>CM059270.1:11530187-11676575 GCA_030347295.1 Setipinna tenuifilis | reverse complement strand
ACACCGTGGCTCATATTGTAAATTGTGCACTTCCTGGTGCTTTTAAATGAAATGTGACATGGTATTATGGCACCTCCCAGTGAGCTAAAGAATTAGATATACTGAAGTTCAGCACAGACAGGTGACTCAGAGGAATGACTCATTCTGAATGGAAATCAGGTTTATTCAGAGGTGCTCAGGGCACCAGCATGTTTGCTTGACCTCTGAAGCTTCCTGCCTAGCTCAGCAAGTGGCCAGTGTAATTTGACTGAGGGAAATGCCACCCAAATGAATTAAATATCATACCCCCCTCCCTCTCTCTATCTCTCTCTCTCTCTAATCTTTCCCTGTTCAGGGAGGCTCTGCTGGCAGAAATGGGCGTGGCAATTCGAGAGGATGGAGGAACACTTGGTGTATTCTCACCTAAAAAGGTAAAAGGAGCTTTCTGGGAAAGAGGTTATTAAAGGGGTTATTTTCTGTCTGTAGCCTTGAAAAAAGCTTTTTTTGTTGGAAAACCACCACTGAAAAGAAACTGATCTTGAAGACCTATCAAAGAGGGGGAGGGGTCATCAACCACAATGTGGCCATCATCAGTTACTTCTATTTCTGTTTCTGTGTCTTGCCATTGCTTCCCTCTCCTCAGCTTTCACTTTGAATGTCCTTCTTTTTGTTTACATCGCTTCTCATGTGTCCTCTTGTTTCCACACCCATGATTATGTTATAGCTTTATCCTGACAGACCAAATTCACTGTTGGGGGAAGAATTTAATAGTTTTGCAATGGATAAGGTTTGTGGAGTTACTGATGTTCTACAAGACCCTCTAAATAGATTAAAATCCTTTCCCTCACAGAAAGATTCATGTTTGTTTTCACTCACCCTGTAGGAGTAGTCGTTATGTCTACACTACAATGAATTTGTCTTAGTTTGTCGAGTTGGTAGGTTGCCAAAAAAAAGAGATTTCTGAGACTTTAAAAGTTAGTGTGGCAATGCAGTGTTTGAGGTGCTGTGCTCAACCATAACAGTCCTCAGGTACAGAATTATATTTCAAAGGGTATGTAAAATTATACCTTTTTGTTCTGGTTTTTATAGTCCTATCTGACAGAGAGCCAGAATGGGATGTTAAGGGAGAAAGAGTGACTGAGCAGATGGGAAAGAAAGGAGGGAACAATGTTGGGAGGAGGGACCACACAGAAGACTGAATATCAAGAGACAAACAGATGAAGGCAAAGCTATAGGGCTATGGTGTTCTTAGGCTAGTTTGTGTAACAAAGAACACATGCCAAAATATTGTGGCCTGTGTGGTTTTAGCTGTTCTAATATGACCTAGCTAATATGAACTAGAAAAATAAAATAAAGCTGTTTATGAGATGAAGAGTGATTAGGATGAATCATCTTCTAGCTGTCAAGAGGTACGTCAGTAGAATTCAGTGAGGTTAAGGACAGGTGCAAGGAGAAGCAAGTGTGATACAGGTTGAGAGACCAAGAGAGGGAAATGAGTGGTTGAAAAAGATGCATTTAGGTAAATGTATATGGGTGTATGTAAACACCCACTTAGGCAGTATAAGTGCTGTCTCTTTGTTTTTCCCCAACCTTGTTAGCCAACCCACCTCACATTGAGAGAACGTATGCGTCAGAGTGTGTCACGAGGTTGTGATGCAAAAAAATAGGTTGCAGTCCTGTCATTCCATTATCTGCTCCAGTAACCTTTTTTCACTGTGAGTGCACCCTAGACAACGTAGACCCTCCAGTCCAGATCCGCTCAACCCAATGACTCACCCATTCTTGTTTTATTCATACGATTTTGTACACTGTGTCTGCCTGGCCTTTTTTGTAACATTTCTTTCTCCATTTCATTTACTTTCCTGCATTCGGTCACTGTCTTCCATCACATAGCTTTTTGTAGAGAGACCATGCGATCTTTACACAGACTTTAATGGGGTGTTTTCACCCAAGAAGGTTGGTGGCTTAGAAATACATTGGTGTTGTTTTTATTGCTTTCGTAGATGCAGCTAGACCTGCTGACTAAAGAATGAGTTGCTTTCCTCACCTGTGCTGTAGATAGTTTGCCCTGTGAAGTATCTGTCTGTACAGTTTGTGTCCCCTTTGGCAGAGATTTGTTTTTCTCCTACAGCTAGCATATTTCCATCATAGCCAGTGCCCTTTACCGCGCCCCCCCACAAACTGAAGTGTAAATATTCAGTCGAGTAGCGTTAACTGTGCTTAGTTTGGGGCTCTTGTATGGCGCCACCTTTGTGCAGTGGAATGTGAAGAATGTTGAGTGGTAGTTTGACAGCTAGATCAGCAGCCAGGTCAGCAATGTTAATAATGGCCGGAATCTTTCTGACCGCCTCCTGGCATTCTTTCACTCTTCACAGACTCCTCACCTGGTCAATCTGAACGAGGACCCACTCATGTCGGAGTGTCTACTGTACTACATCAAAGACGGCATCACAAGGTATCCAGCACCGCTAAGGAAGGAATGTAATGCCTGCATTTAATGGCAAAGCAGCACATGACGTGTGCAGTTTTGAAGTCCTCACAGATTAAAGTCAATTTCCTGCAGCACTTAAAATGGAAGACATTCCATTACCCTTTTCTGGGGACTGTTAAACCCTTTTTTTCTGGGAGCTCATTTGAACAACCTGTCTCAGACTAGGCTCACAGGTCTCTGTCAGTCACACAGCCCTGATAAGCTGAAAGGTGAATGAGTACCTTCAAAAGTTTCAAACAGGACTTAAATTGGCTGTTATCTGCAAGGCTTAGATTTGCATTCTTGTGCGAGGCTTGCAGGGGGAGATTTAGAGGAAAGCGTGTCATCTTCTTTTGATGGCTGCTTTTGTTCTTAGTTCTGCCATTTTCTCCCCTGTCAATGTTATTCCCTATGGATTACCCTCCCTGGAGGAGAGGGTATATGTGCCTCTTCTCCTCCAGACAGCTGTGGCTGACTGAGAGGTAGGGGTAGGATCTGAACTTTTGAGAAGGCTGAGTGATTTTACCAGTTCCTGTAGGAATAGGCTCAACAGTTCACTCTTCCCCTTTGGGGCTTATACTGTCTCTAAAATGGCCGCCTTTTCTTCTGACAGGGTGGGCCAAGCTGATGCAGAGAGGCGCCAGGACATTGTTCTGAGTGGAGCCCACATCAAGGAAGAGCACTGCATCTTCCGCAGTGAGAGGAATGCCAATGGAGATGGTAAGAGTGCAAGCTTTGGAAAACAACCATCATAAAGGCTGGGCAGTTGGCAAACACCAAAACATACTCTAGTGGGATAGGGTGAGGGTGAAGAAAATGACCTCAATCATCTTTGTGTTGACCTCAGTCTTTGGGAATGTTTTTATTAGATTGTCTTAACCCAGCACACTTGTGGGTTTTAGCAAACCCCTTATTTAAAAGTGGAAAGTATCTTTCTTTTTTGTAAAAATCACGAAGTGGCCAATACATCTAAACCAAATGAAACCTCTGCTTTGTTGACGGTCTAAAATATTGAGAAATGGAAAGAGCCATAGACCACATGGAAAATAAGTGGGTTGTTTGAATGTCTTGTGTCGGCCCTAACCCTAAATTGTGTCTCTGTTGCAGTGATCGTCACGCTGGTGCCTTGTGAGGGATCTGAGACGTATGTCAATGGCAAACGTGTCACGGATGCAGTACAGCTGCGCTCAGGTAAGTAACCTCCACTTAAAAAATATGTTTGAACTCACATGTCAGGCCTACATACATACTGTATTTCCAAATACAATATGATGCATACTCCCTACCTTCTAACTACCTTCCTTGGTTATTTGAAGATGGTCATATCAGATTTAAACATTTCTGATTCACTGAACTGCTACTGAAATGATTTGAGAGCCTGTCTGTCTGCTTTCTTCTAGGAAACCGCATCATCATGGGGAAGAACCACGTGTTCCGCTTCAACCACCCAGAGCAGGCCCGTGCCGAGAGGGAGAAGACCCCGTCTGCCGAGACCCCTGTGGAACCAGTGGATTGGACCTTTGCTCAGAGAGAGCTGCTGGAGAAGCAAGGCATTGACATGAAACAGGAAATGGAGAAGAGGTATGCTAAAGCTGGTTTTGATATCATGTATTTTCCAAGACTCGTTCACTGCAGTGGTAGTTCAAGGTTGTCTTTCAAGGTTGCATTTTTAGACTGCAGTATTGTGCCAGTCCAAACAGCAGCAGAAATGCTGACAAAAAAACTAAATTATTTCCTTTTTGATATGTAGATTGACTGAAATGGAGATCTTGTACAAGAAGGAGAAAGAAGAAGCAGACCAACTCCTTGAGCAACAGAGACTGGTGAGTCCTTGTCTTCAATGAACTTCTTTAATGTCATCCATCAGATATGATCAGACACTAGTGATATCAGTCAAGCCAGACCTTTTGTTAATATGATCCAGAGTGATGATAATGATGATTTAAGTGGAGAGTGACTGTAACTCGGTCCTTTTATACTAGGAACCTGTAGAATCTGTAACTGAGGGGAGGGGAGAGAAGGGAGTGCAGTGATTCAGGTCATTCTGCCCACGTTGAATAATTTTGATGAGTGGGTAGCTCAGCACCTTTGCCAGAGTTTCCCCACCTGCCCCGAAGTCCGAGCAGCACTAATTCTGCACTCTTGATTTCTTGACACCCGTAGATTAAGGCGTGTGTATGTTTGTGTGTGTGTGTGCTGTATGAGAAGCACTCCTCTCCCAACGCATGGCTGATTTCTTTGCATGGAGTTCCGCTCTCTTGAGTGTTAATAGGGATGACAAAAGAGGGCTCGTCTATAAAGCCCATCCTTTACTCCCAATGTGGACTGATGGGGAGTCATTTGTTATTTGTAAGTTGACATGAGAAATTGGTTATGGACTAAAGTCAAATTCCTTTGATTTTCCTCTTGAATTAGATTGAAACAGAACCTTGCACAACAGCATCTGAGAACACATAAAAAAATAAATCAGAGATTTAAATTTCAACTGAATTGAAAATGTAAAAAAAGAAGCCTTAACACTGGCTTTGACAAACAGGAAAAGTAGCTCCCATCCACAGAGCATTGCTTTTGTTCTGTTTGCTGCTTTTGCATGGTTTTTGTTTGTGTAGCATGATCTCTTTTTAACCAATTTCTTATTTTCATGTTGTAAAGAGGCCCTAGACCGCTATTCTAGTGCCACTGTGGCTCGTGGCTTGAGACTCAAGTTGGTTGGTTTGATGTCAAAACTGCTTTTTTTGGCGTTGTTTTAGCTTAGTTTTCTGTTCGTTTCATCTTGAGTTCATAGCTTCCCAATGCAGTTGCCAGTGTGTTCAATGCATTGTTATGACGATAACCACAAATATCTGCTGTAGTGTTCTTATGTTTGCCAAGAAGTAGTGATAATGTGGTTTCTC
The DNA here is from genome assembly GCA_030347295.1 of Setipinna tenuifilis. Taxonomy (NCBI): domain Eukaryota; kingdom Metazoa; phylum Chordata; class Actinopteri; order Clupeiformes; family Engraulidae; genus Setipinna; species Setipinna tenuifilis. Next base: position 11,671,232 of record CM059270.1, on the reverse strand, counting down.
ATTGGCTTCTGTCGGGTGAATCCATCGTGTGGTCCAAAAGCCTGTGTCGGGGCCGGATGCAGTGGGCATGCACAAATACATATATCCCGGCAGGGGTCTGTTAAGTCAATGATGACAAGCACTCCAATGCTATGGTGTTGTTTTTCCTCATTTGTCTGTGTCTTGCCCCCCACCACCACTAAGTAGAAATACAAACTTCAATACACACTACTCGCATTTTCACTTGAGCACCACATGAGGAACGGACGAGTCTCTCCACCTGTGACCTAATCGCATCCACAAAATGGCCTCCGCCTGTCCTGTCCTCTTGACAGCATCTGCTCGATTCTGACTGTGATTTGAAGTATTGTGCCTTGCCTACTCTGCACGAAGGGAGAGAAACAGAAATGAGAAACTGCATTTCCTCTGAACTAACTTCCTAACTGTAGTGGATGAGACCGACGCTTTTAACCAAACAGCTCCAGGCTACTTTTGTCTTCTGTCTTCCTCACTTTTTTTCTCCCCACCTCCGTTTTCTCTTTGCTACTCCTCTTTTGAACTCCTCTAACGTCCCATGCAACTGAGCTCTTGTGTCTTCTAACCTCACTCCTAGTGCTAGATCATCTCGCTAAACTGGGTCTTCTTTCCTAAGGACTTCAAATCAGAGGGGAAGCTCTCCAAAAGAGATCAGCTGCCTTTTTGCATGCCTCTTTTCTGAAGCATGTTTACTTAAGGGTGGGATGGAAGTTTCGCTGAAGGAAGAAAATGGGAATTAGTCATTGTAACGTTATAAAAGTGAGGCAGAGAACACCTTGTCCATCGAGAATTACCCCCACTTGTTTTTGTTGACGTTTTCGTTAAAAGCCATTACAGTCATGCTTTGCCCTTACGTTAATATTAATATGTAAATTTGGGAGCTCTATTGCCTATTATTATTATTATTATTATTATTATTATTATTTTATAATTTTTATTTTATTTTGCTTTATTTTTGCTAAAGTGCTTTTTATATTACTCTTGTGTGGGTGCAACTTGCTCTCAGCCACACAGTAAGTTCATTTTAACTCGTATAGTTTAGCATTTAATGTATTCTAGAGCATGATGTCACATATGACTCTGCACTTTTAAACTCTTTATAAATAGATTATTTCCCAGATACAATATTAATTTAAAGTTCTCCACATGCTCTTGTTTTAAATCCATAAGTGGGTGCTACTTGTTAAATGTTCATGAGCCATGGTGGAGATACAGAGTGTAGTTAATATTTTCCAAACCCTATAGAGACAATATTCATATAGAGTAAAAATATCTTTACAAATGCTAAGCAAAGAAGATATTTTATCCCATTTACATAAAATCAAATAAGGCTCCCATTTTACATATTACCACTTGTCTCCATTTAAATCAGCTACATCCTTTTGGTTTTGATTTCCCCATTTTTAATTTTTCCCTTTTGTTCGAAACTTTTTTTTTTGTTTCCCTGGTTTTTTTTGTTTTCTTTTGTTTTGTTTTTGTTCTGTTCCCCTCAAGGACGGCGACTCAGATAGTGGCGATGACTCTGATAAGCGCTCGTGTGAGGAGAGCTGGCGTCTGATTACCTCTCTGCGGGAGAAGCTGCCACCCAGCAAGCTGCAGACCATAGTGAAAAAGTGCGGCCTGCCCAGCAGCGGGAAACGGCGCGAGCCGGTCAAGATGTACAAGATCCCCCAGCGCCGCCGACTCACCAAAGACTCCAAGTGGGTCACCATCTCAGACTTGAAAATCCAGGCGGTCAAGGAGATCTGCTACGAGGTTGCTCTCAATGACTTCCGCCACAGCCGACAAGAGATCGAGGCCATGGCCATCGTGAAGATGAAGGAGCTGTGTGCGACCTACTGCAAGAAGGACCCCAACGAGCGGGACTCTTGGCGGGCAGTGGCGCGAGACGTATGGGACACTGTGGGGGTGGGTGGAGATGAACGGATTGAGGATGCGCTGCTGCTGACCAATGGCCGCGGGGTCCATGACATGGATGACCTGAAGGTGCACATTGACAAGCTGGAGGACATCCTGCACGAGGTGAAGAAGCAGAACAACATGAAGGACGAGGAGATCCGAGCACTCCGCAACAAGATGGTCAAGATGGAGAAAGTGCTGCCACTCATCTCCACCGGCAATGACACCCTCCCCGACAAACCTCCTGTCCAGGGCCGTGTACGCAGCTCAAGTGAGGGCAAGGCTCCAGTGGACACCAGACCGTACGTCGGTGGTCAGGAGAACCTCCGAGAGGAGGAGCTCGAGGCCAAGCCTGGTGGAGTAGGGGGGGAGGAGGATTCAGCTGCCCAGCATCGCAGTCGCCTGCGGATGATGCGCCAGGAGCAAGCGCGCCTCAAGAACCTCCAGCAGCAGGAGATCACCAGGCAGCTGCGGAGGCAGAGTGGGCCGCATCGCTTCATCCCACCCGAGGACCGAAAGCTGCGTTTCCCATTCAAGAGCAACCCCAAGCACCGCAACTCCTGGAGCCCCGGCACGCACATCATCATCACCGACGAGCAGGTGATTGAGCTCAAGGTGCCCAAGGAGGCCGTGCCAGAGGAGGATGGTGGCGCTGAAGGTGTAGGAGCAGAAGTCACAGCAGCAGGAGAAGAGGGAGGCGAGCCCAAGGAGAGGCGGCAGATTGTGGTCCAGACTTGCCCTCCCCCCCTGCCCAATCCCTCGCATTACAGGAGAGGCAGCAGAGACCTGGATCAGGACCAGAGTCATCCTGAGAGCCATCGGCAAGTCCACAGGCGTCAAGGGTCGCAGGAGAGGGCCCGCAGCAACTCCTTTAACAGCAGCCAGCGTCCCTCCAGCTTCATAGAAACCGGGTACGCTAGCAGAAGCGGCAGCATCGACAGGAGGTCTCATCATCAGCAACAGCACCACAGCCAGACACGGCACCACCAAAACCAGCCTCCCCCACCCCACCCGCACCACCACCATTACCACCAACACCAGCAGCAGCAGCAGTACCAGCCCTACAACCACTACCACCAGCAACAGCATAACAACAACAACAGCGGCCACTTCCAGGGCCAGCACCAGCAATCCCACCCCCACCCCGCACCTGACCAGGCCCCCCCAATACAACAGCTTCCACACTCCGCCCCGCATGCGCCGGCAACTGTCCGCCCCCAACCTGAAGGCCAGCAGGGAGACGACGGTGTGAGGGCCCCAGGACATGCTGCTGGTGGAACTGGACATGGGCCCAAGTGATGGATTAACAGAGAGTCTCTTTATTCACATGCATATACATACTGATACGCACACACATGCATCTTTACACGCACTCATGATATACATACAAACGCACACAGACAAATTCTTACATTAACAACCAGAAAGAAACATAAACACCACTTCATATAAAAGTGTGAATCATCGCAGCATTGGACAGCTTGTCCTCATTGAATTGAACCCTGCTACAACTGTGGCTTTTTTTGCACTTGAACAGTCATGTTGATTTTGGTTGTTTTGGTTGGTTCACTCTGCAGCTGTATTGCTAACTTTATTGTTGCCCACCTGTTTTTAAATTGGCTCTGTTGCAGTGGTTGTACCTCAAGCAGCGAGAGAGAGAGCGCTTGTTTTTTTTCTCCAAGGGCTACAAACAAACAAACAGGTGATAAAGGTGTCATGATGGATATCCCTTTAGTTTTTTTAAAAACCGATGAGGATCAGTGTCACCACTGTTTTAGTTACCCCTAGAAATATGCTTCTTAAATGACATTAGCCATCATGAACTTGATGATCTTCATTGTCATCTACCATTTAGATTAGCCTGCTGGCAGAGTATAAAGGTGTGATTGATGCTCTGGAGTCCTGCAGAACTCAAGAGCTAATGTTTCAGGATTATCAGTAGGTTCTTAACGCAGGCCTTGTCAAGATAAATCTTGTGTTAAGCCAAGTGTAATCATTTTGATTGTTGTGGTTGAAATATTATGTTCTTGCTAGATTCAATCGATCTGGTCCCAGAATTATGATTGTTATAGCTGCCCAAGAACGTTAGGGGGAAAAAAAGCCACAATTTAGTGTTTTTGAATGTTAAGTATCAATATTGTATTGTTACTGAGATGCAGCTTAAATTTGTGTTATTTCACTTTCTCATGACAGCTATTTCAACTCACTGTGGTTAGTGACACTCTTGTGGCCCCAATTAAATGTGGGGAGACTTGTTTAAAAACAATTACTAAGGAAGATTCTCTGGAAAATAGGGAAGTTATGTGCTGGATACCTGCCTTATGGAAGACAGATGAAGGATATTGAGGAGGTGCTTAAGAAGCAAGATCAAAAGTGCCTTATCGATCTACTAATGTATCGTAAACATTAGTCTTCCCGTCTCTGACACTATGCACAGAGGTGGAGAACTCACTAAAAAGTTTTTGTACTCTGTGTTTAATGCCTGCCATCCATGTAACACACAGAGAACATGGTTGGCAAATTTGATTTAGGAACTAAAAAACTCCTCACCAATATTTACATTGGTGTCATAGTTTGTTATCTGATTGTTAATTCAGACGGAAAGGAAAATGACTGAATGCTGAGAGTTAGTTTTTATACTGGGTAAAGAGATTCTAAGAAATGACTGCCACTTGTTTTTGCTGATGGAAGTATAGTTTTTAGACGTTCACCATGAAATGATGTCCCCTGCAGCATGTGAGGTATTTCTTTATAGATTCGTTTTAAAGACGAGGTTTTTTTAATACAAAAGGAGAGACTAGACCTTAGTCTCCTTTTAGTCATGGTTAGGTTCACATTGTGTCTTTCCACTGTCTGAAACACCACTATGAAGTGCTATGCAGGGGGGAGGTGGACTATGCTGTTCCCACGGAGATGTAGGCAGTGTTCTAGAACAGTCCACTGAATCCCCCCACTCTCAATCAGCATGATTAGAATCACATTTATTTTCTGCAGGGGAGGGAGGGCGGGGGGGCTTGTTGAGGGAGCACACAAAACAGGGCTTCCTAGGGGAGGAAGTCTAACGGAGGGTTGCTATGGTTTCCAGAAACTCCTCTCCAAAAACTTTTGAAAGGAAAACAAGACAAGGCTATAGACGTCTGAGGCCATTTTGAACCTGGAGAGCAAAGAGCTTTCAGGATGAATGAATCTCTTTTTTGGGGGGGGATGGGGTATTTTTGAGTTTTCAAGAAAGTTTTAGATAAGTTTCACTGAATCAAGTGAATAATTTGCTTGTGTTATGCCACTGACTGTCACTATAGATGTGTCCTCCTTTGCGGTCTTTCTTTTGTCGTTCACACGTTTATTGTTGGATGTGGTTTCCTTTACTTACTTACCCTCATCCAAAGGCTGTTCAAATGGCTCTCTCCTTTCTTGTGTTTAATCTTATGCATAACAACCAGCACATGAGTATACCTGTGTGTTTGTGTGTGGTTTGCCATAGCTTGCACACAGACTTTAACCAAAGCATGTTTGCTGTGCAGTAAGTTTCCAGTGTCTTTGTGATAAGGGCTTAAGAATCCCACTGCCTTTACTGTTTCTTAGCTCTTTGTGCTGCCTTATCACAACATCAAACTCCAATGCTTCCGCAATCCTAAATGTTTTACTGATTGTGTCTGGACCACTGTTGTATTGAACCATTTTAATGTCAAGAAGCACACTATGCTGGACCTTTGAGAGAGTAAAGGGCGAAGCAAAACACTATGAGCTGATTTAATTATCCATGTAGCCTCTCTCGATTGACCCACAGGTTTGGATCAACATGGAGACATTTGCAAACGGATAGCATTTCTGAAAGCAAGATATTGCCTTAGCTGCTTTTTTCCCCCAATATAGTGCCTGAAAATCACAAAGGACACAATCGTGCTCTAGTATCTTGCCTGATCTATGCATGGCTTTTGATCAAGACTTCATTACGCTTGGACACTCGCAGTCTGACTATCTACGCATGCCTTATCGTATGTACGCCTCCACCCCAGTGAAGAATGTTACTGATGACAATAAGCAAAACTGTGTGTTAATCGGTGCTGATAGCCACTCCAAGCACAGCCAGGGGGACGCTAATGATGATGTATAAAAATGAACAGTGTATATTGTTCTTCTGAAAGTATATATACTTTATCTGTTCAGTGTTGTTTTTTCGTGTTGGTCTGTCTGTCTGTCTTGCCATGGGGCAAATTAAGTGCCTCAGGACGGCCAATGCCAAGATGTGTTGCTTCTGTGAAAGCTGCCAGAGCACTTTTTGTGCAATGTGTTCACGAGGACTTCTGCTGGTTTTAAAAACAAAACAAAAAAGAATGGATGTCAGCATTTGTGTTTCACTATATGCTGAATATACAGACATTTTCGACTGAAAAAAAGGTTTGACTGAAATAAACTGGCACATTCTGATTACTGTGTCTATTGGTGAACTTTTTGGATTAATTGTTTAAAGTCAAAGTATGTACTTTTTAAGAAGCAATTTTATAGTACCATGATAATTATGCTTTTGTTTCATATTTCATTTTCACCCCACATTCAATTTATAATCATCATTTATGTCTATTTTAGGAGTTGGTAGCTCAAAGTTAATATACCCACACTGTGTGTATCCATTTATTTATTCATGTACCCCTGGAAAGAAGTGCTAGTGAATGAGCAAATGTAGCCTGGGATTCCCATCATTAATATAAGTGGATGCAAGTTAAAGGGTGAGTTATAGGTTAATGAGAATTCCTGAGTTGGGTCTCCACACTAGCAATCAGTGCCTCTCATCAAAATTTTTAAATGAACCATGGTGGTAAGCAGGCTGTAGGCGTAATCATCCATCTTCATTTCATATGTGCAGCCACAGGCCAGCCTTGCAAAGGCAGCTAACCATGCTGTTGACAAATTATATCTACAAATGTTTGAAGAAAATCCTAGTATAGTTTGTGGTCTTAAACATACACACCGGATCTGACCCATATTTCTTAGTCCACGATTATTAGCCCAAGATTGCAGTCTGAATTATTTAGTGTGGAAGGACAAAAATACTGAACTAGACATAATGAAAGAAGACATGCAGGACTTTGACCCTTCTAGAAAGTTCAAGATATAGGCTTGCTGCCAGTAGCCTGATCAAACCATCACAGTCTGCAGAAATGATGTACAGTAGTAGCTTTCAAGAAACTATTCCTGTTCTCTAGCTTCTGACCCAAAGAAAAATGCACTTAATCTGATGGCAAGTACTGATATTTTTTGTTTTACCCATTAGTCACTAAGTTGGCAGTCTGGTGCTAAGCTTCAGTGAACTCAAAGTGCTACAGATCCCGATAACTGCCCTATCTGTGTGTGTGTAATGCTGTCCTTATCGTGCCAAACAGTGTTGGATGGCTACATGGTAAACGGCCTCTCTGATGGTCTCGTCCCCTCCCATTCCTACTGTTTCCCTCAGAGTCATGCCTCATTACTGTCCCATTATCATAATTGAGCTGCATGTGGGTCAGCCGGAGTTTTGTCGTCGTGGTTGCCATGGCACCGTACACTGTAAACAAGGGCCTGTGCTGCCGGGCCGGGCCCGGCTTTCAGCAGAGATGAAAAGAGGAGAGCAGAGACTTTCAAGACTGTCCACACACTGGTTTAAATGCCAAAAAGCTCCTTTAATTCCTAATGGCAAAGTTGGCGTTTTGATCCACTATGGTCTTCATTCCCCAGTGGGTTGAAACACTGTCATTCCCATTTTGTATCGATTGAACATTTTAGGATCTATTCAAGTGTACACTTTTCTTGTTTACTGCATATTTTGCCCTGCACCTGGCCTTGCTTTTTTACCTACAGCAGAGATTGCTGGTGGGGGAATGGAAGGGAAAGTAAAGGGTTCACTCACTGGAAGTCTACCAAAGGGTCTGTGCTGTTGCTACCCAGAGCTAAACAAACGGGGTGAGCTCACAGTGTGGTGACGAGGCAGTGGGAAGCATCTTTGAGGCCCAGTCTGGGTTAGTCAAGCGAAACACACATAGTTCTAAAACCATCGCTGACACTGACATCACCCTCCCTCTTGCACACATATCGAACGACATGCATGCAGTTTCAAGACCATCACTGCCATCTCCCCTCCTCTTACACATACATCCCCAATTCCTACCTCCTATGAATCATCCGTGTTCACATGCAGGCATGATACATTCTCAGGCTCTGTCTGAAATGTTTACTTGTTTTCTATGTAGTGCACTGTATAGTGTGTTGGTTACACCAGATGACTCACGACATAGTGCATTATTTATGAGATATTATATAGTGAACGAGGTAACATTTCAGATTTGCCCTTGGAGATCAGGGTGTAGATTTGGTGCTGGATAGGATCATGGTAAACTGTTAATGCATTACAGCTTACCCAAGTTTTGCCCAAAATTGCTGAGCTACATTATTTAATAATATTACAGTGGGAGAGAAAACACTCTGCTACAGTGCCTTAATCAAGTGCCTTATTTGCTTATAAATAAGTATTGTGGTGTGTATAATACATTACAGTAGCAGAATTTGACTACAAGGGGGGCGAATTTCATGCAGTAAAATCAGAATTTCCCCTTTAGCTATTCATCAGATATTTGTCCAAAACACTGAGCTTCTGCAGCATTTTACTTGCCCAAGTTCCTGGCTCAGGGCTGTGTGACTTGTCAGAAGACTGACTAGCTTGGTAAACAGTTTTGTCCAAAGTGTCCTTCCTCTGTGTGTACGACCCACATTCGCCTATGCCTATTGACAGGCCCTGGGGCTCCCCCTCTGCCCCTCTTCCTGCTTGTGCCCCACAGGTGTATGAGAGCAAGCTACAGGAGCTCCAGAAACAGGTGGAGACTCGCTCACTGGCCGCAGAAACACCCGACGAGGAGGAGGAAGAGGAAGAAGATGAGGAAGGTAGACAACGTAGACTGGTCATTTAAAAAAAAAAAAAAAAAAGCAGGCAAATTTCTACCTACTAAAATCACTTCATCTAAATCTTTTAGTGGATACTAAGGCATGATCGAAAGACAATGACCACATTTGTCCTAATACATAATCAGTATTTAAGATAAACTAAACAAACTAAACAACAAGGCTGAAGTACAGTCATTTGTATTGAACACATGCCCACATATGACCAATTCATTCATCTGAAATAGAGAAGAGAATATGGTTTCTTCCCAAGACGGTGCAAAATTATTGTACTGTATGTTAAAATCTCTTCATAATTTCTCGAGAGTTGAATGTGTTTGAGACAGTATAAGTGTGGGCTCATATAACAATTTTCCTGCAGTGCCGTGGACCCAGCACGAGTTTGAGCTGGCACAGTGGGCCTTCAGGAAGTGGCGCTACCACCAGTTCACCTCCCTGCGAGATCAGCTGTGGGGCAATGCTGTGTACCTCAAGGAGGCCAACGCCATCAGTGTGGAACTCAAGAAGAAGGTACGGCCTTCACAGTACACACCTACACTTCCGTTACAATACATCGCCAGATACACCTATTACACTCAGTACATCATGGTTATACCAGAGGTTGGAGGTTAGGGGGGGTCAAGGGATCCAAATCAGATTCTGATTTATCATGTAGGTCTGTGCATTGTTTAGGGGGGAAAAGATGTACCTCCTAAAGCATTTACAGCTTCCTGTCATCAGCCACTGATTGATGGTTGGAGTGCAGACTCCTGATGAACCGATGTGCTTGCAGTTCCACTCCCACGCCTCAGTCTCCTCCGTCAGTTGGATTTCTCAACCATGTCGCTTTCTCCCTACTCCTCGTCTTGCCCGCCTGATTTCTCCTCTCCTCCTTTGCTCCTTCCCTCCATTCGGCTGTGCGGTGGCGGTGATTTATCTTCTGATTACCGGACATGGCAGCCGCCGGGAGCTGGGTCATAAATGCCAGACGGAAAGTAGATGTTCTCGTTTTTGCGCGCTGAGCTTTTCCTTCTCTCGTTCACTTTGGGTTTTTATTTATATTCTGTCCCCCTTTTTTCCTCCGCTCCAAAGATATTACCTCAAAAGACCCTGCAGGTGGCGGTCCCTAGAGACAGGCCGGTATAATATTCCTGCAGCCTTGGAGTTTGATCATGCATACTGTAGTGTTGGGAGCAGACCAAACTACAGTGGACTTATAATGCATACACATAAATAACAAGTGTGGGGGATTGGACTTTTTCTTATTTACTGAATGAAGTTACACAGAAAAGAGGCAGAGGCATTATCAAACCAACTAATGGAATAGTTCAGAGTTTCAGTTGCAGCTGCGGTATGACTGAATGGAGTGTTTTCAACCCTGCATTTGGTTCCGATTCTCATTCTCCTCCTACAGACACTGGATATGAGTTTCAGTTATGAGTATCTGCATCTCTAGCCTAGAGCTATATTCGCACAACATGCGCATTCTTGAGAAGGTGAAGTAGCAAATAGATTTTCTTCTTTTTCTTCTCTTTACTGATTTTCTGTCTGTATCCTTTTTGTTCTGCCCTTTCTGTCTCTCTCTCTCTCGCTTCCTCTGTCTCTCGCTCTTGCTCTATCTCTCTCTCTCTCTCTCTCTCTCTCTCTCTCTCTCTCTCACTCTCTCTCTCTCTCTCTCTCTCTCTCTCTCTCTCTCTCTCTCTCTCTCTCACTGTCTGCTGCATCTCCTCCTCGGCCCTCCTGCAGGTGCAGTTCCAGTTTGTTCTGCTGACGGACACGCTGTACTCGCCCCTGCCCCCGGAGCTCCTGCCCCCCGAACCGGAGAAGGATCGTGACCCACGGCCGTTCCCCCGCACCGTGGTGGCCGTGGAAGTACAGGACCTGAAGAATGGGGCCACACACTACTGGTCCCTGGAGAAGCTCAAGTAAGCTGGCCTTGGCCTGCACCCACATCACCAACCTGGCTTCAGAACTTAAAAATCCATTACTAATACTACGTATTAGTTCCAGCCATTCACTGAAATTAGTTGATTCTGATTAGCATAGCTTTTTAGCCAGGTAGAAGAGTTAATGAGTGAAGTGCACAGGCAGAACCTGGTGATTTGAAGTATCAGGGTATAGGATTGCAGCTTCTAGTCTAGGTTGCCCATCACTGCACATCACACACACCTATGCTTCCAAAACATACATACTGTACAAAGCCCACTTTTCACCATTGTGTGTGATCAATGACTCCCGCGTTTTGGGGAAAAGGAGCGTGAATGCCTTTGTCCTTAACTGTGAGAACCACATTAGTCTAAATGAAAGGATAGTTTCTCATCCCCAATGTCAGCATTTGGTTTCGTTCAAAGGGATGATTTATATGTGGCAATTTAGCAGATAGTTCCATCTGTAGCCCTTCATTACGCATTCAGTCTAGAAAATGCCATTAGTTCTTTGGCTGCTCCCAAACTGAGCCAGGCAGTGACCTTGTGCCACACTCACAGTCTGACTCAGAGAGCAGAACGTTACAGAAACATAATCTGCGATATTAGCCCAGTGTACGTGATGCTGACCTTGCTGTGCTTTGGATGTGGTTGCAGGCAGCGACTGGATCAGATGCGGCAGATGTACGACCGTGCAGGGGAGATGGCCTCCACCAACCAGGGCGTAGAGGACAATGGCGAGGGGGCACTGACGGGCAGCGACCCCTTCTACGACCGCTTCCACTGGTTCAAGCTGGTGGGCAGGTAGGCTTGGCCGTGACCTCATGACACCTATGAGAGCTGCTCACCCCTTCATTAGTGATGCTGCTGACGTCATTTCTGTGTGGCTTTGTGCGTAATGTGTTTATATAGTTTTAAGTGCTGGATCAGCCAAGGTGTTTAATGACACATGGTGTCAGAGGTGGGTGATGTTCTCATCCTCTCTGAGGCAGAAGGAAGAGGGAGGAGGGGAGGGGAGAGAAGTTAGGAGGCAAGGGTGATCCTCATGAATCATTCATTACGCTTTGCTTTTTTCCCTTGCAAACCTAAGGTCAACCATATCCACACATCCACCTCATCTCCACAACTTATTTACGTATGCACAGATAGACTCCAAGTTCATAATCTCATTTCATCATTAGATTTTTGTGTTTATTTTTCTTTTTTTCTACTTTATCACTCCATTTGTGTTTTGCTTTTTTGCAGTGGTTTGTGACCAAATGTATTTTCATTTCGGGTTTCATGTTGACACTTTTGAGTTTCCCCTTTTGTCATTCATTTTAAAAAGCATATATTTCTTTATATTATATATCTTATGTGGTTGTCAGTTTTTTATTATTTGATTTTTACTCCTGTTTTGCATATATTTTCTTGATCTACCATTTTATGTTTTCACCACATGCATATTAGTGGTTGGATAACATTTCAAGTCTACATGTCATTTTTAATTTCTCATCACCATTTTCATTGTAGTCCATTTCTGTTTTATGGTAGAAATGCACTGTAAACTGGGACAGTTTTGCTTTCATTTGCATGACAGTGGTCCTTATTGCGGTGTAGGAGAGTATGACCACTCTGTGCTAATAGAATGCTCAAGACTGCCAGCTCTATTTTCCACATCAGCCCCTGGGAAGGAATGTCCATCAGTGCTAACATGCTATGGAACCCCTGATGAGGGCCCCATCTGTCTGTCTGTCTGTCTTTTTCTGTCTCTTCTTCCTTTGCTTCCTATTTCTCCCTCTCTTTTTTTCTTTCTTTCTTTCATTTGTTCTTTCTTTCTTTTATTTGTTTGTTCTGTCTTTCTGTCTGCTTTCTTTCATCTGTTCCCTTTCTTTCCTTCTTTCTTTCCTTCTTTTTCTTTCTTTCCTTCTTTTTCTCTTTCTTTCTTCCTTTCTTTCTTTCCTTCTTTCTTTCGTTTGTTCTCAATTTCTGTTTCTATCTTTCTTCTCTGCAACATTAACAATTATTGTTCCTACTCTGCACTTCTTGTCACCTCCTCAAACCAACCCCACCGTAGCTCCCCCATCTTCCACGGCTGCGTGAACGAGCACCTGACCGACCGCACGCCCTCGCCAACCTTCTCCACCGCCGACTCGGACATCACCGAGCTGGCCGACGAGCGCCAGAGCGAGATGGAGGACTTCATGGACGACGAGGCCTTCGTGGACGACACCAGCTCGGACGCCGGCACCGAGGAGGGCTCGGACCTGTTCAGCGACGGCCAGGACCCCTTCTACGACCGCTCCCCCTGGTTCACCCTGGTGGGAAGGTTGGTGCCCTAGGGGCCTGTCACTGGGGAAGGCCAGAGGGGGCAGAGGCTGAGGGAGAGCCGAGGGGGGCGGGGAGGTGTCAGCTCATGTGAAAGCAGAAGTCTAGCACATATAGACTCTATAATATAGAGTCTATATACTGTCAATTTGTATACAGCAAATGTATGCAGGAACAACTCAGGGAGTTGATCAACAGGCCAGTGTGAAGTCGATGTGCAGGTCATCATCCATATTCAAGTTCTTTTATATACAGTCCACGATTTAAGCCTTATAACTAAAGTACACCAAATACATACTTGTAGTACATATATACTTTACAAAAATATCATATTACACATTAGAAAGTAAAAAGGAATAAAAAAAAGTCTATTAACAAAAGCATAGCAGGAAGTAAAATTGGACGTACGTGCAGCACTATATTTCCATCTAATAATGTTTGTCTGGCCAAAAGTACATTGGGTCAGAGGGTGCTAGGGGTGGCTCTAGGCAAAGTCAGGTAGGGCACCAGTGCTGGCAGTGCCTCCCCTCTCCCACGCTCTCTCTCTCTGCCCAGCGTGTTGCTTCATGTGTCATCTCCTCACCAGCTGCATTAACCAGTCAGTGCCCATCTGTGTGTGACCCAGGCACACATTCCTATCTCTTGCTGTTATGGTCGCCCTACATCTGTTTGTCATTTCATTTGGTACATTTGTTGTGCTCTTAACGTGTTTTTTCTTTGTGTGTTTTTTTGTAAAACATATTGTAGTATTTTACACTGATGTCATTGGTTTCCTTTCGTAAGAGATTATTTTAAGTCTCTTGAATGATGGTCATCACATAAATGGAGGGGGTGGGAGAGAGAAAGAGTGGGGAGAAAATGTTGTGTGTTCCCTTAGCCCTTAGTGGTGTTTGTGTGGGATCTGCGTCACTGTGACTTCATTGATTTGGCGGAGTGATAACTCTTTTTTTTTTTTCCTCGCCTTCTCTCGTGGCCTTGACTCTCGTGGGAGGAGGGGGATGGTATTCCTCTATCCTTCTCTCTCTCTCTCTCCCTCCCTCCCTCTTTCTGTCCCTCTTTCCTCTTTTCTCTCTCTCCGTTTTCTGTCTCTGTCTCTTACACGCATACACCCACGCCTATATACTCTGTGCAAATCATGTCGCATTCGGCAGTGTCAGTGCTACGCCAGCCTCCTCTTGTGCTGTTACCAGGGAACAAGAGAGCTTGATCTGAGACGTGTGATTCCATCATTCATCAGGCTGAGTGCCTCATAATTATGTTTTCCTTATTTTATTTTAACGCTTTTGGTTGTTGACAATATTCTCCATCATCTGTATCTCATGTTTTTGCTTATTTTGTTTAAAATTGTGTATATATGTTTTTTTTTTTGGTTGTCATGTTAATCCATTTTCCAATATGCCCATTGCCATTCTAATGAAATGAACAAAACAAATGCTTTGCCCCCTGTGTGACTGGGTGTGAGTCATCGCCAGTAACCGTAGATAGGCTACATCTGTTTGTAATGGAGTCCTGTGTGCTTGTGTTCTAATGGGTTTGTTTCATTGATGTGCCCTAACTGCATTAGAGTAGAAACTGAAGTGCGTGTATGTGTGTGTGTGTGTGTGCACGAGCAAACGGCTAAAAGGCATTCTCTGCTCTGCCTCCTCAAGGGCCTTTGTGTACCTGAGCAACCTGTTGTACTCAGTTCCCCTGGTGCACCGCGTTGCCATAGTAACGGAGAAGGGCGAGGTGCGAGGCTTTCTACGCGTCGGGGTCCAGGCCATCGCAGGTCAGTGTTGCTCTCTTCACGGAGGACGCTGCTTCTCTGCTCCATTTGTCTCTGCAGTGCATCATTTCAAAATGGCTCTTAGGGGGGAAAAAACAATCCCACCATTCATCATTCAACAGATACAGATTTTGTTTTTACAGTTTTCAGTATTGGAAAATATTGCACTACACATTGACTTATTATTAATGGCCAAAGATAAGTATAAGTACCCAAAAAAATGCTATTTTCTGAATGTTACTTGACACTTTACATAGGATGAGACAAGCAGACAAACAATGCGGTTTGTTGTGTTGTTACCCTTCACAGCTGATGAGGAAGCTCCAGACTATGGCTCAGGAGTAAGGCAGTCAGGCACTGCCAAGATCTCTTTCGATGATGAGTACTTCAAGCAGGTACGCAGGAATTGCCAAATGTTTATTGCCTTAAAAAAATCAATTTAATCTTGTTTGTAACATATTCTCCAACAATAACTTTCCCTTCCTAAAAAACAAACAGTTAAAGGCAATGACGCAGAACAATGCAGGGAGTGGGGTCATTCAGTGCAGAGGCGTGATGAGTGGGGTTCACATTGGTTCAGGCATCTGTGTTAAATTTCAGCCCAACAACTAGATCTTGACATTTCTATTAGTCTGCACTGCTATTCATTCAGTGGTAAATTTATCACTTGTTGTGCCAGGGGACAGCTGGGACATTTAACTGTGCGTAATTCTCCCCCCTTTTCTTTTTCTTTCCTTCCCTCCATATTTCCATTTCTATGCCTCTTACCCACTTTCACTCCCTCTCTCTCTTTCTCCTATATGTCTTTTCTCTTCTCTCTCTCTCTCTCTCTCTCTCTCTCGCTCTCTCTCTCTCTGTACCCATCTCTTTTCTTCCCTCACTTCCTCTCTTCACAGGCTGATTTCTCCTCTTCGGCTATGACCCGCTCTGGGCTCTCCTTGGAAGAGCTACGCATTGTGGAGGGCCAAGGTCAAAGTTCAGAGGTCATCACCCCTTCAGAGGAGATGAACAGGATGAATGAGATGGGTAGGTGTCCGCTCAGTGTGACGGCATGCAGCCAGATGTCCCTATTGAAAGCCTCAGACAACCCCTCGCGATTCGCCCGATTAACTTTATGAGACACGCAGTAAATATAGCTCTTAGTTATTATAATGGGATGGAGTGCAGTTGGCATGTCCAATCAAGAGATAATCCTGTTTGGTTGCAGTTTCTAAGAAATACTTTTAACTGCAGCATAAGTTACTGCAGCTCATATACCATTTTTTTAAAATAGATACTTACTTGAAACTTAAATACTTAAATACTTCTTACTTGGTTGGTTGCAGTAATTTTATATACGTTTTGCAGTGGCACTATCATGAGATCATTATGACCAAAAGTCATTGATGCAGCAAGTCTGCCACCCTTGTGCCCTCTTTAATAAAACATGAAGGAAGTATATTTTCAGCCCAGGAACATGATGAGTGTGTCAAATTTCTAGCAACATTTCAGTCGTGGCAGCTCATTCAGAATACTAACTCTGACAAGCCCTTTCTGAATGAGATTGATTTGAACCATGTATTGATTTATGACAAAAAACATACATTTCCATTTTGCAGTACATTCATTACCTTGCTTTCCTGCAGCTTTTAACATCCGTTGAGTGTAATATGTGAAATATGTGTACAGATTTATTGATAAGCTGTGTGTGTGTGTGTGTGTGTGTGTGTGTGTGTGTGTGTGTGTGTGTTTGTCCTGGGCAGACCTGAAGCTGGGGAACGTGGAGGGGAAGCTGGTGCGTGGCGAGGGTCTGGCCGGGCAGCTGGAGGTGGGCAGCATCTTCACCTTCCGTGTGACCGTCCTGCAGGCCAGCGGCATCCTGCCCGAGTACGCCGACATCTTCTGCCAGTTCAAGTGAGTCCGCAACCATTCTCGCTGTTGCCATAGCGACCAGTCATCGATCGTCGTCTGGCCCCGTCTGACAGTCGTGCAATGACTCCAAAGGGGTGTTTGGTGAGAAGGATGATGTTTTTTTCCCCAAAGTAACCAGTCTTCTGGTCCTATGCTCCTCCCCCACAGCTTCCTGCACCGCCACGATGAGGCTTTCTCCACAGAGCCCCTGAAGAACACAGGCAAAGGCACCCCACTGGGCTTCTATCACGTACAGAATGTGAGTGACTCAGCCAGTGTGTCTGTCTGAGTGTGGCAAAGCGCGAGGGACAAAATGAGTGGGGTGGAACTGCATTGGGTGAGCAAGAAAGAGAATAAAACAAAAAGAATTTGTCAAAGGGAGAGAGAATGTCTAAAGAAAGGTTGAGAAGAGAGGAAGAGGGGGGAGGGATGAGGACGACGCCAGAAGCCCATAAGAGTGTGAAGGAATAAATAGCAAACATTGGGGAGCATCAATATTGCTGCCCTGAAAATGTCACGGCACTACACCCACCTCAGCGCCAAAGAAGAAAAGAACAAGGGGAAAAAAAAGTGAAGAGGTGGTGTGAACTGTAAGGCAAGGGCAGTGTTTTAAAGAAACAGCCATTAGCAAGCGTGTCAGCGGTGGACACACTCAATTGTGTCCTATTAATCTAGGAACCAAGGTGATGTAATCCCTTATGTTGACCTGAGCTCTCCTCCTCTTGCTCCGAAACAGGTCTCTGTGGAGGTAACCGAGTCCTTCATCGAGTACATCAAGACCAAGCCCATCGTGTTCGAGGTGTTCGGCCACTATCAGCAGCACCCGCTGCACCTGCATGGCCAGGACTTGGCCATCAGGTAGGCCGAGCTTTGCGACTTATCCCCTCCAATACAGAACACAAGGAAGTGGGAAATCCAACCCTAAATTTCTTGCATTAGTGTCCCTATCCTATGCCTATTTTTATATCTAAGTTTAAAAAAAAAACTAATTTTGTAGAGCAGAATTAGCCTGGTAAACCAGCCTCTCATACTACACATGACCAGACGTTAGTGGTTGGGTAAAGGCAGATCCAGTCGTTTTAAACTTCATCAGAGTCTACACAAAGCAGGAAGCAAATATTTCTCAACGCAGCACAGCCAGATCCTCTGTATGAAAAGAAGTGTAGTACGAGGGGATGGTTTACTAGGCAAGAGCAGAATAGTATACTTTTTTTGTTATATCCAAGCACAAAAAGCTGTATGTGTGTGCGTGTGTGTATCTACAGAACATACTTCAATAGAGCATTTATGCTGATGTCCAAGTATGAGATAAAGAACATCAGGGCTTTTAGGATGCCTACTCTTCAGATGCATTTATTGATGACTCCTAATTGCTCTTCTCTTTGCCCTCCTGCCCTGTAGCCCCAGCCAGCCCTCCAGGAAGTATTACCCCCCACCCATGCCTTTGTCCAAACCAGGTATGGAACCATTTTACAGATTTTTTTTTGTTCCCATTTTCTCCACTGTAACTTACATTAAGTGTTAATATACCCCTCCATGTCCGTCTGTGGGAAATTGAAAAAAAAGCACCATGTCCTGCCCCTGGTGCATCTCTGCAGCCAAAAGGAGGGTTATGGAGTGCAGAGAGAGGAATCTGCTGTTTGCATAATTAAACACATGCTTTGAATAATCCCGGCCCCGAGCAGTCTCTCCCATTTCCATGCTGAGCATTATCATAAGTAATTACATGATTCATTAAAGCGGGATGAGCACTAGATCAACCGCTGAAGGGGGCTGACAACCTCTCCTCTTCTCTCCTCTCTTCTCCTCTCCTCTCCTCTCCTCCACCTCACCCTGCTCTCAATGGGGTGGGGTAGGGTTTTGTGGGGTGGGGGATTTGTGACTGCAGGTTTGTCTGTATGAGCCAAGGGAGAAACTGCAACCCTCCAGTAGCCCGAGGTTACAAGGCACGTCAGGGAATCGAACGCAAGCATGTGATCTCCTGTGTGTGTGTGCATGTGTGTGTGTGTGAGAGAGAGACCGAGAGAAAGACAGAATCGTTGATGGAAAGGGTGAACCCCCATCTGCACACACCCGCCTTGTGTAAACTGGATTTACAACCAAATGGACAGGTTCACAGCTTAATCACAAACACTACCCAAACAAAAGAAAGGGGACAAACTGACTCTTAACTGTCCAGGGGTATACAAAACCCTACCAGACACTGCATTAAAAACAGATTTGTATGGATTAAATTCCCCTGAATTTTGTCCAGCAATTGCATTACCCTTGAACAGAATTTTCATTGATCATTAACCTTTATCTCTGATTCTTAGTTTCCATTTCTCCACATTTGCATGTTAAATGTTTATTTTATTTTATGTATCTTTTCCCATTCTTTCTTTTCCCTTTTACTCACTCTTTGCCCCATCACTTTAAAATTAAACCTAAATACCCTCTAATAATGTCATGTCTTGCATGTTTAATGTTAATTTTATTCTTTTTCCATTCTTTCTTTCCCGTTCACTCTTTACCCTATCACTTTAAACTAACCCCAAATCCCCCCTTTCATTGCTGCCATATCTCGTGACCCCTCACGCCCGTGTCAGACCACGCCAGAAAGATCGAGCTCATCAGGTACCTGATGAGTGGCTACGTGCACGGGCAGGTGTTGGACACGCTCTCGGAGCATGCCAACGCGCTGGCCTCCACTGCCGTGGCCAGTCTGGAAGATGGCGCAGACGACATCTCCCACTTCCTCTTTCTGCCCGTGCCCAACGGCCCCGCCCTGCCTGTGCCCAGGCACGATGGTTGGTACCCTCCAGGGTGTAGAGAGACAAGAGCGCCACCTCCCCTCGTAGTTTTGCCCAGCGGTGTGTGTGTTTTGTCTGCCCTGTGGCTTTGCCTCAAAGCTCCTGGTCCTGCTTTTTTTGTAGTTCCTCTTAATCCCATACAAAGAGCAATAGTTCCTAGTAATGGTTGTCAATTCATTTAGCAATGAAATCGACTGTACTTCAAATGTTAAGCAGTAACAAATAGTTGTTAATCCGCTTTGGTGATAAACTGCACACCACAACAGTGCATGCTGCAGCTAAAGTCAGGTTTTTACACTAAGAAAGAAGGAATAAAAGAGGGATCAGTCTCTTTCGCTGCTTTATCCCTTCTCTAGGATCCCTCCCTCTCTCAGCTGGTGGTTGCGTTACATACTAGCGTTCCCAGTGTTGGCATCTGTCTCGTGTCATCGTCACAGTGTTGTGTGACGCTTTGATGTCCCATTCCTTTGGTGATGCCGTTTGAAGTCAGATGTTTTGTGTGGAGGGGCGGGGGGCTGCCTTCCTCTCTGTTCTGCAGCTCAAGTCGATCCAGCAGACACAGGATTTCCCCAGTAGTCCCCAGCAAGATTGAAACAGTGTTGTTGGACAAATTCGATTTTGATTTCCATGAGGACGCCAATTACCCAAGGCTGCATCAGAGATGCTAAAACTCTAAAAAACAAAGAGCTTTAGCATGTCTCCCTGGTCAGCTTGTCTGCATAAACCATGTCAGGCCACATTGATTTTGCCGGGCTGCAGAGCGTCTGTGAAATCTGATGGAGACGAATAAGAGTCCAGAGTCATTTCTTTTAAGCCACCACAACCCGCCATCACCATCCGTTTCCCCCGTTATCTCCTGTCTAACCTTCCTCAGCCACTCACGTTATTCAACCCTTAACAGCCCGCGAGATGTTTAGTAATTCTTTTCCTGTCTGTCTCAGAAACGGCCCCATGATCTAGCGTGACAACCAGGATGGATTTTGGCAAGTCACACTCACACCATTAATGGTGTTTTAATAAATTGAATTAGGTGGCGATGGGGCCTGGTAAGGGTTTGTTCCATACTACCTCTGAGCTACACTCCACTCCCTTTGAGACCCTAACTAATGCAGCACAATTAGAGGTCTTTCCTCCTCAAGATGTATGGTGTGATTTCATGTGTGATTTAATTTCCTTTCTGGTTGGTGTCTCATGTGGCTCATTTTTTGTCTCCTTCTCACCAGTCCCAGCTACGAAGCTAAACACCATTAGCAAGTCCAACCTGGGCCAGTGTGTGAGCAAGTACGACCTGCTGGTGTGGTTCGAGATCAGCGAACTGGAGCCCACTGGAGAGTAAGCACAACCCCATTCACAGCCACAACACAGAATAACACGAGATCTCATCTTGCGTACACTGGCTTAGCTGACATAGCTGTGCAGACAGTAAAGTGACATTAAAATGTGCTATATGTAAGAAACCTATGGCTAACTAACTAGTCATAAAATTGCCCTGATATGTCAGCAGGAATTGAGGAAACATGAAATTGAAATAGGAATTTTAGGGAGAAGCACAGCCAGAATACTTACATTGTTAAACTTACAGCCTGCAAATTCTGTTTGTTTTCATTTCGTGGTTTTCCTCTGGAGGGGAAACATGGGTTTGCAGTACTTTGAATTTCAGTGCAGTACCGCTTTTGGCCACAATCCTACATATAGCACCTGTAAAAAAGGTAAAGTAGGCTCGATCGATTATTGTTGTTCTGTCATCTCCCTGTAGGTACATCCCAGCTGTAGTGGATCACACAGGTGGCCTCCCTTGCCATGGAACTTACCTGCTGCACCAGGTTAGTGCCCCCTAGTGGGGGGGAGGACACATGCCACGCACCCCTTTAAAAAAAAACACCTTTGGTTACAGATATGATAGCGGCCATGTCATACAGTGCTGTGTGTTCTGTGATGCAGGGTATCCAGCGTAGGATCACGGTCACCCTTATCCACGAGAAGGGCAGTGAGCTGCACTGGAAGGATGTTAGGGAGCTGGTGGTTGGTGCGTATCACATGTTGTCGTGTCTGATTCTCTCATGTGTCAATGGACGGCCAGTACTGTCCATTTAGGACTTCTAGTTTTGCTCATTGGGTCATGCAAGCATATAAATATGGTAGGATATGACTGGAGAGTGTGTTTGGTGATGAATCCTTGTCCACACAGGTCGAATTAGGAGCAAGCCAGAGGTGGATGACACTGCTGCAGACGCGGTGCTGTCACTGAACATCATCTCAGCCAAAAACATCAAGTCCTCTCACAACTCCAACAGGTAGCTAATTCATCACACTTTTTTTCACACTAAGACTGCATCATCTCAAAGTAAGCATGCTGTGCGCTGTCTTCAACTAAGTGAGAAATACTCTGAATAATGACATTGGTTTATCGGTTTATCATTTATTCATAATAGACACACACTGAATTTCTGATTTCAGTAGCAGTCGGGTTCATGGTTGAGATCAGGACATTTTGTAGTCAGGAATGGCATATTTTTACCATTATGGCTGCAGTCCAGAGGGACCTGCACTGCAGTGGTCCTCAGACAAGAGCGACACCTGGTGGTCAAAAGCCACATTGCAAGTCTAAGTCATTTTATTATTTATTTAGCTTGTATGTGTCAGCACTTAAAGTGCTTGTCTTGTGTCCTGTCTTTACTTGTCTTTTGTGTCACGCTTATGCTTTCTTGCTTCTTATAATGTTGGTTTTTATGATGTTTTCCTTTGCCTTATTTCACTTGTACAATCTTGCTTTGCACATTTTTCTGTTGCCTGACATGTCTCCTTTTTGTCTCTTCTGTTATTCATTTTCTTTTTCCTGCTGCGGCTGCCGTGGCTTTTGCTCAGACTCTGTATTGATAAGGATATTGCTAGGTACTTGTGACATAAAGCACTTTCTGTGCAAAGTGCTTTATGCTCATCCCCAGACCCCAGTAGTGGTAGAAGTGTCGTGTATTTAACCATTATTAAAATGGCAACTGTCCATCTGTATTGCAGCCGTGTCTACCTGTAGTGTTGGGCATTGTTTGCTTAAGTGCTTTTGGCCAATGCATTTATGTGTCTGCCAAGATGTGTGTGGACATATAAATGCAAATAATCAGGAGCCATGTGTGCCAGGAGCACTGAAGTCGCCCCTTTTATCACATCCGTAGTTCTTTATAAATGAGTGATACTTTATATTTGGCTGTAAGTCATATGTTTGCCTTGTAAATCAGTTGTTTGCTACTGTGTTTTTGGTGCCAAGACAGCCTGGACAGGCTCAGAGAGACTGAGACAGACTGATTGACTAACTGACTTACTGACTGAGAATGAGTCATCAGTACAGAATCCATCACACTCACCAGTAACTGTAAACAGATGCACTTTGCGTCCATTTTTGGCAGCCACAGGTTTTATTGTTACTCTTTCTCTTCTCCTGTCTTTGCCTATAATTCTTTTGTCTGTCCATTTGATTTCCTGCAACTGTAAAATGTGTGTGTGGGTGTGCTAATCTAAAAGTGCCACTGACCAACAAGGAAGAAATTGTTATAGAAATAGTTGAGTTGCAGTTAGTGTCATCATACCTTTACTGCAGTTACTGGCAGTCTTGTTTGTTAGTCTTGGTTAGCCAGTGTAGCTCTAAAATGAGGAAGTCAAGATCGTTTCAAAATAGGGGGGGAAAAAGGCTAATGGCTTCCTTTTCTACCCGTATTGGTATACAAATTTCAGTCTTTCATGTGAAACGGTCATCAGGGTGCCCACGGTAGGCTACTGCCTGTGCCACTCATGATACCACTGAAGTTCTAGTTATTTCCATTTTACACCACTTCCCTCTTTCCCCACCACTTCCCCACAAAAGATATTTTCAGTCATGTTAAGTTGAACTGATGAACAGTGATCTAGCTTCAAGAAACACTCAAGCGTGTTAATAGTCAGATGCTACTATCATGCAGTGTTACGCTCTGGAACAGACTATCCCCAAAGATCACACTATCCTTGTCTCAACTGGAAAGTCTAAATGTTTCTCCTGTCGTCCTCAGAACCTTCTACCGTTTTGAGGCAGTGTGGGACAGCTCTCTGCACAACTCCCTTCTGCTCAACCGTGTCACTCCATATGGAGAGAAGATCTTCATGACCCTGTCTGCCTACCTTGAGGTCAGCTCACTCCTCAGTGCACCCATTCACTTGCCCACACAGTAGATGAAAAAACTGTAACCTTGCATCAACCACGCCATAACCAAACAGCTCCTTATACAGACTATAGGAAAACCAATCAAGTAACAGTCCTTTGTAGGGTTTCATTGTGGTATCGTCTTTTTACATGATTTCCTATGTGGTCAGATCTATATTCGTCCTAGTCATATACACTGGCAGTTTACCTCACAAGTGTGCTTATAAGAGATGGTCTCTCCCACAGCTTGACCACTGTATCCAGCCAGCCATCATTACCAAAGACATCTGCATGGTGTTCTACTCCAGAGATGCCAAAATCTCCCCTCCCCGCTCGCTGCGGAACCTCTTTGGCACCGGCTACTCCAAGACTCCAGATTGGTAGGTGACTCAGTATCAACACATTGGGCTTTCTGCTGCACCGTGCAGTCCACACCCAAAGTCTCATCCATCCTTCTGTCTCTCTCTCTCTCTCTCTCTCTTCCTCTATCCCCCACAGCAATCGAGTGACTGGTATCTATGAGCTGAGCTTGTGTAAGATGTCTGACACAGGAAGCCCAGGTGAGCTCCCTTGACACTAGTCATTACTTACTGTAGGCCACAGGCTGGTGCTTATGCTGAAAGCATTCATTTTCCTCAGATGTACTGTATCATTTATCCAGCTCACCACGTCATGCCATGGCTAACTATGAGATCATGATCTGAAGGTTGCAAATCACAGTTTGTAAGAGTGCTTTTACTGACACAAGACATAGACTATAATTATTGTCCATCAGGTAAATTACCAAGAGTCATTTTAATTATGAGTGTACTGCTGCATAATGCTGATTTTGCAAGTGATCTTCTGTGGCAGGTATGCAGCGGAGGAGACGAAAGGTTCTGGACACTTCCGTGGCGTACGTGCGAGGGGAGGAGAACCTGGCTGGGTGGAGGCCACGCGGTGATAGCCTGATCCTGGAGCACCAGTGGGAGCTGGAGAAGATGGAACAGCTGCATGAGGTAAAGGCCACTGAAGGGCAGAGGTCAGGGAGGTGGACCAACAAATACAAATGTATCATCCCTGTCTCTAATGCTAACACATGCTAGCACATACACATATAAACACACACACACTCTCTCTCTCTTTCTCTCTCTCACACACACACACACACACACACACACACACACGCACACACACACACAAAATGCGGGAAGTATAACTGGTTACTGTAGAAATATGTTGCCAATGTTGTCACAGAAACTGGTGTCAATTAATCCTTTACAATTTGGCTTACAACATGGTTCTTCACAAGACCATATCTACCACTTTCATGTGTGGCTGTGCTCCTATGTAAAACTTAATTACCGTCTCACTCATATCCTTCTTCAATGCCATCTTCCACTCCATCCCTGGTCCCTCCATCTTACAGGTGGAGAAGACGCGTCACCTGCTGCTCCTGCGTGAGAAGTTGGCCGAGACGGCGCCCCACAAGTCCCTGAGCGAGTCCCTGTCCCCCAGCATGAGCAGTGGAACACTTAGTACCTCCACCAGCATCTCCTCGCAGATCTCCAGCACCACCTTCGAGAGCGCCATCACGCCCAGCGAGAGCAGCGGCTACGACTCGGCCGACATCGAGAGCCTGGTGGACCGCGAGAAGGAGCTGGCCACCAAGGTGGGGACTAAGGAAGAGTCCTGGTTTCTTTGAAATGCTGTGTTGTGATTCTGTCAGGTTTAGAGAGATGTATTTGTGTCATAAACAATGAGGATTTTTTTTTTGTTGTAGACCAAAAAAATGTAATTTGAAAATTGGTCTACCTACCATGTGCATATTGTTGAACATATTGGAGACACGTCTGTACTGTCTGACATGTATCAATCATTTTTCAGTGCCTCCGACTCATGACACACACCTTCAACAGTGAGTACAACCAGGTGTGCAACAGCATCAGTGACTGCAAGGTAGGTTACAAGGCCTCCCAGCCAACTCAACCATGAAATCCCAGTTAGTTAATTCTAGTCTCTAGTCATCTAGATATACATCAAACTCACCATGTGTCTCTTTTTCTCTTGTCTTTCTTTTCCATCTCTCTCTCTCTATTTCTCTCTCTCTTGTGGCTACCACTCGGCCACCTGCCACCTGCCTACGTCTCCTGTGCCAGCTTTCAGACATCTCTCCCATGGGTCGCGACCCCTCTGTCACCAGCTTCAGCAGCGCCACCCTCACTCCCTCCTCCACCTGCCCCTCGCTCTCCGACTCCCGCTGTGGCTCCACGGATCAGAAGTAAGTAAACAAGCAGCATGTGCTGCACACCCCACAGGCCTTCTTCAGACTGTGTCTCACTTCAGCCCACACACAAATGGGTGTCTGTTTCCCAGAGTCACATTCTAGAGAATTTTAAAGTAGGCTTTGGATGTTTAACTTAATTCAATGTTCTTTAAATATAACATAACATTTAGCAGGCACTTTTATCCAAAGCCGCTTAAAATAGAAGAAAACAGTCAAGCTACCCTAATCATAGCTTAGAAAATAGGTGAATTCTATTCAATGAGCAACTGCAAGGAGAACAGGTAGAGAAGTGCGGGTACAAACAGATGAGAAATTAGTTATAGAATTATATAATTACTATTAATATGAAACTAGGACCTAATTACATATTGCTGTGTTGTGGTTTCATGAATGCTGTACATATCCCATAACAAGTAGCAAAACTGGAGTACAGTTGTCTATTTCTGGTCCAGCATCTGATGCTCCCTTCCCTCCATCCTGTTTCACCAGGACTCCTGAGGCCAACTCGCGTGCCTCCAGCCCAGGCTGCTCAGACTATGAGAACTTCCCCATGGTGCCCACCCTGGAGACGTCCTACTTGGCTCGCGCTGGCAAGCACGAGTTCCTCAACCTGGTGCCCAACATAGAGGAGATGAGGCCAGGGTGAGCACTCGCCTGACTTGGCAGTCACGTCTGACCGAGCCAATTTCCTGTTCAAACTGTTTTTGTTACCTTCACCCCCACCTCCCTGTGTGCGTGTGTTTGTGTTTGTGTGTGTGTGTGTGTTTGTGTGTGTGTGTGTGTGTGTGTGTGTGTGTGTGTGTGTGTGTGTGTGTGTGTGTCTGTCTGTCCTGTCGCCTAACTTAGAAATTGCTGGTGTAACTGGTTTCGAATATTCATATAATATAGAGAATTTGCTGTATCAGTCTACCTAAGTGATAACCTGGATCAGATCAAGAGTAGGATGCCAGAATATTTTTTTTATCTTTTGTAATGTTCTGAGAAATGCAGGAATCTGCCTGGGTACTCTTTTTTTATTTGAATAATACAGTTTGTAGCCGTCAAAGACTGTTGCTAGAAATGTTGGGCCACAGGATTAATAATGTTTGCCAAATAATAGTTGTCAATGTTCGTCATTCTTAGGATCCCCTGCCTGCACAGAGTCTTAACTTTTCCCCAGCTTATGTTGCCTCAGGATTTAAGTATAATTGTTGTTAAAAGTCTTAAAGGGAAAAATTAGACAGATGTCATCCCCTTGATGGTCGTTTCTAAAAAGGTCTCAGGCTTACTCATGAGCTGTATTTGGTCTCTCCTCTCAGGTCGGTGGTGTCCAAGAAGGGGTTCCTCAGCTTCATGGAGCCGCGCTCCAACTCGTGGGTGAAGCACTTTGTGGTGGTGCGCCGGCCCTACGTCTTCATCTACAACACCGACAAGGACCCCGTGGAGAGGGGGGTGCTCAACCTGTCCACGGCCCAGGTGGAGTACAGCGAGGACCAGCAGGCCATGCTCAAGGTGAGCTCATAGCCCAGGGTGTGGCTCTTCCCCATAGTTGACAACTTGTTGTTCCCAGGTTTTTACCGTATTTGAGACCTATCTCCCAGCCCCCCCCTCTCATTTTGTCTTAGTAAACTGTAATTTATAAGGTCACAACATATTTATTAGTGATCAGATCAATGTGTTTGCCCACCGCCACTGAAATCACTTAGCTTCTCAAATGTTGGTGGGTACCCCCTCCAGACACTTCGAAAGATCATGGAGTGAAAAATCATACATTGTCAAATTTCCATTACTTTATCACAAATTATGTGGTGTGGACTTCAGTGGAACCACTGTAAGTTTTTAAAAACTGAATTTCTTGTCATCTGACGATGGTCAATTTTTGTTCTGTTCCATCTTGCAGACTCCCAACACATTTGCTGTGTGCACCAAGCACAGAGGCATCCTGCTGCAGGCCAACAACGACAAAGACATGAATGACTGGTTGTATGCCTTCAACCCACTGCTGGCAGGAACAATAAGGTAAACTCTCCCCTAAGTGTGTCTGAATGAAGGGAGGGGGGAAAATAATGACAACATGGCTATGCAGCAGAGCAGGTAGTGTAGCTGCCTCAGGCCAGGAAAAAAGAAAGTAGATAGTCGGCATCTGTGCCTTCAACACACTAAAATGTTTCACCTGGTGCATAGAATTGTACAATGGAAAACTGTCAGAAACATGATATAAAAAGACCGAACTGAAAGGCTAAGTAGTAAAACTGGTTATACTGAAGATGGGCTAAGCCCAAAATATTTGTGCTTCAGTTCTGTTATCCTGTGACCTCATATATTGTTTTTGGCCTTTGTCCTTAGACTTTGTGTAGTGTAGTGTAGTGTTTTATGGTAATACAGCAGGCGCAAGCATCTGCCTTTGAGTGCTCTCTCCTCATTTAATGTTTCTTATACTTAAAAAAACGAGATATAACTACTGCCATTAAGGGAGAGCAGTACTGACAGTGCAATTGAGGAGTATGTTGGGTGTTGTATAATATTTATGCATCATGGATTAACCTCTGTTATTTTCTTTCTCTTTTTAGGTCAAAGTTGGCGAGGAGGCGTTCTGGTTTGGTAAAGAACTAATAGGCCTCCTCAGAGCCCATCTCTTCTTCTGGCTGGCCTTTGAACCTAACAAGTGTTAACACTTATTAATCTTTGTGATTATTGACGTTTTTTTCTCTCTTGTACGTTGACCTGTGGCTTAAGTCTCTTTTCCAACAAAATGAACTTTATTTTAAAGTTCTAACCTGCTCCATTCTCCTTCCCACCTCCCTCCCCCCTATTCACTTTTCCTCCTCCTCCTAATTTCTCTCTCCCAGCCATTCATGGTTTCGTTCGAATTTGGTCCAGTCCCCCCAACCCCACCCTCTTGTTTTTGCCCCTGTCTCATTCTTTGTCATAACAGAAAAAAAGAAACCTTCTAGCTAGTAGCATGTTGGTAGTAGTCTATTTGTGTGTGCACGGTTCTTCAGATCAGACTTTCTCTTCGCTCTTGTTCTTTTGTTATTCATCTGTAGAGATCGTTCCTCATCAGTGTTACCCATCAGGCAGGTTCCAGATGTCTGGCCGCATGGACAAAGCAGCAGTGCTCAGGGGGAAGACTAGGTTTGCTTACAAAATATAAATACCAAGGGCACTACCCGTACCTGCCAACACCCTCCTTCATCACCGATAAGAAATCTTTAGAAGAGAAAAAATATCCATAATAAGAATGATGAAAATAATAATAATACAATTTAAAATATGAGAGAGCGAGTCCTCTCGCCCCAATG
Source organism: Setipinna tenuifilis (assembly GCA_030347295.1). Classification (NCBI taxonomy): domain Eukaryota; kingdom Metazoa; phylum Chordata; class Actinopteri; order Clupeiformes; family Engraulidae; genus Setipinna; species Setipinna tenuifilis. The sequence continues at coordinate 11,642,015 of CM059270.1, read as the reverse complement.
AAAATAAATACATAAATAAAAAATGTTGGCTTTTAAAAAAACAAAACAAAAAATAAAAAAAACATTGCTGCTAGTGATATTGAGAAAAGCTCATGAAATCTAGCTTTTACATCTTCTAAATAGACTTGCTGAACAAGAAGCTCTAAGGGGACTTCTGTCTTTCTCGCCGATGTTACTGCAACATTGGACATGCTATGCTATACAAGCCTCTCCGTGTGACATAGGTAGTTTCCCTGTTCCTCTCTCCCTAGTCTGTGTACATATATGGAGAAAGGTAGACCACTGAGTGTTTCTGAGGGACAACAAGGAGGTTTGTTTGTTAGTCATTATCGCATCTTCTTTTCCCAGTCATCACTAAACAGATGCCCTCCTACCCCACTCAGTGTAGTTGACCATTTCTAAACCCCAGCGCCAGGTTATCGGCTGTGTGCTCAACATCGTAGACATTCGACTTACGTTAGATAGCAAACCACAAACATGCAGAAGAACAAAGAAGAAAAGACCGTGAAGGGAATGTCATTTGTACATACTTTTCAGGATTACTGTGCTTTAACCACTACTTATACAAACCAGACATTCCTTTTGCACTTATGCTTTTTATTCCTTATAGTGAACTATTCCTGATAGTGAATAATTCAAATAGGGATCAAAGTAGCTCATCCAGTTGCCAGAGGTAATGACTTGACAGTCAGAGTTATTGATGACAGTGGCAAAATTTCTTAAAATGAACCAGGTGGCGAGAAACGAGGTTAAGTGACCTGGCGACTTATCATGTAGTTGTAACTTCACCGAACATCATGTTAACCTTGTAGTCAGGCTCTGTGAGATTCCCTGTTGGCCTGTGGTATGCCCAGGCCATAGTCAACCCGGAGCCCTAATCCTCAAGTCTGGGATCTGAACCAGGGGCACCAGGCCAGATCTCCAGCTTTCCTTTAAAGTATACATGCCAGGCCACGTGGCTTTAAAGTGAATTCCTCAATTTATAAGCATCCTTGAAACTTATCCTTGTATTTCCTTATTGTACTCATACTCTTAATTTATTTTTTTATTAACACCATTGTTTTATACTTCCCACTCATTCAACAAAGTAACCTGCATTGGAAAAAAAACTTATGTGAGAAGGGCATTTTTGTTCCTTTTTATCCAGTGATATATGTAATGTTGTTTTGCACATTTAAATGCTCATTTACCAGGCATAATGAAGTAGTGGGAGATTCAGGTGGTCATAGCACTGTCTGTTATAATGAATGGGATTTCTTTTGAAGTCGAAATGCAAGAAGCTTATGCTAACTCTACTGTAGAGTGTCTAGTGTTGCAGAGTGGTGTTGAAAGAAAAGGGATGAACAAAATGCTCTGAGCTTATTATTATTATTATTGTTATTATTATTTTGTCTGGAAATCTTTGCTCTGAGTGCCATGTGGTTCAAGCACCTGTTGCTGATGTTGTAGTTCTCATGTGGTTCTTCTTTACTCTGTCACATAAGAGATGGTTTTTCTGAGAGCCGCAGACGGAGGTTGCAGGGCTCTGGCCAACCAACCAGTAGGACCTGCATTAAAACCTGACTATCCTGATTGTATGAGTATCTAATGGAACCATCTCTTCATGTGGCAGAGTAGGAAAATTTGGACCACACCTCACCCTGTTTAAGATTGGATTGATTGATATGCATTGATTAGTTCAAATGTTTGCAGTTTACATTCATTTTTAACAGGTTAAAAAAAAAAAGATGAAAACAGATTTTTGTCCATAGGTCGACCAGCCTAATGGATAATCAAGCTGTTGGATTTATTTCACATCTGTGAAAATGTATGCACTGAAAATGAATACCTACTCTAAAATTGCATATATGTAAGGGCACATTGATGTTCATGTGGCATCAAAGCAAATTTATGACGAGCATTATCTATGAAAAGAGTTTGACAATGCACCAGAGCAAAGAATTTCAAGGGTTTCAAATGGCTTGGGTTACTAATGTATAGAGGACATTTCATCGACTGTATTTATTGTTTTGCATTGTATATATTAGTTTGCAGCTCTTTGCACATAATAAATGGTTCTAACTAACGGATCAAATCAAACCTGCACTTGTTTTCAGTCGTTTCTCACAGGAGGAGTGGTTGAATGGGAAAGGGGTGAGAGTGAGTAGTGTGCTGCGTGCCCAGGTTTGGCCCATACACCTGGGCTCTGAATGTACTGAAAGTTTGTCACCAAATGAAGTGGCATGGGCTAAGATTCCACCCCAGAAACTGTTTTTTGTTGTTTGTTTTTTTTTTTTTTAAATAAATGTACGGCTTATTATTGGAGTGCTTCCTGTTGCTAAGACATATGTTTAAAAGCAGACAGCTGGGGCTTTAGTCTATACCATTCGACAGTACAAAACCTCTGGTCAGATTTTATTTCTGAGCTTTAAGAGGAAGGTGTTACAGGGAGGTCTACTGTGTTAGATTTTGTTTTTACTAATATCAGGGAGTTCGTAACAGATAAGGATTATATCAAACTTTGGCTAATTGTACACATCTGCAGCTTTATGCCACTGTTACTACTTGTCTCATTCTTCATAAGCATTGCCTTTGGAAGCAGAAAAAAAATCCATTTCCCTTTCAAAAATGCCATTTTGGGAACAAAGAAGAAAAATACAGTACTTGAGTAAAATCCCACTGAGTTTGAGGCAAACTGGTCAAATTGTGAGACGTTAACATTGTACATTATTTGTCAGATTGGCTTCATTTTCATACTTATTTTGTAAATATATCCTACATGTTGTTTGGAGCTTGAATTAAAGTGTAAATATGTCTCCTGTATTTGTAATAATTATAATCCATTTGCTGTATAGCTTAGACGTGTGATGCAGATATCTTAATTCTGTGTATGGTAATCTTGCACCATTGAACTGTTTAGTGAATGAGGTAACAATAAAAAAGTACAACCAGTGCATTGGCAGAATAATAAACAAAGTTGTTCTTGTCTTATTTTAAAATACAAAATGAAGATAAAAAGGTTTAGCTTTTTTTAGGATTTACCAAAGTGAGACTTTGTAGTGGTTTATGTTACAGTGTAGGAATTAAGACCAATACTCAAAAGTGCAAAGCTTTCATGCTGCAACTGCTGAGCTTGTTTACTGTGTGAGAAGAGCCTGTTGCATGATCAAGTGATGGGCCTTTAAACACACTGGTTATGTTTATGTATTTTGGAAAACATAGACTGCAGGTCTGCTGAAAAGCCTGTTTTAAGGGATAGGCAGTCTGGCCTAATGGATCATAATTAGAAAATAATGATTTGTGCCTTCTACATCATTAATTTTCCTTAATTTTCTTTGGGACAAATAAAGTATCTCAACTCTACCCTACTCATATACATGCTTTACAATTAAGAGACCATAGGCCTGTTTCATAAGTAGACCTAGTCGATCCATAGTCCTACAGACTAGTGTCAGCACACATAAGTACTTTGGCTCTGCCTATAACCAATGAGCTGTTTCACTCGTCTGCTCAGCATTCCTGTACCAATGAGAGAACGAATACAGACTGAGGCTGTTGCACGTCATGTGACAGCTTGGTTGTTCGCAGTCCAAGGGATGTGGGATGGGACGTAGTTGCTAATGCACACGGCCACACCACAGGCTTACACTGGTGTGATTGGTGCCCTGGATGAGGAAGTAAGGGAAGGCAGGCGTATTACAAGTAGCTTGATCAGTGTGGGGTAGTCTCACTTCAAGAGGAAACCCGTAAGCAACCATGGCACAGTGAGTATGCGCTGCTTGGACTGTGGCAAATTAATTTGAGTTTGACACATAACTTACAGCAATACCAATTCCAGTCATAACACTGTAAGAAATAGTTTACATGGCTAGCCAGCTAACGTCAAAAAGGTTTAGCTGACGTAAAGTGAGTCGTAAGCTAGCCTTTAAGCTAACTGATTTGACAAGCTAACTAAAGCACTGTTTTCGCTGAATGGACCTTGTCCAATTTGCAGTGTTACTGTGTTTATGTTATGTTTCATTAGTCATGACTCATAACTGTACAACAAATGTCCGTAAATATAGAAACTAGATACTTTTCAAGGCCACATTACCAAACGACACGATGCGATGACTTCAGAGCATGGTGGAACGCAGCTTGATCAGTGTGTTCTGACTTGGTTTAGATGGTGCTGAAATAGTCCTGTACGTCGCCTGGGATGCTCGTAAAGATACAATTATCATCTGATGGTCTTAACATTTTTTATCGACATGGTGTAAATGGTTATAGTGGGACATAAACAGTCAGTGATAATACAGTTGGGTATACCTACTGACCCTGGCTCTAACCCAAATATGAAACTGCTATTATGAAATAACCCAAACCGGTGACATTTAGCCGTGGTTGTGTTTACCTTGTCTAACCTCCAATTCTATTCTTGTACTACCGGTATTTCTAATATGATGAGCAAGCATGACATGACAGTTGTGTGTAGGTAGTTGGTTAACTGTCCCGTCTTGCTGATAGGAGTGTTTGATAGGAACTGACATATAGCCTTTTTTTTTTTTTTTTTTTAGGGCAGATATTGCGTTGATTGGCCTGGCCGTAATGGGTCAGAATATTATTCTGAATATGAACGACCATGGCTTTGTGGTAAGTCAAGAGGCAGAATACTTCCAACTACTATTGCTCACATTATTAAGTGTCAGCCATTCATTTAAAGTATGCATGCCATTTTCCTTCATGACTGTGGTCATCATAGTCTACTTATTGTCTTTGTTCAGGTATGTGCATTCAACAGAACTGTGTCCAAGGTGCACGACTTCCTCCAGAATGAGGCCAAGGGCACCAAGGTTATTGGTGCAGAGTCCCTGGAGGACATGGTGTCAAAGCTGAAGACCCCACGCCGTATCATCCTTCTGGTAAAGGCAGGCAAGGCAGTCGACGATTTTATTGACAAACTGGTAAGTGGCACAGCTAAAGCGGATGCGAGTTCATAAGCTTTAATGCCAATACTCATGATTTCTTTTGATCCACCAGTGACTTAATCATTACTTCCTTTCTCACAGGTTCCCCTTCTGCAGCCTGGTGATATCATCATCGATGGGGGCAATTCTGAATACAGAGACACAACAGTGAGTTGCCTTGAAAAGAACATTCATTGGTAAACTACGAATAGGGTTTATCTCTTTTTCTTGTAACACAGTGTTGTTTTTTTTTTGCATTCTAGCGTCGCTGTCAGAGTCTTAAGGAGAAGAACCTGCTGTTTGTAGGCAGTGGAGTGAGTGGGGGAGAAGAAGGCGCTCGCTATGGACCATCGCTGATGCCAGGCGGACACAAAGAGGCCTGGTGAGTTCTAATTTAATAACATGGTCGTTATCTGCCATCAGTCTGACCAGTCAGGTAATTACACTGTTGTTAATAAATAGTATCTGGAAACCTCTGCAGAGAGCTATACTTTACTTAATCCCTATGTCCACTGCAAGGTCTTAGTAAGCAAATATGTTTTCAAGTAATACCTTGTTTTTTAATAATAAATGTTACTTTTTACAGGCCTCACATAAAGGATATCTTCCAGAGCATTGCTGCTAAAGTGGGAACAGGAGAGCCTTGTTGTGACTGGGTAAGGACTGAGGAATTTCTTTAGTTGTCACATTATTTTTAAGTCCTGGCTGGTCTTAACTCCTCTGCAACCGTTGCCCAGGTAGGAGATGAGGGCGCAGGCCATTTCGTTAAGATGGTCCACAACGGCATCGAGTACGGTGACATGCAGCTAATTTGTGAGGCCTACCACCTCATGAAGGATGTCGTGGGTATGGACCATGACGCGATGGCACAGGTGAGCCACGCCTCTTGTCTTGCGCAATCTCATTCTATTGTCTGAAGAATTTACACCCAACTTCCCTGTTCCTGGTTGTCTTTTCCCGTAGTAATATTGCCTTTGTGTCATTGTGAAATCACCTCATTCAACCTTGCATCACCAACCCCATTCTCCCCACCTGCCCACAGACTTTTGATGAATGGAACAAGACAGAGCTGGACTCTTTTCTAATTGAGATCACAGCCAATATCCTGAAGTATAAGGATGCCGATGGGACCCACCTGCTGCCTAAAATTCGTGACAGTGCTGGGCAGAAAGGCACGGGGAAGTGGACCGCCATCTCGGCGCTGGAGTATGGCACCCCTGTCACCCTAATAGGTACGGACGGCACTGCTGCCTCACACACACACTCCATGTCCACTGCTTGATGACCAACATTGTTTTGCTGGTCAGTGTTGTCGGGTCAGTTAGGATAGTCATTGCAGTGGCTCAGAATAGCAAAGTGCTGTTGGAACGTGATGAATGAGATGTGTGCTTTCCCCCATAAGCAGATTGAGGGCTTTGCTTGGTCGCCACCTCATCCTGATGTAACATAAGTGGGGATTTGCTATTCTCTCTCTCTCTCTCTCTCTCTCTTTCTCGTTTTGGCTTGTGACATGGTGCCTGTGGTGTCAAAGATGACCCTGGCCGTGTGGTCAGTGCTACAAACAGACTGTGGACACAGAGAAGCCTCCGTCTACCTTCTGCTTACAGATGTCTGGCCAGCTAATAACAAGCTGTTACTTTCAGACCTTTGCTGATGTTTATAACAAACATACTCCTCAATCACCCATTAATCACTCACACCTTTATCCAGTTGTAGAAAATTTGAGGGAAAAAGATCTCCTGAGCTTCGGGTTATGCGCATATTTGTAGAAACGTAGATATTTGAAAGCTTTGCTGTGTTTACTCTCAGCAGGCCTGCGTTAGTGGCACATGAGTGTGGCACCTCTGTAAGGTCTTCTCTCTGATGGAGCGCTGTGTGCTGGAACACAAAAGGCTGCATTGTGCCTGGACACCCAGGCCGCAGAGAGCGCTTGTTTGTGGCAATGTGAGCGAGAGAGTGCAGAGAGAGAGCAGGCAGGGACTGTAGTGTGTGTGTACGTGTGTGTACGTGTTCGTGTGTCTGTGTGTGTGTGTCAGGCTTTCGCTTTCAGTAGGCCACATTCCTGCAGAAGATAGGTGCTTAGTTCACAGTGACTTGGTGCTTTCCTTCTTTTTTTTCCCTCCTGCTGTCTCTCCCTGTGTACTGCCACTCCTTTTCAGCCCAGAGGTGTCTGGTTTTAACTGTGTCATGCTTACTGTGGCTTTCCCGTCAGCGTTTGGACCTCATTGGTTGCTTCATTTGATGAGGGCCCGCCCATATTTTATACAAAAGCCTGAGTGGTAGTAGTGCTTAGTCATTGGTAACCTTATTCTTGTTGGCACCTCAGTGGTGGTGGTGGTGGTGGTGCCGTGGCCTGTTGTCTTGTGAAATGGAAATGAAATCTTGAAACTCATGCGTATCAGCGGTGAAGCAAGCGGTGACGTAATTTTAAATGTTGAAACTTCCAGAACAGGGTTATCAGTGCAGCTGTCCTCCACAGTCTCCTGATGTTATGACAAAAATGGGCGAACGCAAGGCCAAGTAGCCGTGTTTACTTTGGCACTGTAGGGTGGTATCAGGCCACAAAGGCGTGACCTAGATGCATCTTTGCTTGAGGGTTGACTTGGGCACAATCCCTGGTGCTGAACAAGATTAAATTATGTTTTAAAAAAAGGTTCGCACACTTTTGGTCTTCCCGGAAGACTGCAAGGTCGAAACGTCAATCCAGCCAAATGATTAAAAAGAAGTCCTAAAAAGAAAATAATCCAAAAGTGTGCGAACCTTTTTTTAAAACTAGATGCATCTTTTCCCAGTAATGATGAATGTGCTGATGTGATCATGTTTTTACTTTTTGTGCCTTTTTGCATTATGCTTATTGTGTGCTGTGTGCAGACACTTCGAACTTAGTTGATATTATTGGTTTATAAAGTGTCTGATGTGGTTAGCATGGTTTGTGCCCCTTTACATTTTTTTGCTGCGAATGTCATAGCCTTCACACAGAAAACTGAACAGTGAAAATGCAAAGTGAAGGAAAAACATGGTGTCTGCTTTTGCCACTGTTAACTGCCTGCTGTTTGGGCCAGAAACATGATCCTAGATCCTAGATGGCACCTGCAAAATTAAAAATTAATATGATTTGCAATTCAAAATGTAGACAGTCTCTACAATTTACAATATAAATGTGCCTTGTTTTTTTAAGCATAGAGTCACTGTGATGATTCATAAAAGATGAGGTTGGTAAAAGTAAGTCTTAATTGAGCTTGCCAGGCATGAATCCTGCTTTGCGAAACCAGCCTCTGTAGAGCGTTGTTCCTGTTCTGCGCTGACTGTGTTTCCCCACGTGTCCCCCCAGGAGAGGCTGTCTTCGCCAGATGTCTGTCCTCTCTCAAGGAGGAGCGTGTGCAGGCTAGCAAGAGCCTCTCTGGGCCCCCCGCGTCCACATTCAGCGGGGACAAAAAGCAGTTCCTGGAGGATGTCAGGAAGGTACTGAGTGACTCTCGTTTTTCCTCTTTCTCAGTGATGGGCAACCTGGTTTCAGAAGCTACAGTCTAGTACCATGTATTCGTTTCAACCATTTACTAGGTCAGTTCATTCTAATGAGCACAGCTCTTCAGACAGGTAGAGGAGTTATCTATTGTAATCATCACTAGTAAGCACACAGATATAACCAGATGATTTGGAATATGTGGTACTTGATTGTAGTCTCTAAATCCAGGTTGCCAATTACTGCTCTTTCCTCGTTTAAATATCATAATGCAAAGGCTCACGCACATTCATATGCTCTTTAGTCAAGATGGTGCCGTCCCTAGGTGACAGCCTGTAGCTGCAGCTTCCAACGTAAAATCTTGTTTATTTGTTGGTTTCCTTTAATTTCCCAGCTGGGATAAATAAAGTACATCTCTCTATCTACCTTCAAAGGCTGTTTCCTATGACCCCTATGTATGTTATGCAGTATATTGTTGTGTGTGACCTGTCTGTAGGCCCTCTACGCCTCCAAGATCATCTCGTACGCACAGGGCTTCATGCTCCTCCGGCAGGCGGCCAAAGAGTTCGGCTGGTCCCTGAACTACGGTGCCATCGCCCTGATGTGGCGCGGGGGCTGCATCATCCGCAGGTGGGCAAAGAGGCCTTTGAGCCACACTGTCCAGGAGATGAGTTGGGTGGACATGATATAAGATATTAAGAACAACAGGCGGACACTACTCCTAAGATAAAGTCGTTTGTTTGGGTGTGCGTCAAAAAACAAGTCAAGTGTTAAACTAAAAAACCACACACTCTCTCTTTTTAGGTGTACTGTTTTATTGGTCCATGTCACCAAACGCATCCGTTTGTGGACTTGGGCCAAGAAAACAGTACACATAAAAGGAGAGAAAGAGCGTGATATAGGATGAACATGATGTAAGATATAAGGATATTGGAAGGGGCACTGCATCATCCGGTGGGCAGGGCAGCACAACCCTCTCACTCAGCTTTTGAGCTGCGCTGTCAGTCACAAAGTCTTGATGGAGAGAGTTCCACTCATGACAGACATGATAGGAGATGTATGTTATTGACATTAGTGAGTATCATGGATACAACTACAATGTAGCAGCGGTGTCACCATTTAATCAACAGCCAGCCTGGGTCTTTCTCCAAGTTTCTGCTTCTTTTGACAAAAGTAACTACTAAATTTCTTCAACTTTAACAGTTCATCTGCAAAATCAATACCTTTTAAAATATGTCTAGATATTATTCACTAACATTAACCAGTGCCTGTTGTTACTCTCCAATAGTAGTAGACAGTGAATTTGCCTTTGCTGCAAACACCAGAGTGAATTATCCAGAAATAGAATAGAGGTATGAAAATCTAGCTGATGAGGTTGTGTATGTTGAGGGAAGTTCATAGATGTAACGCAATAAGTGAATATTTGATTTGGTCTTCCTGTTGTCACATGGTGCAGCAGAGTAGGAGGAATGTACGAGGAAGTGAGTGTGTCCAGAGAAAGCCACAGTCTGAGAGGAATGAGGAAACGTTGGCTTTTTATTGTAACATGAGAAAGTCTTGCTCAGTTTTCCGCCCACATTCACTTCAGTGTATCTTTTCTTCTCTGTCAGTGTTTTTCCATTATCTGTTGTATACTCGGGCATCTCAACATCTGCTGTGGTCTTGTGTTTCATGTCTAGTGTGTTCCTGGGTAAAATCAAAGAAGCCTTTGACCGGGACTCAGACTTGCAGAATCTGCTTCTCGACAGCTTCTTCAGTAACGCAGTGCAGGAATGTCAGGTAAAGGAAAGGAGAAGTGGCTCAGCCCACACTATAAATACCACCAGACAACTTACCACATCGGCTCCTGCTTGCTGCCAGCAACACTGACTGTCCTCAGTGTCTGACAGACTGTCCTCACTGTACACATTGGCACAAGCTTGCTGACTGTAATAACCAAGAGTTTTTACTGCAGTTGTTTACAGTTACATTCTGTGAATTGATACGTCTTAGTAAAGCATGACGAATTTCCTTCTTTCTTGTTGTTGAATAGTTTGTGGCCTTAACAAGTTCATACCTGAAAATGTTCTTGGCAAGGTGTGTGTGATGTTCCCACTCATGGTTGTTTGTGTGTGTGTGTGTGTGTGTGTGTGTGTGTGTGTGTGTGTGTGTGTTGCTGCTATGCCACAGGAGTCCTGGCGTCGTGTTGTGAGCACAGGGGTGCAGCATGGGATCCCTATGCCCTGCTTCACCACAGCCCTGTCCTTCTACGATGGGTACAGACACGACATGCTCCCCGCTAACCTCCTGCAGGTAAAACACATTAACACACAAAAATGTACTTACACATGTGTACACACACACACATGTACTTACACGTACACATACGCACACACACACACACACCAACACATACGTTCTTAAACACAGAATCAAAATGCCCCTCTCACCATATGGTAGTGTGTGGGGATTACAAAGTGTCACATGACTAAGTATTCATATCTCCTAATGATGAATCCTTAAAGGGTGGTGGGGTTGGTTAGTTGAGCAGGTGGGAGTTAAAGGGAGGATATGTGGCTGTGTCCATGACATTTATCTTTGTTATGTCTTGCCCTTTCTCTGCCTCTATTTTTATCTATCTGTCTCTATCTTTATCTGTCTGTGCGTGTCTGTGTGTGAAACTCATTAGGCTCAGAGGGACTACTTTGGTGCCCACACCTATGAGCTGCTATCCAACCCTGGGACCTACATTCACACCAACTGGACAGGTCATGGAGGCACTGTCTCCTCATCGTCTTACAACGCCTGAACTGGCCACGGGCACTTGCGCCAGGAGAGGAAGGAAGGAGAGAAGTATAGCCTCCACTGAGGACCAGAGAGATGCCACCAGGAATGTCACATTCCTACTGTAAAGGATCATACAACCCAATGAGAATTCCACCGACAAACCCATCCCCCTCCCTATCTGATTTAAGTTTCTTAAGGTGTGTTTATCTTAATGCAGAGATCTATTTATGACCGAGTGAAAGGAATCATCGTATGTACGCTGTGTGCATTGTAAACATTCCCCTCAACTCCACTGTAATGTAGCAAGATATACATAGATGGCTTTTGTAGACTCCTTGTTACTGAAAAAAAACTACTTTGTTGGAGGTTCGTGGGGGTTGTGTGTCTGTATGGGGGGCATTTAAGTGGACACACACACACACACACACACACACACACACACACACACACTTGAACACTCACACACATTTTGCATCTGCTGAGTGGCCATGTTGCTCCAATCATGTTTGCCCCTGAGTTCACAACGTTAACCCAGGATTACGGTTAACCATTGCACTGTACTAGTCTAAATAAAGACTTAAATCCCTTCTTATTAGCTTTTGTAGTCTTCTCTCAAGCCACCTCACACAGGTAAACAGGATTTTATGTTTTGACTGGGCTTTAGGTACATTTTTAACTGTTCCGTTATTTTTAGTTACACGTGACCTGTGTGTCTATATTTATGTATGTGTCACAGGAATTCACTTAACAGTTATTGTGTTAACATTTCAGGCACCACTTATTGCTTCTTTAACCCATGACCATCATAGACTTAATACAACTGTATTTAGATCTGTTTGCCTTATTTTAAAAGTCACAATAAATCCATTTGAACATTTTCTACTCAACAATGCTTGGACACCATACTTTTTTGCACTTATCTACGAATTACATTATTTTGTAATTAACGTTAGGTGGTTGCTATGTAGCCTGGTTGTACATTGTATAAATAACGGCAGGTTTGTTGTGGTTTGGAGCAGAGCGGTTTGCAGTAGTGCTGTCTGAGGTGATGTGCTTCTCGTCAGTGATTTGATTATTTAGCAAAAGCTGTAATTTGAAGACCTCACCAGAAGAGGGTGCTAAATCATGCAGCATGGTAAACCCTCTTGTGAAAAGAAGCTCTAAACATGGCGACCTTTGACCCATATTGTTAGCTCTTGCGTCTCCCCAGATTACTGGCATTGTGTAAATCCACCATCTCGATCTGGCAAATGTTAGTTCGCATTTTTTTCAAGTATTTCATCGTACTGTGGAATAAAGAATGTTAGGCAGAAATATTTATTTAACACTGTATAACGATAGCTGACATACTAATTTCTGAAACAATTTTATTAGATGACTGTTGGCTGATTCAACCACTCTTAGCATTGGGCAAGTTGAGCCAGCAGGCCTTTTTGTTAAAGAGACCTCATTTAATATTTTTATGAGTCAGGGGCACTACAAAGATTTGAATTGATTGAACAAAGTACCGCAACAGTTTCTGACTGAGTGGGTCAAAGCCCTCTGACAGCTACACTCTGCTGTGGAAAGAGGCCAATGCTTTACCTGCATATGTTGCAGAACATTTAAAACTGTCAATATAAAAGTCTTTAATTTATCTTAACTAATAACAGTCACAGTACCACTGTTCTAACTATTTATATTAATTTATACCCATTTTAGGGAAAATTATGAGGCATTCCATGGTTTAGTATAACAAAGTCCTTTGTAGGCAAGTATATAAGAACATCTCTGAGTATAATTAGTGTTTAAAAAGCTTATCTCCAGAATTTACAGCCAGGTGTCTGACTGAGATGAAGTAGCACCTGCAGTCAGCCCCTTTAGCAGAGTCTTCCCACATGTGTGAGACTTCAGGAGTTACTAATACAATCCCACCTAGTCTTGACAAGGGACAGAGTGGACACCTTTTCTTTCAAAACAATTTTTGGTAAGATTTTTATGACTTGAGAAGATTTCTTTAGGTGAATTATTTACACTGTTCACACCATCAGCAGTAGTTGTGTGGCTCTTAAAAGGAACCCCGTTTAGTAAACATACTGTGAACACCTGTTCTTTATTGTCTGGGTTCTCTATTCTCTGCAGTTCCTCTGTCTTGCACCTGTTTTAGTGTTTCACTCTTCACTCAAGAGGACATCCTGTCTCACTTCCACAGCTAAGAAACCAAACCCAGGTTTCATCAAACAACCGTGATGACAACCTTTCTGAGGACAGAGAATGACACAAAAGTGAGAGCAGGCTGTGTGTCATCTCACACTTGTTCGAATGGTCCACTTCGCACCACTATGCTGTTGCTGTTTTTTGTTGATGTCTCTTTTGGTTTCGTGAAGTTTTCTTCTTTCAGGCTGCTGTTCAGGTTGTGTCTACACTCTAAATAAGAGGATAGTAAGACCCAGCTCTGCATGTACAATCCTACAGCTGTGAGAAGCTGCCCTGGTCTCTCACTGATTACTGCAGTGCTGTCGTTTAGTCTGTGGCGGCGGGTGTACTATGATCAGTCCTCCATTTCACTCACTACAAACACAACCGCCAGCAAATTTATACTATACAAACCTGTTGACACATATCTTTGTATATATTGGTGAATATATATGCAAATCTTTAAAAAAAAGCTTTTTAGGTGGTTATAAATTGTACACCTGCGTATAATGTAAACTTACAGCACTGGATTGCTGGTGGAGTACAGTGGATGCTGCAGGCCTAGATTGGGTAAGAGCACTTGAGTGGCAGTGTGGGTGTTGATGGTTGCTGCTGAATCATTGCTCACATGAGGAGAAACAGCAGTAGCAGGTGGAGAAGCTGGGGAGGGGAGGGGAGGGAAAGAAAGGGGAGGGGGGATGGGTGGGTGGGGTAAATGGACACCACCCTTCTGCTCTCCCCGATCAATAATGCATAGCTGCACCAGAGAGAAGTCTGCCCAGGACAATGAACTGTACCTCCCATGAGCTACATCCAACAAACCATCTACAAAGACTGCCACAAACTCTTAAAAGGTGCTGGTTTGTATATGTATTTTTACTTAATCTCTTATGTGTATGTAATCCACTTGAAGTGCATTGTAATTTATTAGATGAGATGATTTGTTAATGTGATAGCATAGCCTAATAGCTTTCAGCGCTGGATATGCTATCGTTACCAGACGATCATGATTTTCTTCTCGTAAAAAGGAATAATATATTTGATTAGAAAATAACAAAACATCTCGTAAGCCAATAACTCATTGCTAAACCAATCTGAGTTAACTTCCTTGTGGTTAATAATGAAAAGGACTGGCTCACTCTCTATTACTTATTCATAAGGATGATTATGTTGAATACATCTGTCCCAACTGAAGAATGCTGCCACTGTGTATTAATTTATTCTCTACCAAATCTTAATAACTCACTGACATCGGAAACTGCTGGATGTTGCTAATTAATTTCCACAGCTGTGCACCAGTGTCTTGTGTGAGTGTGCCTATAAGAACATGGGGATTCCTGTCAGATTGGACACTTTCTCAGTAGCACAGAGTGCCCGGATCACCATGAGAGTACTGGCCAGCCTTGTTCCTCTGATGCTAATCGTGTGGAGTGCAGGCCAGACTGGGGCACTGCCTATCCATGACAAACTGCCAAGCAATAAGGTGGGTCCACCACACCTTTAAACGCAGGCCGCTTGTCAATGAGGATAAAGAGGACCCTAGTTATTGCTGTTGTCTTGTGGTGTAGGATATGTGTTTAAAGTCGGTGCACTGCAGTTAAGTTTAAGGCAGACTATTCTTGAGCCACTCCATCCTACTTACTGCCATTTTTTCCCTAGAATGACCTCCCTAGTTGATGTTGAAACCTGCTAAAGGATAACATGACAACAAAAAATCTTTTATGCTCATCCAGAGTTTGGCTGCTGAGGAGAGGATGCTCCTGATGAAGATGCTGGCTGGGATGACCGAGAAGAACCTGACAGACGAGAACCTGACCAACTTGAGCCTGGAGGACCATCTGAACGGCACCGTGAGGGGAAGCCCTGCACCAACCCCTCCAGACCCCAACTGCAAGAACTTCTTCTGGAAGACCGTCTCTTCCTGCTGATATGCAATAAGAGGAATGAATGAGGACTGTGGCACCTCTGCCACATCAGCCCATCACCCCTGGACCCCTGCAAGAAAAGAACGTGACTTAACCAGCACGTGCTGGATTCCCTTTTGTCTTGTATATCTCTGTGCATGGCCTTGCAGAACTTTTTTGCATGGATGTGGTTACATTCATCATTGCCCTTGGAGAAACAGCATCAAACTGCCATCAAGGATATTATCTGTGTATATATCCTCAATAACAATGACTGTTTAAATGATGTTTAAATTCCTTGTATGGCTTGTGACTACATAAAATGTAATCCACACACCAATCTGATTATAGTGATGACCCGTTAAGTGGAAGGTTTGCTCAACTGCATGGTTGCATTTTCATTCACCATGGGTAAACCATTTTGTGACATGAAACATAGACATGTTCTTAAACTTGAACTTTAGCACCCTCTAAAGGATAAACTTGGAATGTTTCACCCATTAAAGGATCTGTCTACAGTTCTGCAAGAACTGGCACTGTGATATTTTGTGTAACCCACCATTAACAAAACTGAGGAGAGGCTATTGTGACCATACATCACTTGACAGATTAGTCCGTCTTCTAGTATCTATCTACCAAATCTTAGCTAAGAAAAGCAACAAGCGGGTAAAAAGTTAAATGTTTATTTTTATATTTTGAAGGACTAAAAATAAGACTGTGATACATTATGTGATAGCATTCCTGCAGAGATGTTTATTAGCCTCTCCAAAAAAAAAAATCCAAAATCTTGCCTAAGAAATTCAGATCATATTTTTATGAATTTTTCAAGATTCGAGTGACTCAAGATGAACATTTCCAACCACAAGAGACAGGAAAGTTCTACAGATTACTTTATGAAAAAATATGCCTTTTGCAACCTGCAAAATCTCACCATTTCGAAATACAATAACCAATGGTTGTACTGTGATGACTGAACGAAGACATTACTAGGAGGAAAAACAACAAAAACATAAAAATGTCTTTCAAAAGCAAGACCAAAACATTATCTGGCAAATACAGCTGAGAAACAATAAAAACAATGTCTAAAAACAGAATGCTTGGGTCAAGGAATTAAATGAGTCATTTGGATGGGACTGATAACCAGACATTGACATCCCGCTTCCATTTTTTTTTCTTTTTTTTTTTTTGTATTTCTTAAAACCTAATTTCTTAAAATCGCAAGACGACCTCCTCCCCGAAAGTGATCACCCACCCACCCACCCACTCTGCCCTTTTGCATTTTAAAAAGGGACTTGCTTTGAGGATCCAAACTAATTTGGTAAAATTGTCCATTGTCAAATTTCATTAAAAGGGTTCCCCTGGGAATCTGGATACAGAGAGATGCGTAGAAGTCCCTTTTCAGGTATAAGGCATTCGGCAGCGTCTCCACAGTTGGATCATGTTGGGAGCCAAACACCCAACACCACCAACTCCAGTCTTCAGCTCCCCGAACAGTGCCTTCACTCTGGGCTCTGATGTTAATCTGGGTCTGCGGTGTCCAAGGTCCCTACACATGCGAATTAAAGTTTTGGCATTTCAATTAATGGAAGTAACCAAAGAAGGAAAGAGAAAACCAAAAATAATAAAATAAACAAAAACAAACCAGAAAAGACAAAAGAAAATCACAAAAGTAGAGAATAAGCCAATATCAAGTAGACGGTAATACCTATTCAAATTAGTTTTATTTGAGAGTTCCCTTTGATTTCACAAAACATATAAAATGCATTCAGAAGCACACTAAACAAAAAAGCAAACATCAATAGGGATTCTCTAACTGCCATCACTACACCATCCAACTGTGGGCACACTGAAAAAAACCTCTCGTTCGCCACACCTCGCTCCACACTCGAGCTCAAGTTCACCCATACAAACACACACCCCCACACAACCCCCCCACCCTAAAGCCCTTCTCACAAACAGCATCACAACACATTTTCACACTAAACAAGTGACTAACAGGGAGAATATAAGCACACACCATAACATTCACATCGGATTATACGTGTATATATAAGCAGAAAGGATACAAATACTTAGAGATCGCTTAACAGTCAACTACATTTGTTATTTTCTTTCATATTCATTAACCTATGCCATTTAAGAGATATTAGAAGGAAAAAAGATGAAAGGTCATATGAATCTTAAATGTTGAAAATGTAGTGTCCTTCAGCTGGTCCTGGAAGGAGGGAGGGAAAAAAAACAAAAAGGAGAAAAAACAGAAGCACTCGTACTTGCGGATCCCGCTCACACTCGCTCAAACACAGTTTTCTTCTCACAGCCTCCCAGTTCTTTTCACACTTGCGTTCACTTGTTCTCTCTCGCTCGCTCTCTCTCTCGCTCGCTCTCTCAGTCCGTTCGTGCATACCCCAGTCTCTCACTCTTCGTCAATCAACAATCCACCACCATCACCTCACTCATTGTTCATCTCAGCAGAAACAAAGTTTGGATTTGAACAAGACTTTTATCCTTTTTTTGACTTTAAGTATCCATTTGAAAAGGGGAGAAAAAGGCAACACCCACCGTCTAACACAGTAAATGCAGAGTGAAGCTGTGTTCTTTGATGGCATAGCATTTACACATGGGAAGAGGGGTACTGATACTGAGCTCGCTCGAACATTGCGGCCAACGATGGGCTTCTTCCAGGGAAATTGGAAAAGAGGTGATGAACTGCAGAAGAGATTTGTGAAGGCTTCACCTTAAAAAAAGCTTCAAACAAACGCAAATGCAAAAAAAACAACTGCACACAACATAACTCAAATCAGACTCAGAATGAACTGACCAAGTGTCAGTTTATCATGTTTTACGTTACATTGGCTAATGCATGAAGTTCGATTGGAAGGGCAAACTTAAAAATTGATGTGACTTAGACAGTGTCAGTCATCTGTCGTGTAAATAGCAAAATAAATTAATGTAATCAGATAAATCAAAGACCAATGTAGCTAGACACATTTAACCACAGCACAATTTTTCAACCACTCTGAATAACTTTTTAAGGGAATTATCTTGATCCAACATGTTTTTTTTTCTTATACAAAAATGCTGGGCTTTTTTTTTTTTTTTTTTTAAACGCAAAGAACATTTGACTACAAATGCCTTTCATCAACGTACTTACCATGTACCATATAATCTACAAACTTATCATACTCTCAGAACAGCAAACTCAAACCAAACAAAAAAAAACCCCAACCCCTCAACCCAGCCTCTCTACATCCCCCAACTAGACTTGGTTTCCATGCTAGACCCGAAGCTAGAGTTGAACCCACTGCCCGAGGCCGAATTGGAGCCTGTGCCCCACCCCAGGCTGGCTGAGCTCTGGGTGCCGTAGTTGTTGTTGTTAGCAGCGCTATAGGTCTGGCCCTGCTCGCGGCTAGCGGTGGTCTGGCCGCTGGCGCTGGTGCCTGTGGCGGTGGTCTGGCCCTGCTGGTTAGCCAGCATGCCCATCATGCCCCAGCTGCTCTGCAGCGCCGCCTGTGCGGCGGCCATCATGGCCGGGTTGAGGCTGAGCGCCCCGAAATTCACCCCGCTGTTAGGACTGCGGTTGCCAAAGCCCTGCCCCCCAAACCCGGCCCCAAAACGACCCCCACGATCCATCATTTGCCTACTATTACTGTGCTTCGGCTCAGCGTTGGAGATGTGGACACTGGTCCCCTTGATGATCAGGTCTTCACCGCACAGGGCCTGGGCAACCTAGACGCATGGCAGGAGGGAAAAAAAGCAGAGAAGCGCACATGTAGCAGGCATTCTGTAAATCACAGCAGGCCACAAATACTGCCAGGACACACAATTATGTTCTCTTTTGTTCTCCTTTAGGGTCTTTGGAGAAGACTAGCTACATGCTAACCAAAACCCATGTGGACCTTACCTGGTCATCAGCGAATGTGACAAAGGCGAAGGCCCGGAAAGGTTTGGGAATGAACACGTCGGTGACTTCGCCATACTGCATGAAGAACTGTCTTAGGTCATCAGCGGTCAGGTCCTCTGTGCAGCGGCCAACAAACACCTTTCGGCTGCGCATGGGTTCATCTGGGCCAGCCTGCAAACGCATTGGTACCGTTCATACAATGTTCATCACGTCCACTGGAGTAGTCTGCACCAGTGATTCAGTTAAACAATGACCAATTTATAAGCTGGGTGGCAAATGCTGCTTTTAAACTCCTACCATACCTTAGAGTTTGGTAATTTGCAGTCACACCATCTTCCATCAATCATGTGCCTCTGGGACATCACTTTCATTTGGGTTTCATAGTCTGTGAATCTTACAAAGCCGAACCCTTTGGAGTTGCCAGTTTTCACATCTCGTTTGACCTGCAAAGAATCGCAAAGAATTAAGATGTAGCCAGGTATTTAAAAACATACCTGAATTTAAACACACCTGCTAGACATACCCAGGACACACTGAAGGTTAGGGTACCTTACCTGAACCATGATAACCTCGCCAAATGTAGCGAAATAATCCTTCAGGTCTTGTTCTGATGTCTTCCAGGGCAGGCCGAGCACAATCAGATCTGATGTTTTCCGATCTCCCCTCTTCATCTTCCCACCAGAAGCAGCATCCATTTCATCCATCTTCCTTTTATTATCTACGACAAGAATGCCACCAGTATGCAGTCAGCATCAGTATTATAATGCTAATCTGCCCAAAGTACACAAATTAAATACTTTGAAGACCGACAAATATTGTCTGCATTTTATTTTATTCCACCGACAGCGAAAACACAACAAGATTACACAACAATGCTGTGATTACTTGACAGTCACCATTAGCGATGTGGACAATTTACCAGCTAGAGGCCGCAATACAAAGGACGCGAGTTCATTCAAACGCTTCGCCTTAGCATCTAGGGTTCGGGTGCGTCTGATTGGAAACAGAATCGAAATCACTGTACCTTTGGGGTAATTGACGAAGTATATGAGGTTGCCCCAGTCAGCATCAGGTGCGTGCAGTATTCCGTCGACCAGACGAACCCCTCTCATGCACTGGGAAACGGGATTCCTGTACCGTAGGCCGCAGGCTCCAGGGAACTGTGCAGCCACCGACGACAACAAGACGGTGCCATCATCTTCAGAGGGGATCTCCATTGGCTCCTCATTTTCATCCTCGGCAACGCGGATGTAACACTCTGCCATTTCAGACATTTGAAGACTTTGATAGCTAGCTAACAACTTTAAACCCGCTTTCTTTGACCTTACGGGTTGGCCTGCCTCACGGACCTCCGCACTAAATTACGCGAGGTTAGCTGGTAGCTAACTGACTAGCTTGCTAATTTAAGCTGCACGGCAAATGATAAATAGTGCAAAGCAATGAAACTATGTAGCGAATGCTGCTCCTCTTTCAATAAACACCTTTCTGGTTGCTGCTGTGTGGAGTGGATATCCGGTTGCTGCGTGCTCGTTGAACAAGTCTCCTTCATAAAATTCTACCACCGGCGGCCATGAGAGACATAAGCCATTAAGCTAGGTAGCTAACAATGACCATGCTTTCGAAATGAATGGTTGGATATCTTTCGAGCTCTTAGGCAGTCGCTGAAACCGGATAAACGCACAGCTCTTTACAGGACCAGCAGCGCAAACCTGATTTGATGTAAAATACAGATCTGCTACAAAGTTGCATAAGATTTTCAGCGGAGCTGCAGCATACAAAGAATTACCACGAAAGGCGGCTTCTCGATTCACTCCCCCAAAACTTCTAACAAAATGGCCACCCTTGTGTCATCGAAGGAATTACATCATCATTTTGGGAGGTCCCATTTTACGTAGAAGGGTTTGGCTACGAAACCTTATCTGGTTCGGTTTACTAATCTTATATTTTTAATTATTTGAAAAAATATTAAAATCGCAATTAAGTGAAGGATGGATGGAATATGACAATACAAACTGTCCTACAAGAAATCTTAACGAATTAGACATTCTAGATGCGCATATCAAGAGAAAGCATTTGGTCCAATGAAATTCAAACTTCTAGAGCGCAGGGATATGCACGATGTGCCCAACGGTTTGAATTATATCGACGCAACAACACCAAGTGTCCATAAATGCCCATGCGCCGTGTAGAAACGGAGCGCATAGCTATCACAATCACACAATAAAAACATTTTTTTTCTCGCGTTACAGAGAAAATGTGCTTCTTTAGTACAACTGTATAGGGTTATCGTTGCATAGGCCTACAACATGCGCCTTAAAATCATCTACTGTTGGTTAGAGGCACACAAGCTAGCCTACATTGCTTACTTACAAAGCTTGCTTTAACGTGATGGCAATAAACTGGTTTGTTGTCAACACCTTTATGTTAGTTTCAGACCTATTGTTATTTGTCAAGACAAACACAGCTGTTTTTAACTCCTATATATATGGGCCAAAGACCCATTGATGGACAACGGATCCACAACTCCAAAGCTGTACCATGGAGTTACCTCTATCAAGGATTTTCATTCTTTCCTTGTAAGCCCAAGACTTTGATTTTTTTTTTTATTGATCAAGTGACATTACATTTGTATTCCATATTCTCCCCTTTTTCACTTTAGATTGGTGTTGTTGGTTGGGTCATACCCACTGAGTGCTCAGAAAAAGGACTGGGATGTAGACTCACCAGTTGCAGTGTCAGGTAAAATTCTTCAGTGTTTATATTGTCATGTTTAATTGGGCGATATATCCCAACTATTTGAAATTGTTTGCGCTTTCCCGCTTAATGAGTGCCACAGTTGTTTACAAACGTCTTATTTGTTTAAATAGAAAAATATTTTTACTTTTTACTTTTAAAATCATTATTCTAATTATTTTCCTTTAATTCTATTTAAAGAGGGAGATGTCCAATGCTTCTCAGAATACATGGAGCTTTGGATACACAAAGCAAGAATAGAGGGACTCAGACTTTGGCTGTCAGGCATGATGAGAATTCAGGGTTTGTGATTCCTTCAAACTGTTACACATACTTTCTGCTTCCCCACCACTCTTTCTCTTTCTTGTGGTAGTATTTTTAGGGGAAGTGTTACAAAAGTCTGTCTAAACTACATAATCAATCTTTAGTACAGTGCAAATGTGAATGTTAATCATGTGGGATGTCACAAGGTTTTTAAATAGGGATTACATTTCAATTGCAACATCTCTAATCACAGTTGTAGTAGTAGTAGGGACTTGCCAATTTTGCCTCGCTTTGCAACTAAGCTGCATGCTTTATTTAATTCTCTGCATTATATCTTAGTCAGTCTAGTTTCTTTGGAGCAACTGAACCAGCAGCTGTCTGCATGTAGATTTGCACTTCACAAAGACCCCGACAAGAACTTCCTTTTCAGAGTGATGTACACTGGTTGCTTTGTACAACTTCGGGTACGGTGGCATCCTTACCATCTGAGAGTCAAAGTTAAAGTTTTATAAGACAATGGAAGTTGATCACTATTGTGAAACATTTTATTTTTTAAATACAAATATATATGTATGTATGTATGTTTATGTTTGAAAGCTATATATACTGTATATAATGAAAGCTCACCTAATTGAATTGCCATTGTAATGATTTATGAAGTATCACATTCAGCTAACTCTATTAACCCCACCCCACACAAAACACTCACACACACATCTCAGCATGGCAGCTATGTGATGGAGCTTAATTTGCTGAAGAGAATACACCGCTTTGGTGGGAGATCACACAACTATGTCATGAAGTGCCCAGCAGTGACATCACCACCAAACAGAGAACATATCCGATGTGATCCAGACTTCATACAGGTGGGTTTTTTTTTCACTAATAGCAGAAGTACAGCAAAAAATAAAACAATATTTTCGATATATGTCGAGTTAAGTATGTATTGTTTATCATACACTTGTATTTTTTAAAAGGTAACCAGACAAGTTCCACTTGACAGTTGGAATAAAGAGGTGAGGAAAAGAGAGTGATTAGTTTTTTAATTGTAACATTTTTGAGATTATAAGAAGTATAAGTATTTTAATGTTTCCTTATAGCTTCAATGGTCTCTTGCCCTGAGAGGAGTCTTGTGGTTGCTTTGGAGGATGCAAGTCTTATACAAGTCAATGTTGAGCGCACTGGGTCAAACATCTCGGTCCAAGGCCGAAGGAGAGAACTCCTCAGACCTGTTTTGGTACGTTGCTTTGGTACATTGTCACTTTCTAGTTGGGGATGACATAGTAAATGCACACTATGTACATTGCATTCACAGAGATTTAGCTGTTCAACTTTTTAAGACAATCGTTAATAGTTACCTTGCACCAGTAGTTACATTGGTTGTTTGTTTCAGGTTCTTTGTTTGATCACATTTTTCATTTTTCATCGATTACATACAGTACACGACTCTGACCCAAGTGAGGAAAGGTGGCCATCTAGTGGCTATTAAAAGAAATACGGCTTACCCGTACTCTCTGTGGAATAGGAGATAGTAGTGGCAGTATTACCAGTTGTGTTCAAAATGACATATTCCTGTTAATTCACATCAGTATGTGTTCCTCAGGTTAGAGAAACCAAAGGTGAATTTCTGCCTCTCAAACTCGTCAGTGGACATTATGCATACAGCATGGAAGCCACTTGTCCAGATGGTTGGTAAACATGAAAATATTATAAGAACAATATTGTATACACTCCACAAAGTAATGCAGAATTTATAATCCATGTTTACAATACCATACCTAAACAAATGTGACATACTTAAAACTCTTTGTATAAGTCTCAAATGGGGCACACACACCCATAATCTGTTACGAATTAAATGTATTATTATTATTATTATTATTATTATTAGTCTGCAAACTGGTATATATGGTTTTACTATGTATATGCTCTTATTTGTGTTTAGATAGTATGACAGATTGTGCATTGCAATTGCAGTGTCCAGGTCTGTTCCTGAGATGACGGTGCTAAATGTCTTCAAATGCCGTATGGGGTTAACAAAGAGAGGAGAGTATGAGAACGACACCCTGTCTGTTAGCAGTGTGGTGGTTAATCAGACAGACAGGTTCACCTGGTCTGAGAACAGTGACTTTGTTCAGCTGTTCATCCCTACCTCAGCCATACAGCACAACAAGGTCAGTGGAGCTAGGGCCTCAGCACACCTGATGAGATCCACAGTACTGAACATAGGACAGTACTGTGCACAAATCATAGACACCATTGTTTTAGCAGTTTTAACATGATGACATATATCATGACTATATAATCATTTCATCATGATAATTATTACAACTAAAAAATAGAGATTATGTACATACAGTACTGTACTTTAGCCTCGTTCATATACATTCTATGATGCTGCCCTTTGCTGTGTTGCACAGAGCTGCAGAGGGGGAGTAGGTGTGGGGCTTCTGCAGCCTTTCTTCAGGGTGGATGCAGTACTTTCCTTTAAAGAGACAAACCACAAAATGCACTGGACCATGGAAAATACACTACCATGCATGAGTGAGTGCATTGTTCTGAAATGTTATTACTTTTGGACAATTAGAGGCCATAACAGTAAAAAAAAAACTGTATGATAAAATGTAGAAGATTTGAAAAGGTAATGAACTTTTGCTCTGTGATTTTGTTCTCAGGGTCTTCTGGTCCCTTGTTGGTGGAACAGGAATATTCCTCTACATCTAAATCTCCCCTGCCAGCCCTCCCAACACCCTCGATCTCTACTGTAGACCTGCATTCAAACCTCCCAACTCCAAACGGACAATTTACGGGCACTCTCCCTAAGGATGGGCCCTCCATGTCAATAGCAACACCACCTGCAAAGATGGCCACATCTGCAATATCTGTCACCTCTACCATACACCATAGCCGAAAACCTGCTAACTCTACAGCTAAACCTACAGAAAGATCAAATGGGAAAAGCAGCACAACTGTGAATACCAGCCAGTTTCTCACAGGTAAGCAGCAAACCAGCACCATTGTCTCAAGGAGTACTGCACCATCATCACCCTTATTGGCCAAAAGCACTAGCAAGACATACACAGTGGGGCAAAGATCTGCAGGCATAGGTCAGACCCTCGAGAGATCGTGGACTGGACCGGATGACCCACAACCCCCGTTTGCAACAGTGGTCCAGCAGACTATTCAGCAGTTGTCGGGTAAAGAACAAACAAAATTCTTAGGGACAGGTCAAACAACCCCAGCAATGACTGATACACCAAGTAGAACACAAAGTCAGAAATCTGAGAATGCACTGAAAACTCCTTGGTCAAGATACATGGACCAGAGGAGTGAAAAAAGCTCAAACATTTTTTTGGCCTACATGAAGCCTATCAACCAAACAGCAACCAAATCCACAAGTACACCACAGCAAGCTGTTACAGATACTGTTACTCTAGAACAAAGAGCCAAAAATGTGGCAATGAATGTGTCACAGCCAGTGACCATCAGCGCAACACAAACAGTGATGTCATTGGGTCCAACCACAGACACAGCGTGGTCCATCACAGATTTCTCATACACCTTGCCATTTCAGCTCTCAACAGGATCACATGGTAGTACACAGATTGATCCTTATTCTGTGCTTACAGCAGAGGAAGGAGAAACCTTTAGTGTGGTGTCGTTGACTCCAGCCTCTCATGCTTTAGAGACTGAGCGCAGGGCAGGGAGACCCAGCAATGCCTCTCCTGATGGCCCTGGGCCTCTGAGGGGCATCACCACCCAGTTAGTCCCAGAAGTCATGACAACCTCAGACCAGTCAACCACCACACCACACTTTGGCCCTCTCGTGGAGCAACTGCATCCTGTCATCTTAGCTCCTGTGCCCCTTCAAACGGTTGTAGCTTCACATGATACTGTGACCAGAGGACCCAATGTAAGGCCCACAGACATTAATGAAGTCCTGCATGGCACTACACTTGCAAGGAACACCCTGTCTTTTAACACGGGGACAGAGTATGGTGGGATTGTAGAGAAAGAGAGAAGTACGGTCCCACCAGCCAGCCTGATTACAACCCTTGACAGCAGGATAAGCAGGTCTGAAATGATCTTAGAAGGCCTTCTGTATGTAAACACAGGGCATGTAAAGGATAGTGGTGTATTGTGGACTTCTCCAGGGAAACATCAGAGATTTCCCCCAATGTACCATACACAGAGACCTGCTTTGACAGCAGTGTTGTTGTCAGAGGACCAACCCAGATAAAACCATCCAGAGGTATCCACACTGCCTCTGTCAGTGAACAGGTTGCCTCCTCAAAACCTTTTCTGTCTGTCTTTAAAATCAACACTATAAATTCCAGTCAGACACAAATTACATCTACCCCAGCCCAGACACCAACCATGACCCGGAACTCCCAGTCATTGCTAGTATTAAAGCATTTATCTTCAGCAGCCATGCCTGAACCCCAACAATGGGCCCTTTCCACACCTTCACAACCTTGGGGTAAAGGAGACATTTTCTGAGGCAATAGTTCCAGGTGCCCCAAGGATTCCGACTACACATGTAGAGATCTATGCATCGAGCACAACCCCTAATTTACCCCCCTCATTTTGTGACAGGTAACGTCACAGACGATGCAAAAGATGCAAAGTAGCAACTGACCAAACAACACTGACAGAGAAGCCCGCCGCACACATAAACATCTCTGTCTCCACGTCCCAGTCTCACCACTAAGGTAAACAGTTGTGCTGAGTCTTATGCAGAGCCTCTGCTCTGAAACAAAGCAGAAACTCCAAACACTCACACAGACAAAAAAAGAAAACATGACCCGACCTTTGTGCCAGTTAAGCAGAACGGCGACAACAGAGGCAGAGGCAGCAGGTTCCCCTCACCACTCGCTGCCGTCACAGACGAGTGGGTGGCAACAGTCGCCAGGGTGATGGCTGATTATGACAGCGAGCATAAGCACAGCTATGCCTCTCTACCAACCAGTGCCTGGGGCCAGACATACACTAAAGAGATTGGGGCCAACAGCTCAGTGAATATGTCTCCATCCAGCATGTCTGCACATGAAAACAGACTCAGGGCACCTTGCGCAGAGCAGGTCGTGTTTTTTATCCTCATGCCTGTGAGGCACACACAAGAGAGTTGGCTTGAACACTGTACATTTAATTTGCAGAATTGGCATTGCAGTGATGTATTTAAAAAGTTATTTGTACTGTCTTGTAGGCTTTGTGGTATAATGGTACTAGTCTAAAGAAGAGAGTTTTTTTTTCAATAAGATTTGAAAAAGGGAAAAAAACATTTAATCAGCTTTTTAAGCAGTCCTTTGTATACAAAGAAAACACAAGTAGAAATTGTATTTGTAAAACTATTTGTGTTATTAAAATGATTTGTGCCTACCAAGAATTGAATCTGCATGAAGGGCCTTTGAGATTTTGTTTGGTATTTAGGACATGAATGGTCATAATTGCAACATGTAGCAAATTAGGACACTTGAGGATTTCTGGCTAAATGCGTTATACAGAAATAGATATAGAAGAACAAGTAGTCTATTGTTAAGGCTGTTTTACAGTGATTGTGGGCACAACTTAGCAGTGCTAAATTTCGACAGCAGAGGGCGCCATTGTTAATGTTTTCAACCATTATTTGAAGACCGACTTCACACAGCTGCTATAATTACATGGTTTGTGTCTTATGTTTATTTCTGTTTTCACAAGAATTACAAAATGGTTTCAATGGCTTAAGGTTTTGCCCAGATACCACATATAAGAGCTATACATGTCTTCTTTACATTAAAGACTTTGCAAGAGACAAATGCGCAGAAACTGACTCATACACTAATATAACCCAACTGGCTCTGTACATCTGCTGAGATGTATCAGGCAAGGGCAGTAGTTGAAGGTGCTTTTTGTCCATGCTTGAATAATTTCAATTACTTTTGCGAAATGGTTGGGCATTTTTGAGCGCAGCTTTGGAATTCCACTAAGATATATGCGATAGGAAAATATCTGTGGGCATTAGTTATGGAGACACAGTAATTTCAGTACACTGGAAACACAATTTAAGTGAACCATGGCACCACCTGAGACTGGGCAGGGCAGTAGGGACATGTTTCTTATTAGCTATTCATTTTGACTGGCATATATGGTAGAGACCAATGACGCACAGAAAAAAAGCGTTTAATATAACCCCATTAAGGCAAAACAAAGACATCAAAGACAAGGTGTGCGAGCGTGTGCTTGCATGCATTTCTAGGTAGGGACAAGGGTGCTGGGGAGGTTGTGCCCATCTGCTCTTGTCTGGCATCTGGTCCACAAACTAGCAGGCAGGAAACAAAATGGGGCCAGAAAGACCACCATCATCCTTTGGCTTTCATGTGGCCCATCCTAGTCACTATATTATCTGTTTAGACTATGAAGTGTCAGCCTTTGTTGAGCAGAGCAGTCTCTTTCATGTGTTAGTGTGTGTGTGTGTGTGTGTGTGTGTGTGTGAGTGTGTGTGTCTGTTTTTTCCCCGTTTTTAAAAATTCCGTTCGGAGCATATGGTTTGCACATCTGGGACGCGCTCAACATGCCACCCAAACACCATCCCCGCACTGCCGTGGAGGGAAGCGCACGTCTCTCGGATCCCGTGTCTCCCTTAAAAAAATTATCATCCTGTCACACCACGCTTATTTAGAACACTCAGGTTAATACGTTTCTGAGGTTCATCTGCCGCACAACATATGGGGGAGGCGGGCGGGTGTGCGGGGAGGCGGGTGGTTGGATGTTTGGGTGGGTTGTGGGGAGAGTCATTTAGAAAAGTTTATCTGACAGGGATGTTCTTTGGCAGCTTCCAAATATATATGACAAGGCCCCAACTCTCCAGTATGTTCACCATGGCCCTTGTAACATGCGGTACGCTTGTAAGGTCACAGACTGTTATGTTGTTGTTAAAGATCTGTTCCTCTGGTTGCAGCTCTGGATTCCCACGCTGCGCTTCCTCTCGTCTTCCCAGATGGAGGAAGAAGCAGAATGAGTGCATTTGGAAGTAAGGAGTGAAGGATGGAGGAATGTTAGAGAGGGAGAGAGAGAGGAAAAGAGAAAGGGCAAAAAAAGAGAGAAAAAAGAGCAAGAGAGAAAAAGTGAAAAAGAAGGCGGGGAGGGGGGGTGGAAGAAAGCAAAAGAGAGTGAGAGAGAGAGAGCGTAAAGAAGGAGGGAGAGAGAGAGAGAGACTGGGTTTGGATGCGGGGGCCTAGTGGTGCTGCGCTCCCTCTTCATCTCACTTGCTGGGTAATTACAGAATCACGGGTCATCCATGCGTGTAACCACGGTGACGTTGCACAGTAGCAGATGTGTGCTCATGGCATTATCGAGTGAACGCGTGAAGGTAAACAAAAACAGATGCAGCTGGTTGCTAGGGACTCTGGCCAAACTTGCGTTTGCTCGCTCGCGCGCACCCTAATTGTTCCCATGTGTGGCTGGATTCAGCGCTGGAGAGATGAAACGGGTAACAGGCGGAAGTGGCATGTTTAAGCGATGCCCGGCTCTCTGAATGGGAAATTTGTGAATGAGATTAGTGGTAGTGTTTTTTTCTTTGAGGAAAAAGGGGGAGCGTGTGTGTGTGTGTGTGTATGAGATGGGGGGGGGATGGTCCACTGGCATTACCCCTCTGTTGGTAAGGAAAGGCTGAATAGGCATTTTTCCCTCCCCAAGCCTGGGACACAGGCAACTGTGGTGCCAGGAGTCAGGAGGGCTGTGAGAATCCCCTCGACTGGGGGAACACCGCATCTCATTCCGCTACACTGGAGCACTGAGAGAGAACACAGGCATGTAAGGCAGAGAGATTTGTCTAAGTTTCTCCATGTGTTCAGCTCTACCGCTCTCTCTCTCTCTCTCTCTCTCTCTCTCTCTCTCCCTCTCTCTCTGTCGGTCTGGATCCCATTAGTCCCCAGTGCATGAGTGGTTCAAGCGACAGAATACACGGAATAAAATGTCTGCAGTACGTACGTATGTATGCTGCAGGTCCAGGGCTGGACTTGCTTTTTGAAACTTTACCAAAACACACTAACAATGAGAGGCTGTATCAATATTACCACTTTTAAACAGGCTATACTCTACGTTTTTGTATATTTTATGAAGATTTTTATATAAAAATGAGTCATGATTCAAATTAGCTGAAACTGTAAAAAAGGGAAAAAAAAACTGACCACATCACAGTTAAGGACATAGTTCTTAGAAGAGTTCTACTGCAAATATCCACAATTCAATTATATCCTCAACATACCATCAATAGACCTACATTTATAGAACCACTTTTTAATGTTATCACTAATGCTCTATTTCCGTTTGATTCCAGGAAAGCTACTTGTGTGTTCTATATTCCCTTCCTGCCAAAACTAAGACTAAGTGTGTTTATTTATGGAAACACTCAATGAAAACACTGTGATAGAAATTTCAAAAGGTCAAGCCATTGTTTGATTCCCTTTCCCCTATCAGCATCTAGTTTTGGCTGGCCATATTAGAGACAGATCATATTTGTCTACAATATAGTCACTTTATTGCTACACTGTAAAGGATACTCTACTTGGAAATGAAATACACTCTCTCATCTTCTAATGTGGTGTTGAGTATGTGTGTATTTGCCCTCAGATGCACAAATGTCTGAAGGCTAAGGCCTTGTGAATTTTGGTTTTAATGCTGATACTTGTTTGTGTGTACTCTGCTTGGTGTATACGTGTGTGCACGCGTGCATGTGTGTGTGTGTGTGCATGCGCGCGTGTGTGTGTGTGTGTGTGTGTGTGTGTGTGTGTGTGTGTGTATGTGTGCGTGACACTGCACAGTGTCAGGGAGGTCCCCACTTGGCTTGCATCCTGGTCTGTGGCCCAGATGAGAAACTGAGGAAGGGGCTCAATTTTAAGTGATATCCTGTGTGTGTGTTAACCATCTGATTATTTGCAGGCGTTAATCCCCCTCCCTGAGCATGTGAGTGTGAGTGTGTGTGAGTGTGTGTATGTGTGTGTTTGTGTGTGTTTGTGTGTATTAATGACATCCAGGTTAACAAGACGTTTGGAAAGCCCTTGAAAACACAACTTAAGGCTTTTTTCCCCCACTGATATTTTGATTAACAAATGATTATCTCACCCTGCACCTATCACCATCACTGCGGCAAACTTCAAGACCTGCCCGCTTCACCTCTCCTCTCCTCTCCCCACCTCTCCTCTCTTTTCCTCTCCTCTCCTCTCTTCTCCTCTTTTCTCTTCTTTTCTCCTCTCTTTTTCCGTCCTTTCCTCTCCTCTCCTCTCCTGTCCTCTCCTCTCTTTTCCTCTCCTCTCCTCTCCTCCCTGCCATGCAGCCCCTCTACCATCCATCCGCACCTCCTCTCTCCCACTCATTAACCACAACTGTCAGATCCTCCAGATGACGAGCAATTAAAGCAGATAATAGACGCTCGCCATTCCTGCTTGTTGATGAAGCTGCTGCTGTTGTTGTTGTTTCTTTGCCGCTGATGTCGAACAGGGAGGGGAGGGAGAGGGAGAGGGAGAGGGAGAGGGAGAGGGAGAGATGGGGTTTGGTGTTGTGTTGTGCAGATTTGGTGGGGGAGCCTGTTTTCTTATGCCACCTATGTGGCAGCCCGTTCCCCCACACTTCTGCACCGCGCTGGTAGCCGAATTAGTCTCTTGCAGCACTTTGCCAACACTAACAAAGCCCCCTAACTGCTTGGCATAAGGCAGAGGGCTGACAATAAGGCCCGCCGAATGTTCACAATTAGATCTTAATCAGACACAGAGCGCAAGAAGAGCTGCTCTTTTTTTTTTTTTTTTTTTCTATCCGCGGAGCTTGGGAAGAGTGCAAACAAAGACGGCGCAAACTGCCAAGATAAAATACTACTTCTCCGTAATCGCGTCTCGCCGCCGCTAAGGCCAGAAGGAGCGGCGCTAATCTACTGTGCTCTCTCTCGCTGCACTCGGCGGGGCTGACATGCTGGCTGCTGAGGACTCCGCTGTTTGCTCTTGCATTAGGGCGATAAGCGGCACGGCCACTTTTCCTAACCGGCGCCTCTCCAGGGGACCGATGGGAGTGCATGGCTGAGTGTCCGTGTGTGTGTGTCCGTGTGTGTGTGTGTGTGTGTGTGTGTGTGTGTGTGTGTGTCTGTGTGTGTGTGTTTGTGTGTGTGTGTTGTGTGTGTGTGTATATGTGTGTCTATGTCTGTGTCTCTGTGTATGTGTGTGTGTGTGTGTGTCAGTGTCAGTGTCTGTGTCTGTGTCTGTGTCTGTGTCTGTGTGTGCGCGTGTGTGTCTGTGTCTCTGTGTGTCTGTGTCTGTGTGTGTGTTTAGCCCTTAAGCTTCCTTTTTCTGACATTTTCTGCGCAATGTTTCACACTTGTGCTGTTGGGGATGTGTGACTAGAGGCTGCCAATGGAAACAGGCCGTCAGTGTTGCTACAGGACCTGCAAGGGATAAATTCAGTGCTCTCTTAAACATTTTGGGAGGCACTCAAAAGAAATCGGAGACAAGGTCTTGACAAGGCCTTGAAAACAATAGTACGACGCACAATCTTCTGACACAATGGCAAAATGTTGCCATATATATCCATTACAAGTTCACTGCTCAGCTGCCAGGAAAATACAAACGCTGTAACTGGCCCTGTTAAAAAAAGGTTTAACATCTGATTTCCGACCCCTCTATGGAAAAATATACGCACCTCTTGTTTTGAAATGAAATTTCCCTGAAAAACACCCCCAAAACTAAACAAAATTGACAATCCCTGGATTTATTGTCTTTTCATCCTTTGTTTTCGGACAACCATGTTTGCCTTTTCGCCATGGAAACAGAGGAATTATTTACTCTTAACTCTCGTGTACAATAACCTTCCCTTTCCTGACCAAACAGGGGAGGAAATATTGGGTCAAGCCGCTTTCCCTCGTTTATCTGGCAAAATCAGTCTCAGTTTCAGGGAGTGTACATAAGTACACACACACTCTCTCTCTCTCTCACACACACACACACACACACACACACACACACACACACACACACACACACCCATGTGTGTAGGCACCATGACTTACACACACACACACACACACACATATGCAGGCACGCACATACAGTCAAGCACAATTAATGATGGACTGGAAAGTCTATTTTTGAGATGTAGCCATCCTGTTTTTGCTCATCTTGAGGAAAGAACTGGAAACACTTGGAAAACAGACGCGGGTAACTTCTAAGACAATCCCCCCCAAGGGTAGTGGACATGGTGTGACAGGCTACCAGACACAAGGAAGTAACCAGTCTAAATGAAGTACATTGATTGTTCATTTCACACTGGTTTGTTTGCACAGCGGTATTTAAAATGTGGCGGCCGAATAGTAATCAGTGCAAGAACAAGTCCACTTGTAGTACATGTGTTACATTGGAACAATTTGAATATATCATTTTTACATTTGTGTGTGTGTGTGCATGAATGCATGCACAAGCTGTGTGTGTGTGCGTGTGTGCGTCTGTCTGTCTGTCTGTCTGTCTGTCTGTCTGTCTGTGTCTGTCTGTCTGTTTGTCTGTGTGGTATGTGTTTGTGTCTTTGCGTGCCTAACAGGGATTGTTTATACATACAAACCGTGTGTGTGTGTGATGGCTGCCAGCATTAGTTGTGACTGAGGCGGACAGCTGAGGCACTAGGTGGAGACAGAGAGAATGACATGGGTCACACTCCCCAGCAGCCTGCAGGAGTGAGGAGTGGGGCTCTCCTGTGGCGGAGAGAGAGAGAGAGACAGAGACAGAGACAGAGAGAGAGAGAGAGGGATCAGGCACTGGTGTTTTATATTTGCAGCAGATATGCAGAGCACCGTGGAGGACTGAAGGGAGGAAATTCCTCCTCCTCTCTCGCCGAGCTGCGATGGGATTGATAATGTCGAGCGGAGCCACGAGAGCAATTAAAAGCAGGAGTGCAGACAGACACACAGCCGTCATGCGTGAGGAGACAGAAAAAGCCCTCTTGTGTGTTTGTCTGTCATGCGTTTTGTTTGCGGGCCCTGGAAGCCCTAGATGAAAAGAGTGAAAAGACACAGAACTACTTCAAGTAGACTTGGTGACGTTTTGAAAACAAACACCAAGACAGAGCTCAGGGGTGCAGTGAGGTTTTAAAAAGATCAAAACATCAACACCCATCTTACCAGTAGATTGTCTCGTCACTCCAGTGAGGCTTTCATGGTCATACCTGAGTGAACTCTTGTGAGCGTCTGCGTATCTTGGTGTTATCACCATTGTGTTGTGTCACAAAAAGATTT
The DNA here is from genome assembly GCA_030347295.1 of Setipinna tenuifilis. Taxonomy (NCBI): domain Eukaryota; kingdom Metazoa; phylum Chordata; class Actinopteri; order Clupeiformes; family Engraulidae; genus Setipinna; species Setipinna tenuifilis. The sequence goes on along the minus strand of CM059270.1, from coordinate 11,607,640 downwards.
TTTTGTGTAAATCACTGTGCTTGTATGAATGTAAGGTGAGTTCAGGTAAATTGGGACACACGTAGGTTTACATCTACATGTTACTAGTAAGAAATCTTGTTTTTTATGATTATTGACTATTTAACATGTTTATGACAAGAAATAACTATTTTGTTTAGCTAGAAATAAAATAAGTGAGAGGAGCCAACACCTCGTGGTAATAAGACAACAGTTAAATAATGTAACACAAACACAAATATCTGAGCGTTTTAGTTTGTTTAGTTTTACTTTATGTCAAAATAGTTTAATGGCACACTTTGCTTTTTTTAGACAAACTATTTTTAGTGAGTATGGTAAATGTCAGCTAAATTGGGACACAAAATTCAGCTACAATTGGATATTTGAAGAAGATCAGTATGCCTCCAAGCCATCCACCTTTAAAGCCACTGGGATCCATTAAATCATGTACAATGGCTTTCTTTTGCTATAGTGTCAGATGCCAGATATCTATAACATGTTTTCTTCAGTTAAAATTTGAAAAAGAAAGCTGTGATGCGGTGCCTGATAGCATGTAGCAATTAGCATACACTATCTATTAGCAAATAATTACTTATTTATTTTACATAGCCTTTGCGATTGTCCCATTTTACCTGAACATGTTCTCAGACTCAGGTATGATGTCTTATTGTCTTGACAGGTTAAAAGTAAAATATTAGACTTTGCAAAATAGGTTCTGCACAGAAATGTAGCACAGGCCCATATGAAGTTATAAAATTTATACTATTGACTCTTATTGGTTTTATTTGCCATCTGCCAAAAAGCGTCCAAATTTACCTGACTTCCCTCTATGCCTGAATGCTGCTGTCTCATACTTAAATGGCACATTAGAGTTTTTCATAAGCCATGTGGTCCTTGTGTTAGTGCAGTGTGCATGGACAACCTGGCTATGTGAGGAATGAGGGATGCACTCATCAAAAAAAGATGAATGGATAGCAAAGAAATTGATTCCTCTGTCAGATGTTTTCTTTGGAAAACTGTACTTGCTGAGCAGCGCTAGTGTGGGGAATACAGTTTGTGCAGTGAGCATTCACTTCTGTTGTGCTGTGTCTCCTCCTAATGAAGACAAAAAGTTTCGTTTGGTGTTACCATTGCAAACATGCAGCACTTTCATTCACATTAAGTTTTTGTTTTTTTAATCATTCTATGCATGTAAGAATTATTAATAATAAGGCTCAAATTTGTGTTCTTATAGTGCCCAAATGTTTTGCCCACAGCGCTTTCCCATGCCACCAAGTTACATAAATGCCATACAGGTAGTCTTGCAGATTACCCCCAAAACAAGCATAACCACTGAAAAAAAGCACTGCAAATTTCAACAAGGAGGAATAAGCATAAAAGCGTGAGGTGAGGAGAATGTGCATGTCACAATTAAATGGCTTAATGGCCAGGGGGTCCCCAGACAGATCACATCCCATTTACATCAAAGACTCACTATAATAAAGACTTAGTAAAACTTACATTGAAATTCAATTAGGATGTTGAATACATAACCAAAGATGTAAAAATGAAGTCATGTGGGGCTCCCCTTTTCTTTTTCGCCCTGAGGCAAAAAGGAGCATTAATTTAATACATTCTGTGCTTTTGGTTTCCACATGTAGGCCTACATTTAAGTTGCCACACATTTCCTTGCTAATGTACATAATACAGTAGGCAAGTCTAGCAAAGGACACATCACACAAAATGAAAAAAAAATAGAAAATGCTACAGACAGTCAGTCAGCCCTAAGTTTAATGTTGGCTTTTCTCTGTGAAAAGAGTCAGATAGATAATAGGGTGGATAGGAAAGAAATTGATTTTTCTGTCAATGGTTTTATTTGGAAAACTGTATTTGCTGAACTGCTCTTGGATAGCAAATATAGCCTGTAGAGAGGACATTTACTTCTGTTGTGCTGCAAACTATTAATTGTCTCCTCTTAATGAAGACAAAAAGTTTTGATGGGTGTTACCGTTGCAAAATATGCAGCACTTTCATCCACCCAAGCAAACAAAAACATGAACCCTCAGATCAGTGTCTCCCAAAGACGTGTGAGCTAATTGGAGCATAACTCATTAACAAAACCGAAAAAGCCAATATAGGTTTGCGTGGGGTCAGTCCCCCTTCTTACCCCACGTAATGAATTACAGAGTAATTAAATTGTGTGAAACACTGTAAAGAGCAAAGTTCCGCACATCGCCAGTAATGAAAAGAGCAGGTCAGCCGTCAGGAGAGCCGTCAGCTCCTCCCTCGGGGCCCCCAAATGAGTTCAGCCATGTTTGGAGATGACTTTGTTGTGCTTACTAGTAATGGCCTGAGGTCTAAACTCACAGTGACACTCCAGGGCTATTAGCTTTAGCTCACTTAGTCTCTCTTGATTTTTTTACTCAGGCATTATGGAGAGGCAGACCCCACTCAAATCATTATAACTTCATTGTCCACTATGTTTACATCAACATTTGTTTTATTGTTTCTTTCTTTATTTTGTGCTTCGTTGAAGAGTTCTGTTGTGGGATCAAGTGATATTATAGGACAGAGGTAACACCAATCACCAGTTTAACCCTCATGATAAAAATAAACAGTTAAATGTTTCATCGTGTTGCATAAAAAGTAAAAACTACATCCATATGTATATACTTTTATGGCCTCCACCCTGTACCATAGAGTGAGTGTGTACAGGAATCCCAGGGCAATAACCACACACTACACACACTAAGACATGGAGAAAAGGACCAGCACTGAAAAGTGTTTCCCACATCATGCCCCTCCTGTTAGGCTGGCAAATGCATCTGACTAGTTTAGCTTGTCTATGTACTTTTGTCGAGACACAAAGGAAACAACACATCCATTTTCACTAATCTTTAAAGAAACAACTGAATAGGGACTGGCACAAACACTGCTAAAGTGGCAAGGGGGTGTGAGTGGGGAGGTTGTTGTGAGTGAAAAACATTCATTATTTATTGTAAAACTATGAATGTAGAGACGCTTTCTCTTGTTTCAGCACGCTTTTTTCCATTTGTCTCTTGTTACTAAATTTTTAAAGGCTTTTTCATATCAGATTGATGCTACTTATAATTACTGACTTTGCACCAAAATCACATCTGACATGACTTGGTTGGCAAATTGTAACCTTTCTAAAGTATGTGTGTGTGTGTGTGTGTGGTGGGGGGAAGGGGGTGGTGTCACCTGGGATGGAGGGAGGCATTTTGAAAGAGAGGAAGTCTCATAAATGATTAATGCTCTCCCTGGAAAATGTGACAAAATCATTTGAATTAACAAAAAAGATGCAGCGCCTAATTGAAAAGTTTTGACTTATTCATACATTATGTTAGAGAGCTTCTTTGTAACAGCGACACATACACGCTCAGAGCACTGTGACCTTAGCGGGAGGGTGAGGGGAAAAGAAAGGAGGGAAAAAGGGACTCTTCTTGAGTGCCTCTTTTTATTTATTTATTTTAAAACAGAAGGATACTCCAAGCATTATCCAGATTTTGCCATTTGGAGTTTGAAATAATGGATGTCGTGTTCATGTATATTTCAGGCTTGCATGTTGTGAGGGAGACAAACATGCTGTTTGAGATGTTTTCGCGGCTCGGCTGGGCTGTGTACTCCCATTACGATTGCGCGGCGCATGCAGCAACGCGTGGCAGTCACGGAAGGTCATTCGACTGAATGGCAAGAAACCGAGCTTTCCAGTAAGCCACAATCCACGTTCCTTTTAGCGCTCAAGTTGTTTATTGTGTATGTTTCCACAGAGGATGTTAACGCCCGGAGAGAATGTTTTATTGATGCCGGTGGAAGCGCAGGCACCGGAGTAGCTGCCGCTGCGTGACCCTCTTTTAGTGGAGAACTCTCCTCATCACCCGCATTTAATTCCGCGTCCACCGCCGAGGTGCATTCGGACTAATGAGCGCCTCTCTGATTATTTGTAATCATGTTCTTCCCCCTTTAACTTGCTATCATGGGGCTACCGAATTCACAAACCTGTCTCTCTTGCTTGACTTGACAATGGGAATAGTTCTCATTCGGCGGAGTGCATTAATTCCAGCCACTGAGACCAACTACAGTCCCACTAATAACATGCGCAGCTCATTTTTAATAAGTCATAATTATGCCCAGGATTTGATTGGGCATCTGTGCCCTGGAAGATGGAATATGTTGTGTGGGCTTGATGGTAAAGGATATTGCTTGCTGTTCATACATAATTGAGAGCTCTTGAATGTCAGGCCAGTGGGAGGAAAGATCTGGTAACCCCCCCCCCCCCCCACACCCACACTTCACCCCCCGCCCCCCATCTGAATGCACACACACTAATACACACACACACACACGCACACGCACACACACATGCACACACTTACATGTACACACACCATCAGCTGGTAAACAGCTTCTTTCCACCAAACCAGCATGAGTTTGTGGAGAGGGACATCTGTCCTGAATTGCTGAGAAAATGGTTCAAACGCTTCACCCTGCCGATTTCCAAGCAGTTTGCAGCGTAGAGCTGTGGAAAATTTCATTCATCTAATTTATTGTCATTATTTTGGGCCTGGTTTAGCTTATCTAATCGTTCCATGGTTCAGTTTCATTTGTTCAGCCAATTCAGCTGGCTTGTCAAAATGGTGTTGTGATTTGTTTCTTGGGAATCTTGTTTGCACATAGATGAAGCTTTAAAGGTTCCCATAAATGAGATAAATATGCTGACGTGAATTTTTATTCAGAAGTCTGCTAAAGTAGCCCCAGTGACTAAAACACACTGGTCAGTTTTTTGTTTCGTTTTTTTTCTACCTTAGATTAAAGAGCAGGCCCCTTTTGTTTTCTTCTGGTTTGGTGCAGTCGCACAGAGACTTTGTAGAGAAAGTATCTCTGCTGTCTGCTGTGCCTCTATGTATCTGCATGATGGGATAACTCCCTGCCACTACGTGTGAACAAGACAATTTAGTACCTTGTGTGTTACATCCCCCATCCTTGCTCTCATTTTCTTTCTCTCACTTCACTCTCTCACTCCCCCTGCTGCTCTCTCTCTTTTCGCTCTCTTTCTCACTCTCACCCCTTCCAACCCCCACCCCACACCCTCCTCCAGCCCCACCATCCAGTGATACCTCTCCTCTGGAGGTCTGTGTGCGAGAGTCGTCCATAAAGAGAAGGCCTAACTGCGTAACTCAATGAAATACGGGAGCAGACAGGAAGCTATTTATTTCCTTTTGAGCCACAGTCTGCGCTGAGATAAATGGCCGGCTGTCTGGCAAGGCAAGAGCGAGCTTCATATTTTTGACGTTTTCGTGTTTAATGTGTTATATATTTTATATGACCCATCTTTATGCACTCCCCTTTTTGCATTTTCTTTTAAAGCTCAGATGCGGTTATTGATGCGCCAGCACCGGTGCATTATGCGTTATTTGTTAGTAAGCACCATTTTTGCATATTGACGGTAACAAGAAAATGCGTGTATGGAAATTCTAATATAAATTGACTTATGTTTGGAAGGCCTGCTTTCTGCCCGCTAAGCTCTTCTGCGAGTAATATATAGTTCTTTAGATTGCTAATCCTGGGGCCCAGCCTTAAAGACTGCTGCCTGATAAAAGGAGCATCTGTGGACCTTTTGCCTTTTAAAGACCTTTATCTGATATTACAGGAAGTGACAGATTGCATTCCTTCCATCGCTTTGTTGCTTTATTTCTTTTTTTTTTTTCAAAGCCAGAGGAATACAAAGAGCTGCACAATGAGGATATAGAGGGGGGTTTCAAACTGATAAAGCAAGGCAGCCTGCTCATCTGTAATGGAGCATGTTTGCAATATTGTTCCTTTTTCTTATTGGCACTAAACAGATGTTTTTATGATTTCCTTTACCTTTTAGAACAGGAGAGGGGAGGAATTGTAAATACTGGATAGTCTAACAAGCTGAAGTACACCCACACCACTTTTAGTCCCTCCACTAAGGCCTTAACCACTTTTCTTACACCCCAGTCATCTTCTTCTTCAGTAGAGAAAACATTATAGGTGCAGAGCCATAGTATCTTATGTGTTGATATGATGTGTTATAGTTTGCATGAAAAGTGGAGCGTGTGTGCATATTTTCCCCCCTCTCCTCTTTCCCTGCCCTGTCCAGAGAACTGCAGAAGGCCACCAAAAGGACAGACAGGAGCTGAAACCTCACTGGCCTGTTGGTGTTTTGATGTGTCGGCCTGCCACTCGGGCTCTCCTTCCTCTATGAACAATCCTGCTCCTGTCATCTCCACTCTGTGCATTAGTGTCCAAACTGACATGGCTGCTCACGTCAGTGTCCTGAGCAGCGCACGGCCAAAGTGAAAGGTAGGCTGGGGAGGGTGGCGGTGCTTCTGGTGGTGGTGGTGGTAGTGGACAGCCAGGGATGATGCTCTTACGAGAGAAAGTGATGACAACGAGTTCGTAAGCACTACCCGTCATGTTGGGGAGCTAGTTTCGAGCCTGTGACCTGCTTTTCTTGGTTCATTTCTTCTGGGGTGATGTACACACTACAGAGACAGCCTCACCAGAAGAAGTTGGTTGACCTAAATATGATTTTTCTCTGATATTAAAGACAAAACAACTTTAACTTAGGAAAGAACGTCCTTACAAGGCTTAACACGGCTTGTCTTTGAATTCATATTTTGGGGACATCTACACTGTGTGTTCTCTATGCATAAAGGTTTTACAAGATGTGCTTATAGACAGCCCGAGACGGAATCGGGCTCTTTGAATCTGTTTAGATGATTTTAAAGGAGGGGGGGGGGGTAGGCTGTGGAGGACTGATTTATGGTATCTTTCGCTTTCTCGGGATTGATGCTGTGCTTTTTTAGCCCTCGTAGCTTTTTACTGCATCATCTTGCATCCAGAGACATGGCTCCATCCCAATAAAGAGCCTTTTAACGTTCGCAAGATTTTCTATAAACAAAAGGACAAAAAGCCATTAAAGGGTCTTATGTAAATTGCTTTCACTTCAATTTGATCCAAGCAGAGTTATGCTACATACATTGAATATGAAACACACCAGCTTAAAGAAACTAGAGGAGAAAAAAAACAGGGCTTTTGCTCCTGGGGGTTTTGAATCACAGGGCAAGGACACAAAGAGACAGGACGAGAGTGAGAAGTGCACACAAATCAGATTGCCATCTCAGGCCTTGCTTGCTCTTTACATTTAATGCTGATTTGCCTTTTTAATCAGTGCGCTCTTGATAAAGACAACAGACCGACAACAACGGAGAATGGAAAGGCAGGTGAGGCCAAACAGAAACATCCATTTTAATTGCAAGCTACACACGTCATCCACAATCCAAGGGTCCCTAATGCGAACAGGGTGGCTACCAGCTTATCGTTTGGACAAACAAGACAACCACATCTCAACCTAAGTATTACACGTGGCAGCAGAGCCCAACGCAACACAGCGCTGTAAATGAGTGATGTTTGTAAACGGTGACACTTCTGCCCAGTAAGCATCTTTCCATGGACGCTCCTGAGTTTTCATGGGTGCAGCTCCCTAATGCACGCCGCCACTCTGTTGTGGTATCACGGCGACATTATACTCACAATTTTTTTTTTTTGAGTGAAAAAACGCTGTACTTAGAAAGTCGAAATCCATAAATAAATTTATGTCAAACTGCACTTAATATTGATTTTGTTAGTGTTCAGATTCAATAATAAGCTACAGACGGCATGAATATTTAAATAACATCTTCATTTCTGCATCTCCTAATGGCCTCAGCTTCTCTACACTCAATTTAAACGCAATTTAGAAACTATAATGTATTGAAAAATACTGGGATTTAGCAATAAATCACTGGAAGAATATTACAGGGCCTATTATAAGATAGTTCAATATTAGCCCCCAGAGGGACTTGCACAATTAGATTCCTGTTTTTAAGCTGCTCAATTATCCTCCTGTTATCATTTCATGTGAGTTTATCCTCCCACTAGTCCTCCAAAGCCATTTTCTTGGTAGAAAAATAGCTAAATGGTAATAGCACACGTACTGAATTATACAGTTCCTTTAGCGGAGAGGGGGATAAGAGTTACATCTGGAGGTCTTGTTGCATTGATCCTGTTATCATTCAGCCACCAAGGAACGTGCTGGTGCTGGTGCCCCTGCCACCTTCACTTTTTCACCACTGGACACCCAGTGATTCACGCATTAGTCAAGGACTAATGAAATAAGATGGTTAAAGTAATAGTACAGTGCATACATCTGCACACACACACACACACACAGATACACACAGATACACACACACACACAAACACACACACAAACACACACACACACACACACACACACACACACACACACGCACACACACACACACAGGCAGATCAAGGATCTTAGTTAAAAATGTGCAGTAACCAGCGGCCTAATTCACAAGTTATCTTTCAATAATGTAGTCACGGTGTAGCCTTTGGGGAAGCATAACAGTAATAAGAATGGCTAATCCAATCAGCCAGAAAAGAGCTCTAATGCAGGACATGAGAGGTGCATATAATGCTTTCATTAATGCAATTAGGCCATGTTATGTTATGGTATGGCTTTTACTGACTCACCATTGCCAGCTCCACTATCACTAACACTTAAAGGGCTCTCCATATGAACCGGAGGATACGCACGTGCAAGCTGCTACTTAAACGCACACTCACACATGCACAGGTGCTTGCACGCATGTACACACACACACACACAAACACACACACACAAACATACAAACAAACAAACAAACAAAAGCAGTGTAAACAACTGATAAAACATGTTCCACAGACAGCCTTGATTGGCAAAATCAAGCCCAGAGAAGGGAAGAGAGGAAAACTCAAGTTAGATTGCCTTTATTTCTTCAGGACAGGACACCACATCACATGGAAGGGGAGTGTAGCCTCTATGTTGTAACCTCTCTGTTATCCTTATCCCATCCCAGATTACATTGATCTTATTCAGTCAAAAACCACTAAGCCAGTAGTTATTACTGATGAATTAGTAAAAAGTAAAATCAGTGACAATGACTTTGTAGTCTGTAGCACTGGAAGGCTACATTCAGAACTGCAGATATCAGGAAAATGTCTTTCTGAAATTCATAAAAGGAAGGACAAGACCCAAGCATATAAAACAATCTGAGACCTGATGACATTTATCGGGAAGAGGAATGGGACATAGATAGATCATACACAGATGTGATTCCTCTCCAAACACACATTACAACCTCCGATATCTCCAAGATGTGAAAACAGTACTCCTTTTCTGCATGGTCAGGCGTGTTATCGACAAAATTCATTGCCTTGTGCTGTACAAAAAGCTATTGTAAGGCAACATGTTTGAAGAATAAGACTTGTTATGGAGTCGCCCCATTTTTTACAATTTAGGTGATTTTAAAACAGATTAAAGCCCTTTGATGATATTTTACTTTCGAGAAACAGGAGCTTATTCTATCAGGCAGTATAACAACTGCACGACTGCACAGTTCAAACACGCACTTGTCCCAACAAGTTCCTGTAAGTGTTTTTTTGTATCTCTCAGATAGATCTCAGGCAGTGGAAACTCTGTTCATGGCCATACAGGGTATTGGTGGTGGAGGCCAAAGTAGGACAGACTATGTGACTGAGCTTCACCATTTCCCTGTGTGTGTCTCGCTCCCAGCATCTCCTGCAGCTTGGGATCCAGAGCTCCTCCAGAAGAAGGGACGGCTCCGTGCTTCCAGCTTCCAGCAGCCAGCTGACTCTGGTTTTCTCACTGGAAGCGCCTGATCTTGATGCAAGTTTGTGACCTCTCTCCGCCCATGTGGTTTATGTTAGCAAATCACACATTGTTGTTGACGCCTGCTGTCCTGAAGTATTTTTTTAAAGAAAGAAAGAAAGAGAGAAAGAAAAAAAAGAAAGAAAGAAGGCATCGTTCTTCAACATTAATAATGGGCTTTTTGGAAGCAATTTTATAATCAGTGTCACACTCACATATGTGCCTTTAAGGACAGGAGGCCCTCGTATGTGAACCATCTGCAGACATTTTGCTGATACTCTGTTGGAGTGTGGGGGTGGGGGGTTAGGGGGGCAGAGACTAGAGGACACGGAGACAGGAGCACCCTGTTTTGTCTCACCCTGCTCCAGAAATGAGAGTTGTCACTGTTGCTGAGACTGACCTTTTGTTCCACGGTCTCATACAGCACTCTCAAACACAGAGACTTCGGAAAAATCAGAAAAACACACACATACTCAAGCTAAGTATTTTAAGACATTTAACAAATTGAAAATGCAAAGAATTTGATAAATATTTTATATGGTTAGTAAATGCAAAAAGTCTTGTTTAACATACTTGTATGTACTTTGGCTACATGTTTTTTAGCCATGTAACCAATGGAAAAATATATAGAATTTGCTAAACATTCCACATGGTTAGTAAATACAAAAAAGTCTTGTTAAACATACACATATGTACTTCAGCTGCATATTTTTAAAAACATAACAAATGGAAAATGTGAAAAATGAGTTAAATGTTCCACAAAGGCAATACGTCCATAACAGGCATGTCGGAGAGGCCAAAAACGGCATATTGGCTCGTGTGTGACATTACTGGATGCACTGAGCGGGTCTTGAGCAATTGTCTAATTCCTCCCCAAAATGTCAGCGTGCTGACATGATGTACGCATGGCGTGACTCCTTCGCCCAGTGATTAGTCAGGAGCGTATTATGTAAAGATGGCCTGGCTCTCTGGGCTAATGGGACGCCTGTCGGGGTAAGTTATGGATGTAGCCTTTTGTGCAGAGGGGTCGCGCATAAAGGCCCACCTTTTTAATTCACAGTCACCCACGGTCACGCTAAATGGCTGATAGAGGAATTGGAAAACCGTCCGGAACCACCGCACACACACACATGCACACACTAATACACACACACACACACACACACACACACACACACACACACACACACTAATACACATGCTCACTCACTCACTCTCTCTCTCTCTTACACACACACACACACACACTAATACACATGCTCACTCACTCACTCACACAAACACACACACACACACCACACAAACTCTATTTGTTGTTGCAAATGTGGCCATTTACTTTGATAAGTGAACAGAGGAAAAGTTTCCAGGTTAAATGGTACAGCTTCAGGTCACTGATTGTTTTTGTTTGCGGAAATGATGAGTAAATCGTTACAAATATCACATGTGTAATATCAAATAGACAGGGAACACTTTACTGAGGTTTGCAAGTAAAAGGTCATTTTGTTGAAGGTTACTGTCATGCAAGAATTTGATCTATTCACTTTCATGTGTCTTCAGGATTCTCAAGCTTTTTTATTTCTCATGCATACTTTATATAAACAGTTTGAACCCAAATGTTTCTTTTTTTTGCCTATGAGCTTCAGGCATGCAAACCACTGTGTATTAAATATAACTAATCTGACTGGATTTGTTCAGACAGTTTTTTTTTTTTACATACTCAATGCACCGAGGAGAAACAGAAGTAAAAAAACACTCGTGTAGATGCAGACTCACTTCTCATGCAGTCAATAACATTTCTCATTCCTGCACCATAAACTTAATGCACTCTGCCTGGATGGGAAGCTCTCATGTTAATTGTGCCCTGTGTTCCAGCACAATCTCGGAAACACACAGGCGCCTGAATATGTCTTCTGTCGTCAAACTCAGATTGTGTGAATGGTACAAATCTGTGATTGCTGAATTTCTAAGCAGCTGCTTTTTGTATAGCACTTCATTTTTTCCCCCCTTTCCTGAGAAGTTTATTAAAAATTGATAATTCTTTGTAATGGCCCTCATTTCTGTCAGTTTTCATATTTTAATCCGGTTTTGTGCAAAATAAGATACATTAATCAAACGCGACAGAACACACTCTTAATGTAATCATGCAAGGGAATATGAATTGCAAATGCCTGGCTAACAACCCACCCCCCCCCTGAAATGTACTTCCATTAATGTTACGGAATGAAATAATAATGACCATTTTAAATAGAAATCGACTACATGCAAAGCCATGGAATATTTAGAAATTTGGTTTGTTGGAAATTGTTGAAAGGGACGGCTTGGCATCAAAAGCAGAGTACAGTGGGTGGGAGGAGTGTGCATGTGTGTGTGTGTGTGTGTGCGTGTGTGTGTGTGTGTGTGTATGTGTGTGTGTGTCTGTTTGGGGTGGGGGGACACCAGGGGACGTGGCGTCGGCCCAAATGCGAGGTGACTGGCGTCGCTGCTCAGGCCTCGTCCCCCTGGCTGGCTGTGGGGAGGAAACAGGGGTTTTTCTGCGTGGAGAACAGAGGTCCTAGCCCTGCTTAAGTTATTCTGCTAATGGCGCGGAGACGGCTCCCCAGGTCTGGTTCTTGTTTTTCGGCAGATTGACAGGCGAGCGCCACAGAGACGTAAGAGAACGAGAGGCAGAAGGGAAGAGTGCGGCTTTTATGTTCCTCCCGGCTCCTCCTCTTGAATTGTTACAGGGTTGAGATGATGCATCGCCCCCACTGTATGCTTAATGCAGTGCTTTGCTCAGACTCAGCAAAGTGCATTGCTGATGCTTTGGCAAAGGTGCAAAATGGATGCTCAGAAGTAGAGAGGGGGAGAGAGAGAGAGCGGGAGAGAGAGAGAGAGGAAGAGAGAGAGAGAGAGAGAGAGAGAGAGAGAGAGGGGCAGGGGGAAGGTGGTGGGTGGAATATACACTGCATCAAACACCTGCAATAGCTTGTGTAGCCCAACATGATGATTCATAACAACTCCACCTGTCTCCTTTTGTATGCGGGCGGCGTCCGTTTCTGACCCCCCCCTGTTTTGCATAGTGGCCATTTAATGGTGAAAAGTTAGCTTTGTCAGGGCAAGCTTTGCACCTTGCATTCCAAAGATATTTCCCTCAACCGGAGAGGCACCTTTCACAACAAGTCAATATCACGCACAGAGGAGAAGGAGCCATAATTAGATTCATTTGCCTCCTGGATCAATGTTTTCCAAGAGATGTGAGTATAAAGTAGCAGCTGGCATTAAATAATCATAACAAAATAGAGATGCGTTTGGGAGCAAAGAAAAGGATGAGGCCCCTGACGTAGTGCTCATAAACAGAAGTCACACCGCATGATTAAAAAAAAGAAAAATCTGGCCGAATGAATATTTAAAGACACTTAAAACCAAAATGGCTCTGATTGAAATTAAATAAATAAATAAATACAAAACATAAACCCAGGCCATTTTACGTGAGAGGAACCCAGCCTTGGCCAGTCCGCGAGAGTGCAGTGATCTTTTAGAGGGTATGTCGACCACACTTAGGAGGTGGAAAAAAGCAGGTAGTTCCTTAATGTCACGCACTTGTTGGAAATGGCTGATAAATGGATTTCGGCCATTATTTGCCTGCTTAAGTGAAGTGAAGGAGGAAGCATGGCGGAGAGAGGACAAGCCCAGTTATGACTGATAAGTGTCTAAAAGCTAATGAAGGCTGTCGGGGCCAAGGTCAATGGCTACCAGCAAGGTGCCTGTGCCACTCTGATGTCCCACAGCTTAAATATAGCGGAAATATACATTGAGCTTTTAACACCTTGAAACATGGGAGAGTCCAGGATATGAAATATGGACTTGTAATGGCTTTTTAATGGTGCCCCCCCACAACCCCTCATCCTGTCCAGAGATTGGAAATCAGAGGTGAACCTTGATATCACTGCACTAAGTGCTTGTAATGCGCCATAACTTTTTCCCCCTCAATGTTGAGTGAGACCTGTTCTGCATAGAAGACTAATGCTCCACTTCTGTGGTGTCACGAAGGCATGGTGCTCTTGGGTACAGAGGCACACACAGCACCATCAGATGGTGATGAACATGAGGGCCACATACACAGTGTCTTCTCTGTCACTTTAAATGGCTGTGGCACACTACACAGTGGCGGAATGGGAGGCCGATCTTGGAAGCATGGACGACATTTGTGATGTGCATCTGTTCCATGAGCTCATTTAGTTCTAACTACAGGAGGAAGCCCTCTGGATTTATCATTGCTATTGTTTTTGGTTAACATCAAGATGTCCTGTGTTACACAATAGCCATAAAAAATGTAAATGAAGACTTAAATGAAGTCTTGAATACATTCTTTTGAAAAAATAATTTCTAAAGTCTGAATTTAAGCCTCAAAGTCTTAAATTTAACAGCACCAAAACTAAAGAGAAAAAAATGTGCACATGCATGGCACACATGCAATGCATCCATGTGCATCTTTTGTCATGAGTGGTCTGAAACATCTCACTCAGACAGACCAATAATAACACTAATGACCATGTGCTCCTTTGCTGATCTGCAGGTTTTTTTGTCAATTAGGTACTCTGTCAACATCCCACAAGCGACCGCAAAGTGACAGCGATGCTGCGCAGTCCTCACACCCCACCACCCAACCCAACCCAACCCAACCCAAGGCCCGCCTTCTTGTGAAGTGGCTTCACATCCCCAGCGCTCCCATGCTTAATGTCCTCTAAAGACCTATATTACACCCCAATTAGATGCCACTCTTGTTTCCTTACATCAAGGGCTTGACTCGGCTGCCTTGTCACCCTCCCTCGGCCCAATCAATTTCATTACTCCGGTTACAGGCCTGCCCAGGGAGAGAGGGAGCTGTGCCCTTAAAACTCCGGCTTTAAGCTCGGACGGATCAATACCCCGTGCTCTTGCCAAGGTTCCATTTAAAGTTCATTTATTTCAAGCCATCATATAAAACAAGACAGAGCATCAATGTGGCCCCCACTTTGTTTTATTTGACGGAGGATTTCCAGCGTGACACTTGGAGGGGGGGCTAGAGTGCGTGCGTGTGTATGTGTGTGCGTATGTGTGTGCGCGTGTGTGTGTGCGTGTGCGTGTGTGTGTGTGTGTGTGTGTGTGTGTGTGTGTGTGTGTGTGTGTGTGTGTGTAAGGTTGGACTTCTACTCCAGGACAGGTCGAGTTCCTGTTTGTTACACACTTAGCATATTATCACGAGCTAGTTATGCAAGCTCATCACCACTGTCGCTTTGAGACAGGTAAATGCAGACGGAGCGGAAGGGTGGAGCTGATGCTGGGCTAATATTGTCTTTGCCTGGAAGTCAGCGGTGACATTTCTTGGAGGGGGGGGTGGGTGGGTGGGGGTCATGTGTGCATGCTGGCTTACTTGAGAGGTTTATAAGGTGTTTTACTGGAAGGCTTCATGAGAGAGGCAATATTCAAATCATGTTTATCTCAACCTTTTGAGAGACTGGTCCCCTCAGTGTGGGGAGAAACTCCTGTGCCGTTCCTATACTCATAGCATGGTCCTCACCGCAACTCCTTTCTATTACTGGCCAATAAAACACACCACGACAGCTTAATGACCAAACAATCTCCCGGAGTTTTATAGGAACCAGCCCATATCAATTTAATTAGATTTTAATTTCATTATTATTATTATTACATTTATGCTCAAGAGTTTCTGGGCTGTTTATTGTGTTCGAGTTGTCCCGCAGGTGCCTGAAATCGATTGTGTGGCTCTGACTGGAGGTTGTGTAGTGCCCACCAGATAATTTCTGATACCCAAAAAATCTGTGATGGCATTCTCAACTTTCACAACAAACTTGTTTATTTATCTGTGCTCCGAGAGGTAACCAGAGACTCTCTTCTTCTTCCTCCTATATTGTTTATGCACACTTTTGATATCGTATTATTTACCTCACTGAATGGGTTCATTATCAGATCTGTTTCTGAAACCAACAGCTACTAGAACAGCCGCTCAACACTGAAACCTGCCATCAACTTGAGTCAGTGTGTAGGTAACCACATCTGACAGACTACATGCTATGGAGCTTTTCTCCTAATTTCCTTAAGTCCGGATGCGTGATCCCAAACTGAAACTCTGCCCATTAAGACAAATTGAAGTGAGTGTGGAAAAAGGAGTGTGAGTGTGAATATAAGTATGAGTGTGAGTGTGTTTCTTTCCAGTTGCACTTAGACATAAAATTTGTTTGAAGAGCTGAAAAAAAGTTCCCTGATTGCTCGCTCTGAGGGCTTCTCTCTGAGTCCAAGCAGTGCAGTTAATAATCGGTGCCTTTCAAGTACAAATGGCTTTGGGATAATCTTCTCTCTTGAATTATGTTTGCAAGTACAAGATGAACTCTATCTAATCCTAGACAGCATCTACCCCACTGTTCTCTGTTGGAGCAGCTGACTCCAAAAATTCTAATTTGCTGAGGTAATAGAGAACTACATGAGCAAAAACGTTTGGTTTTTATTTACAAGTTAGCTTATTTTAAAGACACAGCTGTCATACTGACAAATCATGTTCATGGAGAGGTCAGGAAAAGAGTCAGGAAAAGAGACTGTTTTAAACTGAGTTCTGTCCTTGTTTTTTTTCCTTGGTGAAATCCATCATTTCATGAACTTTGCTCCAAGTTTTAACCACCTGTTATCCTGTTATCCTTGGATTGATGAAACATCTGGAACAAGGCATGGCTGCGTGAACAGTTGAAAATGCATTTAACTCGTGCAGAAGAAAAAAAAACTCTCCTTCTCTTCCCTCTGTGTTGTTTTTCTTCTCCCTCCTGAGGGTCAAAGTTGCCGTTTGCGATTTGGCGAAGCAAGTGGATATTTGAGACTTTCCAGTTCACCGCCTCATTTCAGCCACATGAGTGTGTCAACCCAGCATGCAGTGGGAGATGACCCAACCTCCTCCAGGGTTTCCCTATTTTGCAGCAGCCCCCTCTTTTCCAAATACTGTATTCAATGATTTTTTCTTTTCTTGTAGAGATCCTAACAGACTATAGTGAGAGGCACAAGTGTCCTCTCTGCCAGCTGAGGAGCAAGGGTCCTTGAAACTCCACCTGAGGAAGGCAAAAGCATCGTTTGAGCAGAGCGCGTATGTATGCATGGTGCACTCAAGCAGGCAAGCGTGCAGCGCAGGGCTTCAAGTCGCTGCTACCTCGAAGCTCAGTCTTGGCAGTGTGACGGCGCTCTCTGGGAGTGATTTCTTGCAAAGCTGGCCCAAATGAAGCATCTTGTTTTAATCAGCAGCTCTGGATGGGGTGCCAGCAGCAGGAGCTGCGAGGCCTTGGCAGCCGTCTGCATGGCGGCCTGTGGCACCCGTACAAAATACACAAATATTTCCACTGTAATTATGTGTCAAGTTAAACAAGCAATTGAGACTGGGGCTGGATGTGGCTGGGTGAAAGGCAGAGGCACGGTGCCGTTTGGACGTCCAGGGACGGAGCGAGACCCCCAGCAGGACAAATTAGGCCGTCAAGAATCAAGATAGGGTTTGAATTTTGTTCCAGCAATGTAATAGACCACAGTGTAATTGTGAATGCTCAGTGGGTTGACTAACATCATGTGGTCTTGGCTCACTCTCTTTGAGCGGGGGAAGCACTCTTCCAGTTCACAAGATACACTTCAAAGGTTGGGTGGATCGCCAAAAGGCTAAAGCAACTGTGATATCATTGACTAGTCTTTCTTTCTGTGGTTCTGCTTTTTTTTCTTAAAGGGCACATGTGTAAACCGTCCGTAAAATCAAGCCTCTGAGCTAAAATATAATCATCACCGCAAAACTAATTCAGTATATGTCATACAAAGGAGTTTAAGTGGTAACTGAAAACAATTGAAAAGAATATTTGTCAGACTGTCTTAATACCTTGTCATAGTGATAGAATCATTCCTTAGACTGACATAAAAAATATTTAAAAACAACAAACAAACCATATGGATATTAACTCAAATAATCATGTAGGTTAAGATATAAACAAAAACTATGAGGAATGGACAGAATTGCTCCCCACCTCATGCAATGCCAAGTGTATTCAAGGTTAGGGATTACTATATAAAAACTCAACGACCTTTTTATGTCCAGGCTATTCCTGTGGTATTAAACATTGTCAGCTGCCATATCCTGCCCCTTATGCACAATTATAGCCAGGAGATGTCTCATACACATATGGAGGTGTCTGGGTTTTGTTGCTTAAAATCTGTTTGCTGAGATATCGTGATTCCCACAACCCCCTCCCTAGGCCCCTGTGTGTTGTCAACTTTTGTTATTCCAGGATATTTTTGTTTAGTTAAAAAAACAAAAACAAAACTAAACTGGCAGCTGTTTTGTTTTGTGTCTTGTGCACATCATCATGGGATAGTGAGGAAGAGCAGGGGATTTTTAGGTAGATTCTTATTCTTATTTTTCTTTCCTTTTTTTATTTTTATTTTTATTTAATTCAAAGCCTTTTATTGTTTATGATGAGCAATGTATTCCCATTGCCCTTACCTGGGAACAAAGACTAACTTCCCTTGCAGCTGATACAGATGGTGATAAAGGTACCTGAAAAGCAAAGAATGTTTCTTTGTTTGATTAAATTCATTGTTTAGAAGTTCCTTTGTGTATTTTTGGTGTAATTATGTTTTCCGAAAGAACTTAACAATTTCCTGTTCTACAGAATCAGAATTGTCCCTCAGCCACTCAGCAAACATTTTGATTGGTAGGTTTTAGACGTTTCTAGTATACAAAACAAGTTGGCGCAGGAATACTATGGTAATTTTTTAAGCATTCTCTACAAACTTGACAATTTCCTGGTGAAGCAGACATTTTCCTTTGTATATATGTAAGCATTATGTTGACTTACCCAACACAAATACAGGATATGACAACTTTTAACATGGCGACTAACGAAGAATGACATGAAGACACACAAAACGGTCGACGTGTCTAAGTAGGTAACGAACGAGCAAACACACCAAACCCACAAGAACTGTATTTCATGACAATGTACACGAACAGACGGTTCATTCAAAGGTTAAATCACTCGTAGTGACCAGTAGGGGGCGCTTTAGCTATACATAATTCATATGATTGTCGAGAGGGGGAGAGGAACGTTCACTCACCTCCAAAGGGGAACTTGTTTGAAACGTGTCTTGTTGAAGTCATCACAATATTTTGGCAGGTCCACAAAAGCGTGCATCAGTGGAATGGAATTAAAAAGGACTTCAAGGGCTTGCACTTTGCGCTAAGAAAAAAGAACTTAGTTCTAGAGCAGGAATGTTTTTTGTAATGCCCAGCTTATGGTGTGTATATGTCTAACAGTCATATAGTGTTTTTTAGCGAGTAGGCTATGTACTTATCGTGTTGTCTCAAAAACAGTAGGCTGTGCCTAGTTTAATACATCCACCTTAAAATGCTTTAACATGACTTTGGCGTTCTGCGCCGATTTTTAAAAGTTTAATAAAGGTATGAAAGCAGAACTTATCATAGATGCCTAAACAATTATGAACAAACACTTCAAAATTCGGTCGAATCTTTTGTCGAAAGACTAAACGTTAACTTTTAGTTGCAATCTTTTTTTAGAAATAAAACATTTGGTGTAATTTATAACTTTCTGTTATTAAAGCAGTTTGGCGTTGGAGTGCTTCGGTTCTCTGAGACGACTATAATGGAACAAGCGCTTGTGGTCAAAGTAGGGTCAGGGTCGAGGTGTGACTCAAATTTCGTTTCATTTGCACAAAGACAGGCAGACGCCCTTCCCTAATGATAGTCAATATTATTAATGACAAAGAAAGGATCCTTTTAAGGCACAGGCATACTTAAACTTGCATGTCTCTGCTTAAACTTGCAAAACGGAGTGTGCCTGTGTGTACTCAACACAGCGAAATGCTGAGTTGCAGATGAGGAACACTTTATCAATATAATGAAAAGCTACGACTTCAAGGACTCATTCATTTTACAGTTTACCTGTATCATTTCAACCTATACGCGAATCCTTGGCAATTTCTTTAGTCAAAGGGATGAAAAGAAATACAAGTGTTCCTTAATAGTTTTCTCTTTGCTACGGAATCTATAGTCTTCCTGAAAATGAAAAGCTTCCACGATATGATATCTAACGTCAGTAGCCCCTGTATTAAGCCATTCACATTTAAACAATGTCATGGTGATAAATTCAAATACAAGTCCCATTATTTTTATTGTTATTTTGCATTTTCTCATTCCCTGCCTCGCATCTTTGGCCACCAGATGTGTCCCACACTGAAGAATTATTCCCCATCCCCTGAGTCAAATAAATGCAATCAATATGAGTATTGCTCTCAGGCTCTGAAATATTACATTAATGTTCCATGTGGTGACATTTTAGCTGGAATTTTCAAATACATCATGAAGGTTCAAATTAATATTTATCAGTGAGAGTTTTTTATGCTTTGCAAAACAGTATTAGCGTGATCTCGAATTATCTTGTCCTCCAAGTAGGGCGCAAAATGCCACTCGCAGGCATTGTGGCCTATATTAAGATTGGAACAAGCGTGTTTTCATATTATAGGCTTCATGCTGCCTGTTTGGTGCTACTTGTAGCCTACGGTAATATATATATGTATACCATATCGACTTAATCTTAGTTTGTCTGTTGTTTTTTTTTCAGGTAAATATATTTTACGAATGTTAGAATCCCAACATAATCTGTAAAAACTAAAACTTTATGCAGAAAATATAAGCTTTTAGCTTATCAAAGCAGTTCTGTCAAATACTGCAAGTTACCTACTGATGCAAATGTGGAGAGTGTGTATGACAGAAGTGAGTCATCTGTGCCATCTCCACTGACTGAGGATAAAGGGGGGCGCGGGGGGGCTAATGGCGAAGGGGGGGGGGGGGTCGTGTCCGTGGGGAGGGTCATCTACAGATGCATTTTACCTCCGGAATTATTTATTTTACTATGTTAAACAAATTGCGATCCCTTTGCCTGCTGATCTGGGCAAAAGCGCAGGAAATTCATATAAGATCGATTTTTCGATCTGTGCTTCAACTGTCTAAATAAAGACAGCGTCACAGCAATACATCTGCAAGCCGTCCAAACTGCAAACACACGTTTTAGGAAGATTATTTTCGCCGCTTAATATGCGGTCTGTTCAAGGCTTCTCAAAATAATCCTGTCAATCTAGGGAAATAATATGCATCTTGCACTATTGGGAATTGCATCCTATCATTTATGGATCTGTTTTAAATTATTCTTGTCATTGAACCCAAATTTATGCTACCATTGATCTCGAAGGGAAAATATTAAACGATTTGGGGTTGGTCTTGGGTGACCTCCAGGTCAAGGAGATTTTAACATTGGTGTTATTGAGCGTCGCGTCACTCGCGCCATCTCACCTGCCTTCACTGCACGCGCTCCCTTTGTCTCACTTGATTAGAGGGCTATTTAGCCAAATCCTGCCAAAGAAAGTATACTGAGGAGAATCATTCAGTTTTCTATCTTAAATGGAAGATATATTTACAAACAGTTGGAGACATTTCTAAAATTTCGTATTTGCTGTTATCACATTATAGACATAGTTTATTTCAATGAGTAGACAGGGCTGACACATCTAATAACACTACTGAAATATGCTTTACAGTTTTATGAAAAGAACATATGTTCTTTTACTTTTACCCTTTATATGTATATTGCACTTTATATGCCCTTTTCTTAATGTGACATTTGTTACTGCCCTTTGTGATCTTTTGCTCCTTAAATTTTTCTTGCCGCAGGTTAAATGTATGTTTATGACCATATGTGAAATGGAGCCTTGATTGGCATAACTCAGCGTGGTTTGTAATTAATGCTATAAACACTTATATATCATGTCAGGTTGTACTGATAGTGCTTTTAAAATAGTACAGTATTCACCTCCAGTGAACTTGCTATTTTAAGGGATAA
The DNA here is from genome assembly GCA_030347295.1 of Setipinna tenuifilis. Taxonomy (NCBI): domain Eukaryota; kingdom Metazoa; phylum Chordata; class Actinopteri; order Clupeiformes; family Engraulidae; genus Setipinna; species Setipinna tenuifilis. The sequence goes on along the minus strand of CM059270.1, from coordinate 11,585,992 downwards.
GATTCCATTCCCTCATCCACACCATTCCTAGCTGGGACCTGTTCAACAGATATTTCCAATGAATAATAGCGTTCGCGGGATCATAACACCTGGCCAGTACCTTACCACAAAGGGCATGGTGGATATGGTGGGTTTGCAAAGGGTGGGGTGGTGAAATGCCATAACAGTATTGGTGACTTGTTGTTGGTCTTGTTGAGCCATGCTCTTACGGCCCTGCTGGTGGGGGCCCAGACCAGGTTGCAGTACCTCACACTTCAGCCCCCTCTAGCAGGCTCACACTCAGCCCGGGCAGGTGCTGCAGCTTCACGCCGAGCTCCCCCTGTGGCTCTCGCTGATGGAGAACATCTGGAAGGTTCTCCCCCCCCCCACCCCACCCACCCAAACACACTCAGCTCGGCTGTCCCTGGTTTGACCAGGCAGTGTAAGCAGCAGCGTGGCACGTGTCGACACATGGCTCCCAGGCCCCTGTGCGGGGGCAGAGAGTTCCCTGATACCCAAGCCTGGCCCGGGCCGCCCCACTGTCACCACACACAGGGCTCCCATATGTGTGTCTGTTGTGTGTGAAGCTCCTACTCCTGATTTGTGTGGGGAGAGATGGAGGGAGGGAGGGAGAGAGAGAGAGAGAGAGAGAGAGAGAGAAGGAGGGAGAGAGAGAGGGAGGGAGGGAGGGAGTGAGGAAGTGAGGAAAAGAGAGAAAGAGAGAGTAGAGTTAGAGTTAGAGCCTCCTCAGGCAGGGTGGGTCTGGATGTACTGTAAGGACATGGCAGTAGGGGATCCTGTGATCACGTTTCAAATGTAAAAAAAGATGCTTAAGATGTCAGCCTGTGCATCAAGAAAAGCAGCGGCGTTATCACTGTGCATTTTGTGCAACTTGCATTTTGCATTTGCATGCAGGTTTTATTTGCAGCTCAAAAGGCGTCGGATTAATTGCAAAATGTATGAGTCAGGCATGGATTTGTGCTTTATATACAAGCAACAGGGTTGCTTCTACACATACAATATATATACATTCACTTGTGCAGGGCAACATCCTCTAGCTGTATAGAAGAACGTTATGCATCGCATGCACATTTTATACACATTGCATGTGCATGTTTGTCTCCCAAAAAAACACGACTGTGGGTATGGTTCGTATCAACATATGGTCGTCATGTGGCTAGAAAAATCGTTTATCATGTGTATCTGCACTGCCAGATAATATATAGACTGTTAGCTTTATGTGCTTATTGAATGCCCTTGGGTCACAATGCTCCTCTCATGTTTCAGACTCTTTTGTACTCTTTTGCTTTCTTTTTACTCCTTCCACTGCTTCCCCCATAATTCACCGTAATCACTAATCCACTGTTTAAAGTGTATGTGTGTGTCTGTGTGTGTGTCTGTGTGTGTGTGTACACACACACCCTGGAGTTCTACCAATGTCACCAAAATAAGTAAAGCATCAGAAGGTGAAATTGGGATGCTGGTCGATGGAGGCGTAATTAAGTTTCATGTAGAAAAGATAGCACTTTTAGCCAAGGAGAAAGAGCCCTTGAGGCAAACAAGCTATTTTTTAAGCATGCACTGTGTTTAAATGTACACCAGGCATAATCCAATAGCAGCAGGGGCACCCACTCTTTGTTTGATCTCCTTCGCTTTGATTACTTTCTTGGTTGGAGAAAAATATTAGTATCTCTGTGAAAATCGTTTTAGATCATGCTGGCATTTCCGCTGTTCTCTGTGGTTGGACCAGAATGGGAAAAAATGGGGAGCATCTACTGGGAATTGCATCCCTGATAATCCCTCACTTCCGTGCCATATCTGGCCCAGTTCTGGTCTACATCTAGCAGGCCGCATAAGCAGCAGCCTCCCATTTTCCCGGCATGGCAACCGCTCCATTCCAAACAGCCCCTAGCCTGGAGAAATAAAAAGTATATAGAAATGTGTAATGCTGGGATTTAATTTTCCCACTACTATCCATTTATGTAATATATGAAATGAAGCCCAAATTAATTTGCAGCTGGGCTCTAAAGTAACAATGTAATCTCAGTGTTATGGCAGAGTTAGCAAATGGATTTCTGTCTCTTGTAATTTTATAAGAGGCACTCTGGGGGTCACCTTAAAAGATGTCGCCGTTTTTTTAAGGGCCAAAGTATCCTGCAGCCTGTCAGCAGAAGAATCTTTGCAATGCAATCTGTTTTGCGCCATCGATTTGTACAGTATTGCATCTTGTCATATGGTATCCTTGTTACGTTGGCCAGTATTGGCAGAGATGACTAATTTTATACCCAGATGTCTATAATAAAGTTGAGGGTATCTGCTTACCTACGCGCAATCTGGTACTTAGAACTTCCTGACTGGTGCAGAATGTTTTGAACTCAGCTAAATGTTGGGAGGAACATCATTACATGGCAGGATACCACATGCTTGAGGATCTCAGCAAAACAGAGTGCATCATTCTATTTGTGCCTGGGCCACTCAGATTTCTCCTTATCTGTTTGAGTAAGGTCTAACCGCTCCAAGTGTCTCCAGTCCATGTCAGTGTTACATTCCACCGCACACCATAGAGGGCCCTGTCCCTCTGATCACTCCCTGGTGTGAAAAAATAGATATTTACACAGAGCTACCGCTGAAGAGAAATAAATATGACGTATAGTATAGACAGCACATCATGTTCCCAAAGTCCATCTCACACATCAGAGTTATAGGAAAAGTTTCGGGCTGAGGTCAGGTAAAGTCAGAGCCCATCATCAGGCACATCATAAAAAATCCCCAGAGGTTTCCGCCTTTATCAGCAGATCTAATGGTCGAGGTGAATTCCCCTATCTAACTTCGTCTGCTCTTGTGTGACTTGGCAGGCGAGGGTGTATAAAACACAAAAAAGTGTTACATGAGTACTAAAAAAGTCATCAACTTTCACATTTCTAAATGAGTGGTGAATCTGACACTGCTCTGCCGCCCGCAGCACCTGTCGTGCTATCTGTCACCGAGCCCGATCTCCCCCATTGCCAGAATATTACTCCTTATACTGCAAATCCACTGAGCATTTCCAGAACTTTTCATACGTCACTCGATCCCACCCAAATACCCCATGGGCCATAACTCAGTAACTAAATTTAGGCAATATATTAAGACCCCCCTCATGCCAGCCCCTATTGCTGTTTGTCTTTTTTGGGAGCAAAGAGTGGCATTTAACCTTTGTGAGATAGTAGCAGCTGGTGAGTGTGTGTATGTGTGCGTGTATGTGTGTGCTCGTGCATGTGTATGTGTGCGTGAGTGAGTGTCTCTGTTTGTGTGTGAAGTTTAGTGTGGGTTGGTGTGGGTTTCTTTTTGTGTGTTCTGTCTCGTTCAGATGACAATAAAGTGTCATTGGCCGAGGTCACGTCACATATAGAGTCTGTCATGATTTAAGCGCTTTGTACAGAATGAATCAACGCTTCGTTTTCTTCTCCAGAAAGACACAGACAGAGCTTAGTTGATTTACATTTCTGTTAGTCATTAGAAAAACAGTTTTGGGCTTCTTTGAAACTTGGAAGGGTCTAAGATCATTCTTTCATTTTTTTTTCTCCATTCACAAGCCAAACTTCAGATCTGTGGAATGTTTTGTGTCAGGGACACTGTCTTTTTTGTCTGTCTGCTAAAACATCCCTAAATATCTTAGACTCACATTATTTAAAAAAACAGTCTTTTTAACCATGATAATAGTCTTCAAACAACTATTCAAAATGGCTCAGTAGTCTTATATGACACTGAAGCGCTTTCCCATTCCCACGTCTCTCTTCTCCTTGATCAGATGGCTTGTTAATTTCATCATTTCAGAGTTTTATGGATTTTCCAGTTGCTGCACTTTTCATAAACAAGCTTTTCAAGCTGACCACCCCCCTCCTCATTCCACCCCACACACACCTCCCATACCCACTCACCCCCCACCCACCCCCCACCCTCCTGCCCATATGTCAGCGTTTTCTGTGAAGGAAGAATCTGGAGCCCTGAAAGTTTATAAATAAGCCTTCTATCAAGTTCCACAACAGGTGTGACCTCCCTGTGTCCTAAAACTGAACACTTTCAATGGGGCAATATCTGAAAAGAGAGGGGGCCGGGGGAGGTGGGGTGGGGATAGTGGGCCGAGAAGGAAGGAGGATTTACTGCTATCTGAAATAGAGACATTCATTAGGCACATGGGGTACGCTACCTTTTGTACTCGTGGTGTGTACGCGTTCAGTTTTTTATAAAAAAGGAAAGTACAGCTTTATCTGCCAGCCTCCCTGGCTCACATACTTTGGGCATAGTTGACCCCTTATTATGACATGGTATTAAATGGGTGCTGCACTGCCAACATAGCAGCTGTAGCTGGAGCACTGTCGTGTAGAGTTCGGGGATTCCACGAGAGAAAGCCTACAAGATGAAATAAAGAGTCTATCAAGGGAGCACTTGAGATTTAACTGGCCTCTCATGGATCCTCCGCACCATAGCATGTGCTCAAACCAGATGTAGCCTAAATACCTGACTCTCCTCCCTTGTCATTTCTTCAGGAAAGAAAAGACTCTAGTCCTCAGACAAGAGACACAAGTTCATCCTAGAGAGAGATAAGAGACTTTTTGGTCTGGTTTGGTCTTCATATGCATATGAATATTTTTGTAACGGCCATTCAAACAGTTGCTGGGTGGACAGATGATAAAGTTTAGTGGAGACAGGGTCAGTGTTAGTGTATCGTATAGCTATACTGGCTGTAGTATATAGTTTAAGACCAATGTTTAACGCCCCAACGTAAACTTTTTTGTTACACCCACTATAAAAGATAAAACATTAATATTAGGGAAAGCTCCAGATGACTGAATTAGTGAATCTTTTGGCATATACTCACAGGAAAGTCATGACATTGTGACAGTTGAGCAGTCTGGGTCGCAGTCTGAGATACTTGGACTGAAAAGTCCCCCTGTCTTCCCCCCACCCCCCACCCCCCACCCCCTTTTCCGTTCTTCCTGATTGCCAACTGGATTATTTCTTTGGAAGAGATGCAAATTGTTGATTGAACAGAGACTTGTTGACTTGCTTTTGAAATATTCCATTCCATCCCTCACATGTCTCCATCCATCCAGCCATGTCTGATGTAGGAGACTCACAGTCCCCACACTATCTATCACACTATCACACTGTCATTACTTGATTGCATTGATGCTACACCATAATAGCCCCTCAATGTGTTATGAATATAAAATTGACACCTACACCTTTTGTTGAGTGATAACATAAAGTATTTGTGTGTTTACCTTTATGTCATCATATATAATAATCTCGTATTTCTGTTAGCATATTTAGTATGTTCTTTTCTTTTTTCCCCCTTTACTCTGTGGAGAGGGTTTTTTGAGGACTTTATGTGTTATCTGCATACATACAATACTATTTCCTGTCTCAGCCAAGATAAGATTTTTTTTTAGCTCCCAAATGTTCAGAACTGTGGGGCAGGGCTGTCATTACATGAAGGGGACCCAAAACAATGTGTGGGGGAATGTAACTTTACCAGATAGGCAAGGCAGTGATGCAAATACATGAGTTTTGCATGTTATAAAATGGAGAGAGGATGTCGTGCCCTCCTTCACCAACACACCCCCCCCCCCCCATTCCCCTTGCCTTTTTCTGTTCAAACATAATTCCATTTCATTTTCATGCGATGTACACTCTCAGTCCATCACCGCTGCAACGTTATCAAAATACATGCCTCACTTGTTGCCACATATCAGTGCCAGCCCCAAACAATAGGGTCTCATTTCCATTGGCGCTGATTGAGTTTGAAGCACGGATGGATGGGCGTTCGCTGGGCCACAGGAGAGCACTGGTGACGGGTGCTGACTGCCTGAGACAAGGGGCCAGCAGACGAACGCCTTGTGGGCAGAGAGAGAGAGAGGGAGCGGAACGAGAGACAGACAGCTGAGGGGGCAGGAACAGCCCCACTGGAAGAAGAGCGTAGATTAGAATGCTGGAACAAGTGTAGCAAGGCACAGTGTAGCCTTTGTCTCACCCCAGCCAACCTCCGCACCTCCCCACAACATCCCCGCTGAGGGGTGTCAGCGGCCAAATAAATATTTCAGCTGGAGGTGGGTACGTGCGTGTGAGTGCGCATGTGTGTGTGTGCATGTGCGCACATATGTGTGCATGTGTCTGGGTATGTGTGTGTATGTGTGTGTTTGTATGTGTAGGTGGGTGTGTGTGTGTGTTTGTATGTGTAGGTGTGTGTGTGTGCGCATGTGTGAATGTGTGTGTGTGTGTGTGTGTGTGTGTGTGTGTGTGTGTGTGTGTGTGTGTAGGTGTGTATGTGTATGTGTATGTGTGTGTGTCGGAGGCCCAGTGTCGTCCTATCAGGCATCTGGCCCCCCGGCAGTCTCAGACGGGGACAGGTGCAGTGGCCGCATGAAAGAGGATTTCGTTTCTAAAATAGCATTTCACATTTTCCTCCTTCTGGAGACCCTCTCTGTGAGAAATTCTCATGTAATCATACACCACGCTCTCTGAAAAGTTCCAAAGTTGATCCTCGGAGACATATGGTGGCTTAACCAAAATAGAGAAGTGGAGAGGAGAGGGGTGGTGTGTGTGTGTGTGTGGGGGGGGGGGGGTGGACAGGAGTCTGGTAGATTAGTGTAATAGATTTATGCCTAAGATAAAGAGGCCGGTAGATTTTCAGTTTTGGGTGGGAATGAAGCAGGAACGAGACCTCTTCCTGTCATGCAATACATAAACAAAAGCAAGTACAGCAATGGGGAGTCTGTGAAAAAAATGAGCAGTCTGTGGGGGGGAGGGGGGGGGGGGGATCCAAGTGGAAAAATAGCAGTAATGTTTTCCATGTAGAAAACAGTGCATTTTTAAAGGGATTTGCCTACAAACATAGACCCCTTCCGTGGAAGTATTTATGTAGCACATTCCTATCAGTAGAACAGAGTATATTTCCTGAAAATGTCCTCAATTTGAAATTCCACTGAATGATGCGTAAGGTTACATGTAATGCAGTAATTTCAGATGTATCAGAGGAAAACACGTCTCCACACCATCAAAACTGCCGACTCTAAGGACAAAGTTTTTACCAGTGAAAGGCAAGCATTATTGCCTTCTCTCTTCTATCTCTGCTTTATCTTCAGGACAAAACAAGCATCATACACAAACAAGCCTCTCAGCCTTTAATTGCACTGCAGTCAGAAAGAAATGTGATATGAAGAATGCCAAAGTTACAAGGTCTCCTACACTGTTAAGCACCACGAAGGAAAGAGCTATGATATTAAGACTAATATCTTTGACATTGTCTTGTGATGGTTGCGTTAAAAGGTCTGTTTATTTTCATCATTAGAGAAGTGTGTTGTCTCTTGAACAAGCTGGTCGAGCTCACACTCCCTGGGCTCTGCTCTGGTTTTTTTTTATTTTTTTTATTTATTATTTTTTTTGTTTTCTCCATTCCAGTCATCAAATTCCGTCTGCAACATAATGAGAGATGTGGCAATTAATTTTCTTTTAATCAAGGTCGAAACGAAGTAAATTGGTACAGCTCTGCAAGCCCTCATTTTCTATTTTTGCAGTGATGCAAAACAAATACGATAAAATGATGGCCCTCCTCACCTTCTGTAATTAGAAAGCGTGAACGATCAGAGGAGGATGATATGTGATATACAGTACCTCCGACACTCTCGCTCTCTCCCCCTCTTGCTCTCGCTCTCTCTCTCTTTCTGTCCCCCCTTGAGATCCGATTCCAGCTCTTTTGAAACAGATGACCATGTTTTCCTCCCCGTGCTCTTAATTCTCCCCTTCTTTCTCTCCTTCCACACTAGAGGGTTACAGACAGAGGGAACGGCTCAACGTGACATTGACTGCTGTGTTGTTGTAATGCCTCTCAAATCTTATTAAAGACCACGACTGCAAAGGACCTTGCTGACTCCACAGATTTCGATTAACTATGTTGTTTCAGTATCCCACAAGCTGATTAAGAATTTATTAAAATTAGATTTTAAACTCTGCACCCAGATATCTTATTAGCACCATATGGCCCGATGACGAGCATTGTTGCTTGACAGTATTAATAAATACATTAATATCATCCATATTAGTTTTAATTAGCTGTCCCCCCATTGAATGAACGACATTTTTCTGGTAATTGCAGTGTTCAAATGATGTTGGTTATGCCTGGGAGATTATTAAAAGGGGGGAAATGTTCACTGTGTTTGCGTGCTGTGTCGTGAATTTGGTTTGTTGGCCTTGTGCAAGTTGCATGGCAATAAAGTATTGAATCGTGAATCTTGAATCCTGTGTGAAATGCGAGAGGCCTTCACTATTTTCACCATGTTTTGATTTACTGACACTGCAATGCTCTGAAAAAGACCCACACCTCCATTTCCTGTGTAAGTGATTGAGGAAGTAACCACCTACCTGTTATTGTGTGCTCCAGACAGACATGTAAATAGAGTGAGAAAACAGATTGTTGCGAATGAGACACGTCGGAATATGCTGACGCGTTTACCATATGTTTACCGAGTGCCATGTTTGGGTGCAGTCATCAGAATGCATCCTACACACCGTCCCTGCAGAAATCTGCTTTATAGATGACCTTAAGGTGCCACTGTATATCTGCTTGGCCGTGTCTCGGACAGAACACAGAGGGGGCTTTTAAAACCTGACGTAATGCTGCACACAGACTTACACGCCGATGTGATCACCCATGGAGCAAATCTAAGACAGACTGCGAAGAAGAGAGAGAAAGAGAGGGGGAGAGATAGAGAGAGAAAGAGAAAAAGAGGGAGAGAGAGACGGATAGAGAGACAGATAGAGAGTGAGACAGAGAGAGAGAGAGAGAGAGAGAGAAAGAGAAAGAGAAAAAGAGGGAGAGAGAGACGGATAGAGAGACAGATAGAGAGTGAGACAGAGAGAGAGAGAGAGAGAGAGAGAGAGAGCATTAACTTCAAAACGGTGCTTCGAGGTGGAAACAGGAACAGCTGTCCATTTTGTGGGTGACCCCCCACACCCACTCTACCTAACCCCTTTTCACCGCCCCCCACCCACATCCACAGAAACCCCCATCACCTCACCTCACTCTAATACCCCCCACCCCCACCCCCATCACCTTTCAGAAATGCTCCCTGTTTACTGAACATGGGCAGCTGCCATCACTTCTAGCCTCCATTGTGGAGACAGGCGCCTGTTTCCAGAGGACATTTGTACATGTCTTTATCTAATTAAGGTGAATGCCAGTTGCCTGCCCTTCCATGCGATGTGACTGGGAATCACAGTCGACCTTGATCTCGCTCCCTTTGCCGGATGACTGAGAATCTCACAGAGGGCAGCTGTTTGACTAAAACGAAATGTCACTTTCCCATTAAAGAGAGAGAGAAAGAAGGGGAGAGAGAGGGGGAAAAAAGAGGGAGAAGGAGAGAGAGTTTAAAATATTGACATTTTCTGAATGAAATGGTATTTTACAGATGAGTGTGTACTAAAGCACTATGAAATATAAAATATTGAGCTGAAATCCAGTCGCGGGCAGTATGTAAGGTATACCTATAGCTTTTTAAGAAATTACACTGCAGTGAATTTTATTTATCATGGCTTGTGTGTCACTGCTGAAATTGACAGACATATTTGTTCTTTGGGGGTTGTGTTGGACATCACAGCTATGGGCTCTCACTGAAAAGCTTTCCGTTGGCAGGTGGCAATGATGGGGCACTTTGACATCCCTCTGTCATCTCCCTGTTTGAAAGCCTGCTCAGAAATGTGTTTAAGACTGCACTGGTGTCGATGACCTCTACTGAATGCTGTGCAATGGGACTAGATGGATGAAGAATCCAGAGCTGCAGCTTGAAGCCAGTCTTAGTCCGTGCTGTGTGTAAGTGGAATTTGCTGACAGAAAAGCACACACACATACCTACTGAGGTTTAAACCCACAAAATGGCAGTCATCGTTACCAAATCTTACACCTCATAAAAATACAGTGGTTCAATAATTACAATTGAAACAAAAGCAGGAACTGTAGCCTGCTATAATTCTTGTACAGTGGCTAAACAGCACACTGTAATTATGTATATTCTACAAAAGAGGCCAGAGTAAAAGTATTAGTATTATGCTCCATCTACAAAATACTGACACATATATACAGTGTAAAATCCTGACCAATCCTGTGCATGAATTTTGTTTGAGGGCCAAGGCTCGTCATTTCAACTTACTGCTGTTATGGAAATGACATTAGCTGCAGGATATCCTTCTTAAAACACCATTTAATGACCTAAGAACAGACTTGAGCCAAGCAGACATTGAATTCTCACTCAGAGCAAGTTAACACATCCTTTCCTACATGTGCAGTAGGAAGAGCTTAACACTGTATGTTCACCATAGCCCCTGACAGATGCACGTATGTATTTCAAGAGGGTTTACATTACACAGATCACACTGTAATCTTCTTAGGTGCTTTGGATTTTCACTGCAAAGCATCCAGATGTCTGTGCATGAAAATGTGCAAGGTTATGATCAGTTAATGACCCCCCTTAACTGCTTTTGTAACAATGTAGATTTTATTGCTTCTTCTCATATTTCAATGCTTGACTTCCCCTTCTCTAGAAAGTACTTCTTTTTGTAAGATTAGATAATGCACTGTATATTTGCTTTGCTTTGGCAGTTGGATCATATAAAACACCATTTTTGGTCATGTTGGGTGCATATTCCCAGAGTGTGTATATTGCTGTATAATGATGTACAGGTCCCACCATGATCATGTCTGTTTACAAAGCACAACGTTTAAGTGTGAGAATGAGCGATGTCACACTAAGATTTTGGGTTTTTGACAGGAGGTCTGTATGCTGCTATATTCTGTAGTAAACCAGTGAATTGCAACAGTTTAACGTGGTGCATTAACAACACATGATTGGAAGAAGAACAATGTTAAGAAAGTCCAGACACATCATATCTTGTCACGGGATGCACCAACAGAGGCCCTTTGGTACAGAAGGTGAAATAATTGCACTAAGTGGTCCATCCATACAGTATGGCTTTTATAACCTTGTCCCACTTTGTGATTAGCTTTTAATGTTTCATAATTAGTAATGGCAATGGCAAAAGAGTCAGTAGGCCAGGGGTTTGTTGGGTCTGCCCTTGACAGCAAACCTAATGAATCAATGCATGGCAATAAATGTACTGGATCATTACTGAATCAGTAGTGATCTGCAGGATAATCTATTGATTTTTGGTCTTTCGTACCCCTTTATTATTCTGTATCACAGTATTGCCACATCAGGAGAACTAGCTGATGGATGGGTTACCTCTCCCTGCAACCTTACACCAGTGATATGTTGCAGAGTTAAATGGAGTGGATATGCATCAGCAAACTGATCTGGTAGTATCTTAATCTAGCTAAAATGGTTTCTTCTGCATCAGTAGTTGTTTTTAAAAATCTGCTGGAAAAGTACAATTTTAAAAACATAAATCATTCAATAAACGAAAGAGAAAATGAATATGTCTTTGTCACAAAATAGCCTATACATTAATACTCAGTTCAAACAGACCCTTTTAAAGTCTGTTGACCCAGACTGTTTAAACCACAGGACACGATCAGAGCCACTGAACTTGACTGAGCTACATCAACATTAAATATGTACGAATTGTAACCATACCCCACTACCAATAATAGGATGGGGATTTGAACTATGAACATGTCCTCTAATATTTATTAATGGCTACATTTTAAATATTTTTTTTATTCAGAATTAATGACTGAGGGTATGAGAGGTTACTTACTGGTGCAAAAAGTTAGGGGCGCCTCATGCCTCATGCCTATGGTGGCCAAACTAGCCGAAAAAATATTGTCCAAATCTATACCAAGCAACTACAAATCCTCCCACTTTAGTGATATGAATTTATAACACTCAAACACAGTTATATCAGCTTCCAATGCTTGTCTAGAGCCAGGAGGAATTTAATGATGAGCCCTGTCAGAGGTTCAGGAAGGGGGGGGGGGGGGGGGTATATGTGCACCAAGTTTTGTTTGACAATGGGTGAGCATCGCAACAACTAGGAAACATATCCATCAGAATTGAGCTTGAATGTGAGTGTATAAACACTGTCCACTCCAAACCCAGAGTAACTTAAGAGATCAAAGAGCTACCTTGCTTGTTAGTTGACTGCTAATATTGATCCTTGCCCAGATTCTTTATTATGTAGAGCAGGGCACCCTACAAAACTGCTAATTGGCAATAATCTGTTTGTCAATAGTTCACAAGACTGCAGAATTTAGATAAGGGAAAGTTCGAGTTTAAAATACATTATCACAGCGTCCGTGATGCTGCTGGGCAGTGTTCCAGAAATGCCCTAAGAGGTGTCCTGCTCCTTGAATATTTTGCCGTATAGCGGTAGGACACAGCTGATAGGCCTGCAAAGTGGCCTCGTGACAGCATTAGCTCTTTTTATATACTTCTGCTTTTAAGTGTAAAAATGCACATTCACATAACTGTGTTTGGACTCTGGATTCCCATGCTGTTTCATATGATATATGCACATCACAATAAGATTTCACTTCTCTCTGTGCGTTCTCAGGACTGATGATTGCTGATGTAGTGTTTGTGCGTTGGGCGTCCACTGTACACACACACACACACACACACACACACATACACACACACACACACACATGCACACACACATACACACACACACGCACACACACCCACACACACACACACACACACACACACACACACACACAGAAATCAACGTATTTGTATTTAAAGTAACCTACTTTCGTATTTGATATAAGGGAAGTTTAAATGGCAGAAAGTTGAAGCGGTTTGAATGTGTGACTTTATGACTTGTGTGTAATATGAATAGACAAAAATGGGAAACCAAAGCTCCTATTACTTCTAAACAATGAAGAAATTATTTATTTATTTACTTGCTTATTTATGCAACTAACACATTTATTTACTTTTACTTTTAAATTCACTGTCAAGAGCTAGGTCAGTGTGATCTGAAAAACTGGAATGGGTGAATCACAATAGGATTCCGTTCCAGCTTTTCCGCCTCGCAGCTGCTAAACTGAGAAATTCAATTAAGGACTCCTCTTCCCACTTTGAAGCTGTCTCCAGGGCAGATCTTCCGGGCGACTCGCACTATGTTAGAAATAGGAAAATGCAATAATAAAACAACAAAAACTGAAAAAAACGAGGCAACTTTGATCACGCATGCTCTCATGACATCCACCTCAAACACAGATTTCTTCTAAAGTAGGAAAGTCATCGAAAGACGAAGAAGTGCAGGTAAGAGTTTTCATTTTCGTGTCAACTATCGTCTGCAGTTCCTCAGAGATTAGTTAAAACGCAAAAAGCCAGTAAACGGTTTCGCCTTAGCCGACTCAGACTCAAATTACATTAACTTGAAACAAGGCAAGCTAATGTATCTTGATTTCATTCTAAACCAGTTGTCCTTACGGACGGTAGGCGCCACTGGACCCCCATACCATTTAACCCAAGCATCAACGAGCGGTCCATTTCAGCGAGCCGGTAAATTAACCTTACCGGTTATCACTTCTGTAATGTACTTTAAACTCAAACATTCAAAATCTGAGAACTTGTCACCAAACTTAACCAACGGACTATAGGCAATCGAGCCTGCCCTAATCCTCAAGTTGTCAAAAAGTATAGCCTAACTTCATGTTTCTGTGTTTGCCGAAAGCGTGTTACATCTCCGGTTACAGTCCAGTCAAGCATGGCAACATGATGGCACGACGTATCAGTGAACAATGCATGTATTTTTTTCTAGCGTAAATAAAACAACCGGTAGCCTTTAATATGAGATTAAACTACGGGACAGGTTATTCAGTGTCAACACGTTTGGATCAGGACATATGGTGCGGTAGCCGAAACTGTCAAGTCAGGCAGTAATCAACTCAACCCAGGGCAAATTATTCGGCACCAAAACAGTGTTAGCGAGTTTATGGTAGTAGCCTTCCCAGGGCTCAATTTACGCGTTCAGGTTGTCGGCACTTGTGAATAACTAGACTGCTTTAACATATTCACTAATTTTACAGGTGATTGTGTAGTGTAAATCGAAACCATGTATTCACATGATCACACTTTATGAGAGTGCATGGTCCTGAAGCATAGACTAACAGTGGTTGCTGACTGTCCTGTCATCAAGAGAGCGCGACAACAATGCCACTTTACATTAGGGGTTTTGCTGCGTGTAAATGCGGAAGTTTACCTAACTTCTGCGTGAAATGGTCGGCATGCTCTTGCAATGACTCTACCATATTTGGACTACTGTAATAATACACAATCGTTCTTGTAAACTGGATGTCTTACAAGAAAATGAAATTAAAGTCATTGCATAAAGTTAGCCATGCGAACTCCATAACCAGCACTCCATACTGTGCATTCGACTTCACTTAAAAGGAAAGCTATAGAGTTATAGTTGAATAGATTGAATGGCGACACCCCCGCTTTATTGAGTTACTGTTTAGGCGAGGGAGCCCACCTGTGTGGTCTTCAGGCTTAGGCTATTTGACAGGGTGCGTTTCGACAAGCTGCGAAGTGTGTGAATCTCGAGGCAGTGAGCCGCTTACTGCCTTCAGTATGAGATGTTGAAAACTGTCATTTAGCAAAGACGAGGTGTAAATAGTCAATCACCAGTAGACTATGAGTGTCAGATTTCAAAAGAAATACGGCTAAATATGTGAAATATAGGCCCGCAATTCCGTGACTTTTATTGGAGCTATGCAGTTAAATTTAAATTAAAAACTCTATCAGCAGTTACTCTCAGCTCAAACACAGACAGAATCACACACACACACACACACACACACACACACACACACACACACACACACACACACACACACACACACACAGGGGGAGAGAGAGAGAGAGAGAGAGAGAGAGAGAGATTAAGCTTTTCCTTTGTGCATCTATTAATAAATAAAGTAAGTAAATAAAGATAACTAAGTAAATATTCATACAGAAAGAGTCCACAGTTATGTTAAAAGTTTCTTTTCCTAAAGGAATTCATATTTGTCAGATGCATATTTTTGCTTTCTCATAGCTGTTATCTTACCTTCCGCTTTCTGATAATTATAGCCTAAAATCTTAAGAGGTAAACACCAAGCAGTACATGTTTGTGGGTTTAAGGTATTTATTTCATAACTTAAGAAAAAAGACATCATTTCCCTTAATTAGGAATAGTGCCTTTGTATTTGTGCAGTCTGCCTTAGTGGATGCATGATGAAGCTGTCCTCAGCGTGTTAGTAACAGGCGAGTAGGGAAAAGATCAGTGGCGCTTTAAACCCTGGAGTTAGCATATTCTCGCCGGATCTCCCTCCTTTGCTAATTATTGTGTTGTTTTCAGAGCAAATATGTCATATCCATGGCGACCAGGCAGGTTTATTGTCTTCCCTGTGCAATTTCTCACATAAGTAATTAATTACTGCTTTTCTCTCTCTCTCTCTCTCCCTCCTTCCCCTCTCGCTTCAGTTAGAGCAATCACTGAAAGGGAACCATCTCTCATATTTAAAAAAAAAATGCTCATAATATTAGAGCACAAGGTAAACATGAGACCTATCTTTTCACTCAAACCTTTTTGATATTCTTTCTTATACTTTTTATGTACTTATACTTTGCAACGATTGTGGCATGGCGTTTTTTTTTCCCCCCTTCTCAAGTGTCCTAGTTTGTTTGTGTCACCGTCTCACGCTGTGCTCCCACATAAAGATCTTATTATGAGGATTATTTCCCAACACTGCACAGGTTGTTTAAGATAAAATCCATTTCCCACAACCTCCTGCTGGCCTGCCTGCTGGCCTGCTTGCATGTGGCATATATATATCATCATGGCATCATCATCATCATCATCATCATCATCATCATCATCATCATCATCATCATCATCATCATCCTTATCCTCATCGTCGTCATCCTATGTGGCAAATCAATGGCCTTTCACATTTGGTTTCAAACACCTGTGCATTCCGCATGATCAAAATCCCCCCCCCACCCCCCTGACTTCTCAGTGATTCGTCAATACCCATCAGCTGTTGGGTGTGTTTGTTGGTGAGCTGTAATGTGTTAGTCATGTGGCATTTTGATGGTTTCTGGTGCCGTGTGTGTTGTGGTGTGCTGTGGTGTGGTGTTGTGTGGTCTGGTGTGGCAGGGTGGGCATCCGCTCTGGCTCCCCTTGTCCACTGAGCTGGGCTGGCTGGCTGTGGCTGCAGTTTCGCTGCCTGCGACTCTGCTGGCATGTGGCTGGCATCCGAAGGTGTGTTTCCATCTGGAGACAGGCCAGCCTGCGTTGTCATTGGCAGTTTTGCAGGTGCTCGTCTGCCTCGGTGCTGAGGCAGGGCGGCCACATCCATCTGCCAGACTCGCCTCTCTCTTCCTCTCTCTTCCTCTCCCTCCTTCTGTCCGTCCTTTCTTATGCCTCCTTTGTCCTCCCTATCTATACTCTTGTCATTACAACTTTCTCTTACCACGACCTTTGAGATGAGAAGATACTGTAAAATTTCCTAAATTAGCAATTGTTAGCTAATTTGTTTTGCTTGATCTATTTAAAGAAAAAAACCCAATGTGGTACATTGATAGTTTTCGTCTCTTAATCAGTAGGGCCATTTAAGTTAAACTGTCTAAACAGTGTAGTCTTATCCTGACTTATTTAAAATAGTGCATTTGCTCACTTGGGTCAAATATATTTTTTATTTACATTATATTATTTATTATTTTGATTGCGCTCGATTGTTTTTTATTTACCTAAAAATTATAGGCATATAACATAGGTATTATGGAACTGTTACCCCTTTGGCCTTGAAGTATTTATTTGACTTCATCCTGGGGCGCCTTTAAATGAAAATACACATTCATCATTCCCAGAGCATGCACGGTAGCTAGCTCCCAAGATGTAATGCAATTGGTTCTTCACACCTCCTCTTTGTAAATTGCGAGATGTAATGATTTTGTATCCAAATCCACACTAGTCATACAGCCTCGCCTTGTAAAGGCGACTGTTTTCGACCAGTAAGCACAGATAGCTCTCATGTTTGTTTAATCATCGTTATTATTTTTATTTTAGTGCGGGGGAAATGTCCTTTTTGCATGCTTGATCAACCAGTGGAGAAATCCAATATAATTGAGGTTCAAGGTGAATTGCATCCCAAGCATTTCCCCTTGACAGAAAAGAGCACAAAAATTCTCCTGCAAAATAAACAAATCATGCCGACAACAGTAATACGGGCTTGATTTTGAAGGCATGAAATAAGTATCGATTTAACCCTTCACTTCATAGATGAAAATGGCCTTTTAGATAATTTGTCCAGAGCCCTTTCAATACTGAACAGAGAAGACAGAGAGACAGGCGATAGAGAGGGTGGGGGGGATAGGAGAGAAAGAGAGGAATTACATGCATGCATTTGTATGTGTGTGTGCGCGCGCGTGTATTTACGTGTGTGTGTCAGAGCGAGAGAGAGGGAGAGGGAGGGAGAGAGGTGCGGAGGGGGAGAGCACACAAATACTCACCACATAAGACAGAGAAAGGGACATGCTGGCCCTTTCCGAGCTCATTATCATTCTTAATAAGTCTTAAGGAAAGAAGCAGCATGGAGAGTAAATGCAAGGTAATCCTAGCGCTTGGCCAAGGTTAGTGGGGACAGAGGCACATGCACACCCATCCCCAGCTGCCACCTCCCAAGGAAGAGACTCCTCTGGCCCCCGCCGTCCCACCATAGGTGGGGTGGGGCGTGGTGGGGTGTGGTGCTGTGTGGGGGGGTCACTAGTGGGGAACGAGGGCGGAGGATGTCAGACAGACACTCAGTCCAAAGGGCTCTGCCACCTCCTCTAATGGAAAATAAAGTCGAAGAACTCGAGGCTATTTTTAAATCCGCTGAATTGAAGCACTTACCAGCAGAGTTCTCGCGGGGTGATAACAGGCATTATTTGCTAAGATTGGGCCCGTTTGTTTATTTTGACGACGGGATGGTTCAACTGGAGTTGTGCTGGCACAGAGAACTTCAATTTAAGCTTGCATTTCTCTCTCTCTCTCTCTGTCTCTCTCTGTCTCTCTCTCTCTCTCTCTCTCTCTCTCTCTCTCTCTCTCTCTCTCTCTCACACACACACACACACACACACAAACACACACAAAGGTGATATGTGAGGACAAGCAAACAAAGAGGCCTCTACTGTAAAGTTGTCGACGTGTTCATATTTTAACAGAGATGCCCACTGGTATACATCACTGCAAAAAGATTATGTGATCGCACGACCAGACTGGGACGAACCTAATGAGTGCTAGATTGGGTTAGTCATCAGCTCAAGAGAAGTTTAACAGGATGTTCTCTATTGGATTGTTTTTGTTTATATTACGTTCGCTCAACAGAGACAGATTTTTAACTGGTTTAATCCCATAAGAAAACCACTGTCTAAAATGAATTCTTGTCTGAGGCTAGGAGTTGGCTGGGTTGTCTTAAGTGGTCTCGAAGAGCGATTGTTCACACATTAGCAAGAGTAGGGGGACAAACAAAGTGCACAGACACCACAGAATATGTGTGTGTGTGTATATGTGTGTGTGTGCTGACAGAGAGAGAGATGCCCTTTGTTGCATAGACAGGAATGCCAGCTTCACTCCCCCTTGTCATGTAAAGATGATTTAGCCGTAGACAGATGTTGTGGGCCTTCACTGTCTCCGTTTCCTTCACATTTTTGCCCTTTTAAAGGTTAGAAGTGAAATGTATAGCCTCTATATCACTTTATTTATTTGTTTATTTATAGTATATATGTGTGTCTATACACATACATACATGCATACATACATACATACATACATACATACATACATACATACATACATACATACATACATACATACATACATACATACAATACATACACAAGCATATATATGCTTGTTGTTCTCCATTTTTCCCGTGTTGTTTTTTCTGGCTTTGAGGTGGAAAGTGTTATGCAGGCTAAGGATTAAACCAGAGGGACCAGTAAATGCTGTGCCTGCTACTCGACTACTCAAGCACCTGTAGGAGCATCCCTTCTGCACTGCACCCCACCCCCCCTTCCCCCCCTTCCCCTTACCTCATCCACCCCACTGCTTTTTTGAATCTTTCTTCCAACAACCCCCCACCCCCCTCGCCCCACACGGACACATACAGACACACACACACACTCACACACACACTCCCTCCCCATCCTCCTCTCCTCTCCTGCAGCTTCTGGGGGCTGGGATGGCAACCTCCTCCTCGCCTTGGCCCCCTCTGGGGAACCCTAGGAGGCAGAGAGCCATCGCCATGGTGATCAGAACACAGAACCTCCACAAAGCAGCCCATTGTGGCTGGCGTGTGCTGAGGTGCGAGGGAACAAAATGTCACGGCAACAGGTCCTTCTTTTTTTTTTTCCTCCCCTCTCGCTCGCTTGTTGTTTTTGCTTCAATGCCCAGTGGGTTTGCTCAGGCCGAGGAAACACACGCCTCGTTTTCTTTTTGCAGCAGAGGGCTGTTTGTGATGTAATTTAATGACATCCGCGAGGCCCTTTCATGTGCTTATTATACGGCCTCTTTTGATAACCTGACTAAGGGTTCAGCAGACATCTCTCACCTGTAATGATGGAAATGTAAATGCTGGGACAGGTGAATGCTGTACAGCTCGGAAAAATTGGGAGCAGATCAAGAAAACAGGACACACATATAGTGGTTGATGGTGATGTTACCCGTTAGAGTTGAGACCGTTTCATTTTGACCCTTAAACAAAAAATACAGACATTTTAAATGATTAAGAAATTCCGATATTCCGATAATGTGTCGACTAGGTTCATAACAGGGTAGTGTATAGACAAAAAAATGAAAACAGTGCCTAAACATTCTATTTCATTCCAAAATTACCTCCTTTATTTTTCATCATTGGGAATCATAAGATGGAAACCCTGTGTGAAGGGCTATGACACTAATAATCAAACTCTGTTGAAATGGTCTGTGGGGGAGTTCCCCATTCTGAGGTGTACTGTGCACCTCTGAGGGGCTGATTGATGCTCCACTAGGGGCAGTAGGATCAGCTTTGATCTGTGTTCAATAGTTGCGTGGAAGAGACATCTTACAGATCTCAAAAACACCACATTGGTCAGAAATATACTGTTTTTTTGTATGCATATGTGTGTGTGTCTGTGTGTGTCTGTGTCTGGGTATCTATGTCTGTGTGTGTGCCTGATTAACTAGGAGGACTCTGTTTACAACAACACTGAAATTGCTTATTATATTAAGGTTACATTGTTATTTTTTTCAGAGGCTATGCCATTTTGTGCCAGATGTTGGACTAATTACAAATTATTCATTTGTTGCTGTTGGGCACAGACATCGTTGAGAAGAAAGAAAAGAGAGAGAGAAGGAGAGAAAGAGAGAGTGAGACAGAGACAGAGAAAAATGAGAGTAAGAAATAGGTGAAGAGAGACAGAGAGAGAGAAAGAGAGAGAGAGAGATGATTTAATCTGTCTCATTGCAGTGTAAGTCTTGCTGTATTCCTCTGTGGTTGTTGGTTTTTTGTATGTTAATTGATGCTGCTGGTAGGCTGACATTAGGCCTTAGACTTGACAGCAGGGGCGGTAGGTGCATGGCTGGAAGAGAGGGGTGGTGTACGTCCATGTGTGTGACTGTCTGGCTTTGTGTGTGTGTGTGTGTGTGTGTGGGTATGTTTGTGTGTGTATGTTTGTGTGTGTGTGTTTGCGTGTGTTTGTATATTGACTTATTTTAAATGCATGCGCCTTTGTGTGTGTGTGTGTGTGTGTGTGTGTGTGTTCGTGACTGTATGCGGAGGAAGAAAGGAAGAAAGATAGGAGAGGTCCTTAGGTCAAAGGAGAGGGTCTGCAGTAGTAGTAATAGTATTGTGTGGGTGTGTTTGCGTGTGTGTGTTTGTGTTTATTTCCATGTGTGTGTGTGTGTGTGTGTGTGTGTGTGTTTGTGTTTGTATACATTTCCTTGTGTGTGTGTGTGTGCTTGTGTGTGCGCGTGCAAGCATGTGTGTGTGTTCATATGTCTGTGTGTGTGTGTCTGTGACCTGGAGGGAGGCAGCAGGTTGCTGCTCCTAACCTTCAGGAGGAGGCAGGCCACCTCAGCTGACAGGCCGGGCCCGGGGCTCAGCCCCTGGGGTGGGCAGGGTCCGCCGGCCTGTCAGAGGTTATGGAGGGGGTGGCGTCAAGCACACCTCCACACGTCTGCCACGGCGCCCGACTCTCCGGCCCCCCCCACAGACAAGGCCTGGTTAACTAGCTTGTGATTACACCACTGGTGCTCCTCTAGTCTTTCTCTTTGTCTCCCTCTCTCTCTCTCTTTTACACTTGGTTTTCCCTGACTGATCTGCAATCACTTGTTCATCTGTTATAGAGTAGTCATTAGATGTTGGAGATGATGTCTTGTTTAAGAATTAAAATAATAAAAAAAACACTTCAGGGATGTCTTCTCTTGTCACAGACCCTCACAGGCAGTGTGGCGGGAGATGTTCTGTGCCCACTGATTGACTACTTATTTATCGAGTCTTACTCTACACCCCACCACCCCCACCCCCACCCCCACCTGCACCCCCCCCCCCTCCATGCCTACCCCATCTAACTCCCTCCTCTGACGAAGACCTCAACTGCGACACAGTCTGTCTTAATCAGCCTTCGCTGCTAATTCCACTTGAAAATTCCACTTGGCTCGCTGAGTAAATAAATTTTTCAGCATTTATTAGAATACAGCTTGCCGGGAGGGATTCCTCTCTCTCTCTCTCTCTTTCTCCTCCTATAGCTGCTCCAGTAATTAGCAAATTGATTAGGAGAACTCCAGCACACCTCCTTGGCTCTTATCTCCTCGTTCTAGGACAATATTGCCGTGCCCTGGGACGGCGTAAATATTTTAAGGGAAAACCCTGGGCGAATGGCATTAAACGGCTGCAGGGGGCCGAGCAGCTGTCTCCCGCCGTAGGTCCCAGCCAGTTTTCTAAACTGTGATTAAAGAAAAGTTTTGGATTATTTAAGCATACTGCGTCCTGTGGGCCCTGCAGTGCCACGGAGGTCCTTGGCGAGTTCTATTCCTCATCGTTTTTTTTTTCTCTTCGTCTTCTCTCACCCCCCCCCCTCTTTCTTTCTTTCTTTCTTTCTGTCTTCCTTTTTTTCCCCTCCAGCTCCTTTCAGATCTATTAGTTCAGAAATCACCAGGGCTGAGTAGCTTTGAACGTAGTGGTCATTCTGGGATGCATTATACAAGATGTGACAAAGACCTCTCTTTTATGTACAAATGCTAATTAAATTTTTAGCCCCTATCCCAAGGCTGCTGAGACAGAGGGAGTGAGAGAGAGACAGTGGGAGAAAGAGAGAGAGAGACAGAGAGAGAGAGAGAAAAAAGAGAAAGAGAGAGAGGGAGAGAGATGGAGGGAGGCAGAGAGAGAGAGAGAAATAGAGAGAAATAGAGAGAGAGAGAGACTGAGACTTGGTAGCAATTTGGCACCTAATCAAATTGCATTTTAAATGGAGCCGTTTAAGGATGGCTGTAGCCTGCTTTTAGGAAGCCACTGTGGCACAAATTAAGGCAGAATAAGATGCTGTTTTCAGGGAGGAACAATAACACAAAACACACATTTCGATTGTCTTATGTGTTTATGTAAATACACATCTTACACTATTTGATTTGCTGTTTTAATTAGTTAAAAGGAGCACAGGTACCCAATCAGACATGTTTTTTTTCTAAATGCCGCCAAGAAGACAGTTTTTCTTTTAATTATGCCGTCTGTTGGGGAAGATTCTTTTTTCCCTCCCCACTGTGTCCCTATGATTTAACTAATTGAAGGAAAATATGCAATCTAACTAACAGGAGCCTGATAGATTCGTAAACGGATGTGGCATTGTGGAAACGTTTCATTGCTCTTGATTGGAGATTAAAGCTAGGCGGAAACGGCAAAACTGCGTCTTGAAAAAGTCTTGTCAACAAGTATGTTTGTTCACAAAATCCAGCGCTAAGGAGCTGTCCGGGCACATTTGCCATACATGATTAAGTTCCTCGTGGCCAATCAAATGCACTGCTCAACCAGCATTCCAGAACGTATTAGTGACATCTCGTTAGCAGAAAACAGATAAACTGAAGGGAAGACAAAATTGGGGGAACACGCCCGCGTTGTTTATCAAGCAGAATAACTGCCGAGGAGATCCTCGTGAAATGGCAGTTTTTAAGATTCAGCGGCGGCCGATCTGTCTCCCTCTCTGGTCCCGCCTGTCTCTCACAGTCCTCTCTGAGGAAGCCTAATAAAGCTGTTTACTGCGCCCCGGGCCGTTTCTACTTTTGCTCATATTTCTCCTTTTTTACATAGTCATTCCACCACCAGTTTCACAGTCTGGAAACTGTTATATGCCCATAGAAGCCTGTAATTGGACTCTCTAAAAGGGATGCTCGGCAGGCTAAAGATCCCCAGTTAGGGGCGAGCCATTTCATTTACGGCGCAATTTCACAGGATAGGCCACAATTTACTGTGTGCATCTCTATGGGCTTGACACCAGAATTGACTGTTTCATCAGGTCATGTTGTCAGTAAAATTGGGGGAAACTAGCCACAGGGAAGATTTAGTCAAAACATTAGCCTCTATACTATTCTAATAGAGATTGGCCATGTTTTTCTCTTTTACTTTTAAAACTTTACTGGTATAATCCTGCAAGCTCCTGCAGGAATCAGGCTGGAGTACTCTGCCTGGGAACTAAACCCCCTCTTTTCCTGACTGTGTATGTAGGAAATTGTCAAAAAGTGTCACATGTTAAAGAAACTCTAATAACCTCAAGAGCAAATAATAAAAAAAAACAGAATGAGCAGCTTCTGTCATCTATCGATAGACAAGACTTGTTTTTGCAGTAGTAATCTGTGTGAGAAAGCAGTGTGTTTGTGTGTGTGTTGCCTTTATTTTCACTGAAAGTAGTCTTTGAGCTAAAACAAATCACCAGATATTCCTGCTTCTTTTATCAGCCCCAGGGCCTGGGCCAGAGGTGCAGCTGCATGTTGTGAACAATGCCAAATGCACTCATTCACTGCCGCCACCACCACGTGACTCGCTCAGAACTTGAATATGGGGAAAATGCAGGAGCACATTTTTAGTGTTTATTTTTGTAACCACACCTTGGCATTCTACTGTATTTAGCCAGGGTGGAGGTGGTTAAGGGTGGAGAGCTTTGTTTCATCAAGTGGTTTTTTATTTTTTTGCATTAGAGAAAAAAAATAATATCACAGACAGTGCGATAACATTTATTTATTTGAAGTAGCAAGTGATTAGAACACACATTTTGTAGTTTTGTAGATATTTTTTTTGTGTGTGTGTGGTAAGCCAGGGCCATGCTGATTGATTTTCATTTAAGAATGCCTCATTGCTTTTATACACCAGGAGGTAAGTAGCCAGTTTATTAGGGGTTTAGGAACCAGAAACAGACTTGGCTGTCAGTCTCTGTTAAAGCCACATTCCAGAGCCTTAATGGGTCAGCTTGTTCTTCAGCTGAGCTATTTTGAGTCCACTGATAGTGTTATACAGCATGTATGGAGATTGACAGGAAAGACATGTGTTTCGCTTGGCTTAATATCCAGTGGGCCGCTCATTCGCACTACATTTCTCAGGGTTCAGCACAGTCAAATACAGATACATTTAGTACATGGATGATTTAAATGCCTCTATGCTCTCCCTCTCCCTGTGTGTGTGTCACGCCACAGACCTTCACCTGGGGATCAAAACAGGGACAAATGTTCAGCTAAATCAGTCCA
The DNA here is from genome assembly GCA_030347295.1 of Setipinna tenuifilis. Taxonomy (NCBI): domain Eukaryota; kingdom Metazoa; phylum Chordata; class Actinopteri; order Clupeiformes; family Engraulidae; genus Setipinna; species Setipinna tenuifilis. The sequence goes on along the minus strand of CM059270.1, from coordinate 11,561,269 downwards.
AAGCTAACACATGACCAAGCCATCCCAAGTACCGGGATCAACAGCAAGCGGCTCTTGCCATTGATTTGTAAATATTGTCCTTTGGCTAATAGCACAATGTAAATGAATGGATTGATCAAGTGGGTGACTGATCATTCGAGGGTGATCGGTTCTTGGGCCACAACACTGCACAGTCAACTGCAAAGGTGTCCTTTGGGTAATATAAACCCTCATTGTTACTTTAGTCCGTGTGCATTGTTGGATGCGCAGGCTGATTTATTTTGTGTGACTTGTTTGGTGGACGAGTCAACCATCGGAGAACTAAGGGTATTGTGATTAAAGTTTTGAAGGACGCGCAGAATGTCACGCCATTTTTTAATGTGACTAAAAACTCTAATTAGTCTGATGCATTTTATTCTCTGCTGTGTTTTAGTCCCTTGACTTTAAATGAACGGTATTAAAATGGAAAGGTCTTTTTTTATTCCCAGAAACATTTTACCTTCATAGACAATAGTGAGTGTCTGTTTTAGGGACAGTAGACTTTATCTTTTTTTAATAAAAACCTCTGACTTGGTGAAAGTTTAATTAATAAGGGACTTTAAGCGTAGGGAAGCACAGGGAGCAGGGTCTTTAAGGGGTACTTATTTTTCCATCTGGGCTATTCTCCAAAAAAAAACTAGGCAATTAGAGTCTTAAGCTGCAGAGACAAAAACGTTATTAGTTCTAGCAAAAAGAATAATGGGTTTAAAAGGTTTTGCTTGAGAGACAGGCATGGGCCCAGACTGAATCCCGAGTCTTCTGAATTTTTAGTTGTTTTTTCTTTCTCCTTTTTTTTGCAATCGTGAAATAGCAAGAAGATTATTATTCATGCGAGTGTTTTTTCCCCTTGTCTTTGTTTTCCCCCAATAACAGAGGTTAGGTGGAAGCCGTCATGGTTTGTAGTCACAAAATAAAGCGAAGACAATGTGTTTCCAAATGATCGTTCATTAAAACTTCCTGGAAATGCACTGTGTTTGTTTTTTTGCCAATCCCATGCCTCCTCTTTTTCAATTCATGAATTGTGAAGCGCAACATGAAATGCCTCGTTTTTGTGATAAGTTCAGGCTCGGCACAACAGCCAAGGTTTTTTGGGACGCCATTTAGTCAGCATTCTTGGGCAGCGGCCAGTTCCATCTTCCTTGGGGAGATCCTGTTGAGGAGAGAGGAGGAAGAGTTCAGCATGTAGTTCAGAAATAATTGTCTTTACTGTACCAGCGCTCTTTGTGCTGCTGGGCCACACCCTGTGTTGAGGGCTCCAGGATATTTGCCTTGCTGACATGTGAACAGCCCTGGTACCAGGCACCATGTGATCTCGGCGGCTCAGTCCCTCACCTACCCATGTCAAATCCTCTTACAGGAAGGAAAAGGAGGGAATTGCCTCTCCGATCCCTGGTTTTTATTACCGGCAGCCTGACAGTGCGGAGATATAGTGTGCTGCTGTTTATTGTGATGCATCTTAATGGACACTTTCACACACAGCTATTCCAAGCAAGAGTGTCCTCTGCGTGGTGCCCAATTGCACATCGGAAATAAAATATGTGCGACCTTCAGGTGGGGGATATCCGCGTGGTAATGGTGGCACAGTAACACGAGATGAGCAAGGGTTTTGCACTGATGAACTCTTTACCTTGACGGTGGTCATTTTGAGAGGCGGATTCTGTTTGAGAGGACGCGCAGATATGACAGCAAGGATTAGATGGAAGTGACATAACTGTACTCAGTAGAAGAAGAGCAGTAGAAGAGCCACCTAAAACTCCCCGAGCCCAGTGTGGCGGCCAGTGCCGCCTCTGGTTGCCCAAGGGGCATTACTCATAGCCAAATGAATGCTAGCAAATGATTGGCTTATGGAGGATCATCAAATAAATTAATTGTTTCCTCTTCATGGTAAGAAGGTGCTACTCTTCCCAAATCGAGTGCCTGTACTTGGTTATTACACTTTAATAGCTTGCTCGCCAAACTAACCATATATTACGGTGTGTGCAGACTCAGATCAGAGAAGATGAATTGGCTATTAATTAGAGTTGCGCTGAGAGGGCACCAGGGAGAGACTACTCACAGCCGAGCAATCAGTGTCAACGGGGGCCTTTTCCCAGCCTAGGAGAGGCAGGCCACTGCCAGGTCAAAAGGCTCCGCGCCGGGGCTGGGGAGACGCGGAGGTGGAAGTGAATAGAATGCAGCCAATCAGCGGAGAGAGGGACCATTGTGCCCACACGCCGGAGACAGATCTCCGGCCCTGCCACTCGGAAACCGCTCACGCGGCGATCTTAATCAGCGACGAGTCCGTGTTTTATGTCGGGCTTGGCTCCAGAGGCGCCGCCAACAAATACCTCATGGCTGCAAGACTTTAAATTAGAAAGTTATGGATAAAATATTTGACGCGGGGCGTGATTTGTGGTGAAAATGGTCACCGGGCTCCCTGTCAGCGCTTGCCGCTTTAGAATTAGCCCTTTTATCACAATTAATTAAAACACCCTATAGGAGACGTTCCATCTTGAGCTCATCGGCGTGGGATAAATAAGTCAAACAGGAGGATATATGTCTCTTTATTGGCTGACACGATCTCCGCCGCATCCGTAGTGGTGGTGGGAAGGCCTCTCCGCTTCCCTCCGCTTGCACGACTTTGTGGAGGAGTCTCCGCCATCACTCACGTTGAACGCCACCCCCCCCCACCCCCCACCCCCCCTTTATGACTCGTTTTGTTAAAAACCTCTTTTTTTAATGCAAGGTATCAGAGTTATGGCCTGTCTATGCAAATGAGTCTGTTCTGACAGTTTGTTATTCATGTCATCACCTTTTTAAACACTTAAAGGCCATAAATTCACCGCTGACAGGCCGCTCCGAAATTGCCACTAAATATTATTAAATATTTTAACAAGTTCCTTGTAAATATGCCTTAAATGTTTGAACGATGGTCAGGAAGAAAAATGGCCTTGCATCAACTTATTAGAGGCAATAAACCGGCTATGATTTACTGTGGATGTAGAGCAACTTGGGCCACTTACTTTTTTTTTCCCTCTGCTGACAACCCTTATCGCCTGCGCTGTCCTGATGCGCTCAGTAAACATCAACGCATTGTTTTAAACCCCGAGATTTTATAAGTCATGCAACACTGGCGGGACCAGTGCGAGAACCGTCCCATTTGTAAGACAATCACCCTGATGGCCGCTGCAAAGAATGCATCACCCGTTTTTAAAGTCCTCCAAAGAGCCTCTTTATATTTTTTACTGTCAAAAGCTTTAAATTTTGTTGTTGTTGTCATAGGCATCGACTGATGAGAAGGTTGGGTGATGACGGTCTCCGCATGCTTGAGAGTTGGCCCGTTGTTGTTGTCATTGTTATGACTTGCGTGGAATAGCTTAAAAGGCGTCAACACTCTTTTAGATTAGTGGGCACTCCTTCAGATATATGTCCGCTTAACAAAAATTTTAGTGTTCACCGTGGAAATTTCATGACGCGCACATCAACACGTCCAGCACCAAACTGCAGCATTTTCAGAGGCAGAACAGCACGTCGGTTAAATTTTAGTGTGGCTAGCAAAGATTCACTTCCACCCGTAGAAAATGATATGTGATATTATTGTACATTGTACATTTATCGGACATTTTAATGTGAATTTTCTTAACTAGCGAATGAAGATAAGCATTTTTAGCATTATTTTAGGTTTATTTTACCAGCATTTTAACTAAATAAAAATAATAATAGAGTTATATCTTTGCTTTAAATGTCATAAAACAAATACTGCTCTGTGGGGGTGCTAAGTTAAAAGTCAGTTTGCTGATGCTTTACTTTGGTTATTCCAACTCCAGATTCAGTCGTGAGGCCCAGATGTTCGACAAGTACCACTCCACCACGGTGGGAGGTTATTTGATGACCGCGTAAGGCAAGTTACTAATTTATTTTTATTAAAAGTCAAACAAACTGTACTATTTTAAAAATACTTGACATGATGACACAATAAGTGTAATGGAAGTGTGGTTTGTGGTCCATCGAGCAATTATTAAAGGCTGTGTTTTCTGAGGAAAAGAGGATGACTACGCAGTGCAACAGCACAGCAAAGGACGTCTGGTACAGTGTTTTAAAACCAGCAGTCACAGGGAAATGAGCCCATTTCGACCCCTATTATGTGGGAGGATGGTTTTCATTTGAACAGCCTTAGATCCAGCTCCACTCTGAACTAACCAATTTAGAAATGTTTAACAGTAACTCGCCATCGCGGAGATGTCCTGTAATCAGCTCTTTTTTTCTAAAAAAAAAAAAGAAAACGTCACAGGCTCCACCATGGGGCTTAATCAGTCTCCTTTGGGCCTCCCTTCGGTGCTGTGCATTTACAAGTTTCTGTCATCTTGTTGGACATGAATGCTCTGCCCAAGGGTCCGTCCACCAAGCCCCCCTCCCCCAACCACCCCCACTCTACCACCTACCCCGCTACCCTCATCTTCTCAGTGCTGGAAGCCACCCCCCTTCTTCTCTTCCTCCCCCACCCCCCCGTCTCTCTCTCTTTCTCTTTCTCTGTCCCCCCACTCAGTGTGCTGTGGCTGTCTGGGCGCATCACTCTGCAAGGCTGCTGTGACGTGACGGCTGCCATGTCAGCACCGAGTCCCCCCCCTCACACACACACACACCCCCCACCTCACGGAGTCGGAGCCCTCTGCAAGTTTTTCGCGGGGTTGGCAGAATACGAGTGCCCCTTGTCTAGGCTGGCCATAACCTTGCCACAAGCCTGTGTGTGTGTGTGTGTGTGTGTGTGTGTGTGTGTGTGTGTGTGTGTGTGTGTGTGTGTGTGTGTGTGTGTGTGTGTGTGTCTTTGCGTGTGTGGTTGTGTTTAATCTAAAGACACGGAACAATGATGACTCAAGCCATGCAGAATACACCTCGGGGAGATGCGCCTTTAAGAGAATAAATAAATTAAGAAAATAGAATAAGAGGATGAAGGCTCCTCCGTTAGTCGTGTGTTTTTCCACAGACAGCGGTTGGACAGTGAAAGCCCAGGCAGGTCTTGAACACAGCTCATTTGATTAGACAACCCCATAGACAGGAAGTGCTGAAAGGCAGAGCAGATAGCATCGCGACAGGGCTACCGATTCACTACTTCGGGGGCCGAGGACAGTTGCCAGTCCCTCTGAAGCTGTCTTCAATCCAGTTAGAGCAACTGTGATTTCTCTGTCTCTCTCTGTTTTTCTTTCTGTCTCTCTCTCCCCTTTCTCTCTCTCTCTCTCTCTCCCCTTTCTCTCTCTCTCTCTATTTGTCTCATTCTCTGTCTCTCTCTCTCTATCTCTCTATCTCTCTATCTCTCTCTCTGTCGGCTGTCCTCTCTGTCTCCCTCCTTCTATTCCTCCCTTACTCCCTCTCTCTCTCTCTCTCTCCCCAAACACCCCCGCGGCTTCTTATTAGCGGGGTTAAGTATGAGGGGGGCCTGTGTTGGTATTTCTGCGGTCGCTTGTGTGCTCTGCACATGAATTTTTTAAATTATTTATTTTCCCTGACAACGCCATATGGTGCTGCTACTTGTTTGTCGTGGGCTTTGCACTGCGCCTCGACAGCGTAGGGCCTGGATCGTATCGCTGTTGTGTCTATATGTTTACACACAGGTATTTCAGATATTACCAGAACACTGTGCACTGTGCATGTCTCTCTCTGTGTTTGTGTACAGTATGTGTGTGTGTCCATTTTTTTTTACTGTACCAGAACACTTAACAGTGTATGTGGTGTGTTTGACCATTTTTTTCTGCATGTGCTGTCTGACAAATTTTTCCATGATATAAAATGTCACAATGTGTCACATTTGGCCATCTCAGCAGCCATGTAGACCAGCAAATGAGGTGCACAGTAGTCTGTGTGTGTGTGTGTGTGTGTGTGTGTGTGTGTGTGTGTGTGTGTGTGTGTGTGTGTGTGTGTGTGTGTGCGTCTGTGTGTGTGTGTGTGTGTGTGTGTATGTGTGTTCTCTCTCTGGTGATTGGGCAGCTCATAGTTAGGGATGAAGGGGGTTACATGGTGAGCGGGGGGTCATGAAGAAGGCTATGGAAGACCAGGGGAAAAAATGGGGTCCTGATCTTCCTGGAAATGCCACGATAAATCGCCGTGCCTCCCCCCAACACAGGCAAATGATTAAATGTGCTCCTAAACTGGCCCTGATTTGTGGGGGCACCTTGCCGATTTTATTTGCCACTGTTAACATTTTCATGTCTGCATTATGCATGCCGCTCTGGGCCAAGGAAGTGCGACAAACAAATGGCCTAAGGGGTGGGAGTAAACACTGGGCTTCTCTTAGTGTGTGGGTGTGTATGTGTGTGTGTGTGTGTGTGTGTATGCGTGTGTGTGTGTGTGTGTGTGTGTGTGTGTGTGTGTGTGTGTGTGTGCGTGTGTGTGTATGTTTTTTGTGTGCATGTGCGTGTGTGTATATGTTTTTTGTGTGCATGTGTGTGTGCGCGCACGCGTGGGTGTGTGTGAGAGAGTGTGTTCTTCTGTGTGTGTGGATGTGTGTGTGTGTGTGTGTGTGTGTTAGTACAGTATGTCTGTGTGGTGTTGTGTGTACCTTGGCAGGCCCAGAGAAAATGTCAAGTTTGGGTCAAAACCCTGATATGCTCAGAAAGATCTGATGGCTTGTTATCTTCAAAGTGCATTTTGTCTATTAGAGACGGATATTAGAGACAGTTCAGCCTCCCCAATTCACAGAGTCTGATAACATCTTCCAAGATTTTTAGATGCTTTTGTGGACAGATTTCAAAGACCGTAATGAGAGGCACAGCTGAATGTAAATTCGTAAAAGATGAACAACTTTTCTTGGAAATAAAGTCTCATAAGTCGGTCCAGATATTTGTGTTATTTTGCTCTCAAAGCCGACATCCATTATTTCATGTTGGCGTTAGCCGTGTAATCACCTGCTGCTCTCTGGACTTCTCTCCTCTTCTCTCCTCTCATCTCCTCTCCTCTTCTCTCCTCTCCTCTCCTCTCCTGTGCTGAGGCGGAGGCCAGCGGTGTGCCCTCACTCAGATTGGAATGACGTGTGGGAGAGGCTGTCAACTCTCTTTGCATCAGTTCCGGCTTGCTTGCTCACTTCTGCCCTCCTTCTTTCCCTCTCTCTTCTTCTCTCTTCATTTTTCTGCCTCTGCCTGTTTCTTTCTTTCTCTTTCTGTGTCTCTCTCTGTCTTCCTCTGTAATTCTCTCTTCTCTCTCTCTCTGTCTTTCTCTGTCTTTCTCCCTTCTCTCTCTCTCTCTCTCTCTCTCTCTCTCTCATTCACTCTCACTCTCAATCGCCAGGGTTCTTCCCCCTTTGCCCCAACCTGTGATGTAAATCTATGCAAAGAGCTGTGCTTAGCTGGTGGATCCTGAGCTGGTGGATGGTTCACACAGACCCCTGATGGGCTACCAATGGGATAGTTAGTCCAGAGACACAACAGCGTTGTGGATAAAAGCATGGTTGTGATGGAAATAGTATAAGCAGGGTATTTTCGCAGCTTTTCTTCTTTCTTTTCTCTTTGTCTGTATAGTGTCACTATATAGAACTCCAGGTGCTTTAGTTGCTGGGAGAAGTTGAGTTCAGTACATTTTGTGTGTTATGATCTTATTGTTGAGTTTTCTTGAAATGTCAGGGCTCTGCTAAGACGCTGCGATGCAAAAATGTCCCACAGTAGCAGTGTGCAGCGTTATGTTATTCCTCTCCTCTCTCTGAGAGTCCCACTCAGCCCTGATTCCCATGTACTAATGCGCAGAGCATCAGGGGGAGAGACCGATATTGTCTTTTTATGACTTGACCTTTGAGTTATTAGTTTCTTGTTTGATGAATAACTGTTGTCTAAGTGAGGGAATTGTGCTTTTGGTAAACAGACTTGGAGTCAACTGACAGAGCAGTCACTGTCTCCACCCTCCCTCCCTCCCTCTGTCCCTCTCTCTCTGCCTCTCTCCCTCCCTCCCTCTCTCTATTCTTCAGCCTGGCTTAAGATATGAAGCCATTCAATATGAAAAGTTATGTTTTGATTAATTGAATGGAAAAGTTCTGGAAAGGTCAATAGCAGTTCATTGGCAGTGTCCTGTGGTGCATGGAAAATGATCTTTTCCCTCCATAATTTTGTCATGTGCATTGTACACTGGGCCAGGCCTGGAAACAATTAGCGTTACAATTTACCAATCTCTCCCCACGTCACTCAGCACATCCCTTTGGTGAAGTCAAACATCTTCTCTGCATGTGCCTCACACACATTCAAGCAAATGCAGACTTTGTGCCATGCTTTTCAAAGGGATAATTACGCGGAGAAAAAACACAATCCTTGATCTTAATCTAATTTCCGAGTATTGCACTTTCAAGAGCATGTGGGGGCATGAAGATTTCAACTTCCATGACAGAAGAATCTGCGTCCTTTTTTTACTTTACCTTTTTTACTGATGAATTTCATATAGAAAGCCAGTGTGCTTTTTTTTAACTTGTTTTTCTTTGTGTGTGTGTGTGTGTTTTTTTTAAACAAAAAGTGTGTTCTGACAGTCAGGCAAAGTCTTTTGCAGTTAAGTTTGTCCGTGTGTATTAGGTCTCCATAGCTCACTGCACTCACAGACAAACATGAGCAGCCACACAATACATATCTCATTTCTGCTTGTGTTTATTTGTTCATTTTTTATGCTTTAGCCCCCCCCACCCCCACCCCTACTGTTTTGGCATGTTGATAAAGCAATTGGGCTGCTGAAGAGTGCAAATATTGAAGGTATCTGCGAGTATGATGCACATCTGTCAGACAGCCCAGGGGCAGGAACCGGTGCTCGACAAGGCAACAAATGCTGATCCCGGGCTTCTCTGCGGCAAAATAAAATATGGCTCAAGTTTTCATTAAGGTGCTATTGATTAGCATTTCCTGGCAATGAATTATAGGCGACATTAAATAAAAAGGGAAAATATTTTTATGACTTTTCACAGGCCCTGCCAGAAAATCCCCACGCCGCCGCTTCTCCAGTCCCGACAAGCGTTTTGTTTTCCCCCCAAATTCTTGCGGCTCTCGTAAAAAGCCAAAGTGATGTTCCTTTTTCTTTTTTGATTTCTTTTTTTTCTTCTTCTTTTTCTTCTTCTTCTTTTCCCTTCTTCTTCTTCTTCTTCTTCTTCTTCTTCTTCTTTTTCCCTTCTTCTTCTCCTTCTTTATCTTCTTCTTCTTCTTCTTCTTCTTCTCCCTTTTACTCACCCCTTTTATGAAAACAGAGTGTCTCAAGTTTTTTTCCCCCTCTTTTTGGTGGATAAATCTGCTCATCCTCGTGACCAGTGTGACTGAAACAGCACGAGGGGTCCTGTCCTATCCCATCCATGTGTCTGTCTCCCTGCTTCAGATCACTGTGCAGAGGGGGCTGTGGCCGCTCACGTCTGGGTGTCAGGAGCTGCACAAACACAGAACACAGAACCTTGTAATGGAGTTTTTCGAGCAAGAGCGAAAAATCATCATAAAAAAAAGTCAGCGGAAGGTGCGGTAACAGCTACAGAGGATGAAAGCATCATAAAGAGTCACGAATGGGTGACTTTACAATTCTGGAAGACATTGCGCATGTAGATTTATGTCTAGTCCACTTTCAGAGTCGTATCCTACAGTGTTTTGTTTTTATTTCGACATCAAAGGAAGCAAATTTTTCCCCCCTCTTCCCTTTTAAAGTTTCGCCCCGGAGTTCACTTTTCTGCACTTTTATACCCCTCTGTACTCGTATCGTGTTCCGTATCGCGTTTTCAAAAATCTGCAGGGGGAAGAGAGGAGAAGAAAGGGCAAGGTGCAGGGCAGGCACAATCTCCAGACAGATGAAAGGTGCTGCGGTTATTGAACATTTTATCCTTCTCCTTTGGCTGAAATGAAGCTGAGGAACCATTGTGCTGGTGAAATTACCCTGTCACAAATGAACACAGAACCAAAACCACCTCTTTTTTTACATAAATGTAATCCTTTAGGTGACCAGAAATGTGTGCAAAAGTACTGGTGTATATTTGTAACACAATTGGTGTTATATGTTAAGGCAGACTGCTTTTTGCTGTCAGTGAAGGCTATTTGGTGAAAAAACAGTTGACTCATCTGAACATCAAATAGTCAGAAACAATAAAATAGAACATGAACCTACAGGTGCACAACATGGCTGTAAGAAGACAAACACACACACACACACTCACACACACACCCACACACAGACACACACACACAAATATGCAGACATGCACACACACACACACACTGGGGGAAAAAATGCCGTCAGTTACCACATTATTGTACACCTCTGGAATTTTTGGCTTTTTAAGCGAGGAACATTTTTATTAGAATAATTACATCCTTCATCTCATCGACGAGCCAGTTTGACTCGTTCTGTGTTCACACAACACATTTTGTTTACTCCAACCCCCACCCCTCCCCACCCCACCCCACCCCACCCCGAAAGCACATATTTTTTGTCTTGACGCATTGCTGTCGCGTTGCTCTGTGCATGACCCGAAACACAGTTCATTTACTTAATTTTGCTGCATTTGATTGATTGGGGCCTCAGCACTCGGCAGCATGTAGAGTGATGTGGATTCAACTGGACATTTGTGAAATTCTGGGACAGAAAGTGTTTCTTGCGTGCCCCTGAGTTGGGCAAGGGTAGCCGGGGCCTCCAGGGTTAGGGGGGGAAACATGAGTCGTGGCAGATAGCGTTTCACACTCAGTAGTGCCTCAGCAGCCGCCATGCCGCCCACATGAAATAAGCCACCAGATGCACTCCTCTCTTTCATTTAGGGGCCTTTTCATTTCTTCCTTTTTTTTGAAAAAAAAGGCAAACACACATATGCACACACATGCACACAGACAGACACGCACACACACATATGTATACACACATGTTCTCTCTCTCTCTGTCTTTTTTTTGCTCTCACACAGATACACATCCTGTGATGTTGTGTTTAACAAAATACACCAGCCTCTGGGATATTGGCCGCTATTGTTCAAATTAAGAATTTCATTTCATGTTTTCTTTTACAAAAAAAAAAAATCACAGCATGCCAACACATACTGATACTCCTTGCGTAACAAGTGGGTTGTTTTTTTCCGTTGGGTGATGTGCATTTCAAAAATGTACTGAATCCACAGACAGAACCAACTGTTCCTTGAATTAGCTGCTCCAACTTGTTTTTCAAGCCCAATTGCAATGTGAAAAAGAGCAAACGGGTGAATAAAGGCCTCCAGCCTTAGCACTGTGTGAGGAAATATACACTTTCCTTTTGCTCATATAGAAAATGCTGCTCCATTAAACAGTTGAGTTTTACCATTTTTGAATCTATTCAGCCGATCAAGAGGATCTCCAGATATGGCAGTAGCACTTTAGCTATTAGCTTAGCATAAACCATTGAATCGGATTAGACCAGTAGCATCAGAAAAAGCTGAGTGTTCCTTGAACAACCTTTACATATTAAATCTTGCTGCAGATGTAGGGAACTATTGATTTTATCAGAGAATGTGTGGCTGAACCAATGTGCTGTCATTTCTGAGTATATGAGTGTATGAGAGTCCTAAAAGTGTAAGTATTTGCAAGTGGTAATTTTTAGTGCAGTTTTTTCATTGATGCTTGTGGTTTAACTGTTAAACTCTGAGAAAGCTATTTTTGCTAAAAAAAACTCTGTCTGTGGCTACGTAAGATATAGTCCTGTAGTGAACAAAAAATGGGAAATTTGATGATCCCCTTGTCCTCTTGGGGTTTTTATCACTGTATCTTACTTTAGCCCCAGGAGAGCACCAGGTGTTTCGCCAAGATTTTGTTCTTTTCAAATTACATGTGGAAAATTGCCATGCCCAAGAGCTCATTAATACGTCCAATCCATTCACAGGATCATGCCCCAAAACGGAGTTTTATGACAGAATCTTGTTGTTGTGAGACATAGCTTCCAGTTTACATCCTCGGGTAATAACAGGCCTTTGCGCTCGAGACTGGCACAAAATTAGCACTTTGGGCAGAAGATCAGTTGGCATCATGCCCGCCACTACCGCTGCATCGCCACGACATGAGCCGGAGATTGTTCAGACATACTCATCACTTCCCTCCCTCTCTCACCTAAACTCACACGTACACACACACACATATATATAAATCTACACACACACACACACACACACACATACACACACACACACACAAACACACACACACACACACACACATGTACACACACACACCCACACACACACGCACATACATACCACCCATATACACACACACACGCACACACACACAGAACCAACACAGTCCACTTGAAAGGCCCCAGATACTTTTAACACACACACACCCACACACACACACACACACAAAATCATAAATGACCATGTACTCGCAAATCTGTCCACACAATCAACCAGCCATCCACACAGCCATCACAAAGGCTCCATCTTGAGTGGACGCGTGCGCGCTGAGCCGCTGACCCAGACAAACGGGGCTGGCCAGAGCGATTAGCTGACAGCCCCTCCAGAAGTCTCTCACCCGCCCAGCACATGCTCTTCGCCCATGATCCCTCGCAGGAGCCAGACGCACTTCAGAGACTGGGACCAAAAACAACAACAACAAAACAGTGAGGGTGGAAACAAGACCAAACCAAACCAAACGAACAATTCGTTCATCTGGGTCACCAGTGTTACTGCTCCCGAGAGAGCCCCCCCCCCAACATAAGGTCCCAATTAGCTGCTGGCGCTCAAGGGCTGGACCATTTTGCTCACAGATTTGTTTCAGGAGTGTGTGTGTAAGTGTGTGTGTGTGTGTGTGTATGTGTATGTGTATGTGTGTGTGTGTGTGTAGTGGTAACATGGATGTTAGGATCTGGCCTCTGATGGCCATGCAGGCCCAGTGGAAGTGGCGGCAAAGTGACAGAGTTAAAAAAAGAGCCCCTCCCCGATTACAAGTGGAATTTCCTGCGCTGAAGTCCCAACATGTTGCTGCCACAGTCACCCTAGATCCCCCAAAACACACACACACAGACAAGCACACACGCACACACGCACACACACACACCATCACCACCACCACTACCACCACAACCACCAATGCACCATACCCCGCTACTGCCGCCCACACAAAAAAAGAGTCCCAGAGTTTTTGATTTTTGAAGAAAAAAGAATGGGGGCGTTATCAAAGAAACTACAAGTCCCCAAGCCCCAACCTCCACCACCCCCAACATGTCTTCTGACACCAGCCCCAGATGTGACTGGAATATTTTCAAAGTCACTGGATTTCGCGCAGAGTTCTCGGGGAACGGCATGTTTTGGTTCTAATATAGCCCCTGAGGAGAACTTGCCGCCGGCACCGCAAACTGATTAATGAAACGGACGCTCTTCTCTTGCCTCTCGACGACAGCCGCGCGGACAGCCAGTCACGTCTAAACTCACCCAGAGCAGCGCAATCTTAGTGATACGAGCACTTATCAAGAATTACAGTTATGGAGATATTTTGATCAGAATGCAGAAGGGGAAGGAAATAGTAGCAATAATCAAACTCTTGGCCATTTAGCTTGCCTGTGCTATGCTAATGGAATCCGCTAATGTTTAGTGTAAAGCATCAATCATGCAAAAAATCTATTGTTGCATTAGCCTTGAAAGAACAATAATAATAAAAATGCTATAATGGCTTTAGCTTCCTCTCCATAAATCAAATTGGTTATGTGTATGCGCGTGTATGTGTGTGTATGTGTTTGTGTGTGTGTGGGTGTGTATTAGGGGAGGGGGGTATAATGATGGTATAGTGGCTCAACTTTGTAGATTATGCCATTTCAGCCTTCTTGGTTTGCGGAGGACACTCCAGATATTGATAGAGCAATCATGCGGAGAACAAAAGAGTGGCCTCTTGTTGTGTTCAAGGTTTTTCCCGCATGGCGCGCAAGTGACTGTTGTTGTTGTTGGTTTTTTTTTTCTTTTTTTTTTTCGCTGATAAATCTGACCGCGTCCAGACCTGACACCTTCTGCTGTGGCATGAAGGCGGTTTCGCTGTTCGATAGCCACTCAGCATCCCACAGTAAATCAAAGGCAGCGGCGTAAAAAAAGGCTGCGATGGAGGAGAGATTTACGGGCAACACTGAAAATCCTTTTAAACAAATATTAAAATAAGGGGCAAAAAACTGACGCCTGAAAGTCGTCAAAGATTGGGGTAGGGGGCCACCTCAGCCCTGAGACCTGCACGTGTGCAGAGATCTGATGACAAGACACCAGAATTTACTCTGGTGTTCGCAACTGACAGATGACACACAGCTGACAGGCTTGGAAAATGTAAAATGTGTATGTGTGTGTGTGTGTGTGTGTGTGTGTGTGTGGGGGGGGGTGTGTGTGTGTTTGTGTGTGTTGTGCAGTGTGCAGGGAGAGTAGGGAAAGGGGGTGTCTATAAACATGCTCATTAATATAAGTCACTTACTAGTCATCAGCTTGTCCACAGAAATGTAATGTACTATGAACAGACCTCCTGTCACACTTAACAAAACACACACTTAAATACACATACGGTACATCCACACAGTCACACATAAACAAACAAACCCACACACACACCCACACACACACACATACACACACACACACACACACACTGATTGAGACACAGAGACGTTTATGAGCATGTCAGAGGTTAAGGATGGAGGCAGCAAGAGAGAGGGGTCACTGGCGAAAGGGGCAGTGTGACCAGAAGAAGTGCTCTGTTTCTCTTTGTATCTGTCTCTTTTTCTTTCTCTGTATCTCTTTCTCTCTCTTTTACTCACTGTCTGTCTCACTCTGTATCTCTGTCTCTGTCTCTGTCTTGCTCGCTCTCTCTTCCTCTCTCTCTCTCTCTCTCTCTCTCTCTCCCTCTCTCTGTCTCTCTCTCTCTGTCTGTGTTTGTGTGTGTGTGTGTGTGATGTGTAGCAGGAGTTTGGCAGAACCTCCACTGCAGGCTGCAGAAAGCAAAAAGGTGCCCTGCCTGGAGAAGCCTCTCCATTTCACAGCCAGAATCTGGCTTCCTACGCAGAGGGAGGAGATGATCATGTAAGAAGAGACAGGGGAGAGCGAGAGTAGAGGGGAGAAAAAAAACAAAAAAGTGTAAAATTAATAAAGCTTTTTAGTCAGCATAATCAGTCATTTTGAACTCGACTGAGAGGAGCAACAAAACAAATAATTTTTGGGGAAAGAATACATGTATTTTAATGCCTTCAAGCACAACTAATTAAAGACGACACCTCATTTACATAAATAAGCATTATAATTTGCATGGAGGCACGGGGGAATACGCGGAGAAAAGAAAGCAATATTTTGCAGTCTGCTAATTTCATTTTATTTAGGATTTAAGCTTAATAAAGATTCATTTTGGTGGGGAAGAGAATAATCAAAGGGGGAAATTTGAACTATCTCCAAAGATGCAGCAGCCCCCTATTCAAAGGGCCCCTTTCAGAGTCAGGAGAAGGCCCTAATCAGGAGTGGCACTTCCTGGCCCGGCTCCAACACCAACTCCTTGAAAGGTAAAAAAAAAAAAAAAAAGAAAAAAAAAAAGAAAAAAAATTTTAGAGCCCAATTTATTAGTATGCAGTTCTGGCATCGGCGGAAGAATTAATGGTGCCCGCTGATAATGGCCGTAATCGTGGCACAAATGGGGTGTTGAAATAGCAAACAACGGGCACAAGGCATGTAATGGGGATTTTATTAATTACCCAAAGCTCGAGCATGTGCAACCTCCAGGATTTACTGTGTCGGTTTCCAGACGCTTTGGCTGCCGTGGGGTGCGGGTGGGGTGCGGGTGAGGTGCGGGTGGTGTTGGCCGGTCTGGTTGGGCAAATGAAGCGGTCAAAGCAGAGACACCAGTGTAGGGGTCGGAGGTGGTGGAGGCGGTGGTAGAGGTGGGCCTGTTAGCGGGTATGGCCTGGTGCCACCATACTCTCCTCTATAATACTACTTCATAATAGCCCTACATAATGTCTAGCCAGGGGGTGGGGTAGGCACACTTCATACAGATCACGTTTCGACAAGATTTGGGGTCAGAGAACTTAGGTACAGGTAACTTTATGTGTGTATGTTTGTGTGCACATGAGTGTGTTTGAGTGTGTGTGAGAGACACACAGAGTAGGTGGATGTGAGATTGTAAGCGTGGGTGTGGATATGTGCATTTTTTCCTTAAATGACCCAAAAAAAAAAGATGACAGAGAGACAAACCCCACTATTAAGCACACCCGCCTCCTGACACTGAGACTTGTTCCATCAAGTTGGTGTGGTAGCGTAATGTTTGTTTTTGTTCTTTTTATCCATCTCTTTCCATTCATCCATGCAATGTGAGCTTTGAGTTTGATGTACAGTTTTAGCATTCTCATCTCAGTCTCAGTCTGGTCTCATGTGTTTTTAATTGAGAGTTCTAATATTCGCCTCTGATCTGCTACCAGCCAGATTGTGTTTTTCTACCACAGAGTCCCCATCCTCTCAGTGGATTTTTAAAAATTGAGCGTCTTACCCAGAAAAGAAAAAAAACCCAGCCCTTCACATAGAGAACACACTGTCAAAAACAAATGTAATACATCAATAAGTAATGTTTGCAGCAGCTGTTCGAGAAAGCCTTGCTTGTTTAGCTCTGCTGCTGTGTATTCGCTGCTACGGGAGATACGATGAGCTAAGAGTCTTGGAAAAACGACCTTTTGCCAGAGGGGCCCAAGTGTACGGATGTCACGAGTGGGAATAGAGAACCTGGGGCTGTTAGGTTGGAAGGTTGGCCTGCTGTTATAATCCCAGAAGGTAGTACATGGAAGTTGTCGTATGGGGGAGAAAAAAAAAAGAGAGAGAAGATTTCTTGTTTCTTTTGTTTGTGGCGGTAACGCGTACGGCAAGGCAGGGCCATTCGCACGTCAAGCCGTCAACTCGAGAGAGTTGATTAAAAATCCTCTTTATTACTCTCGGCATCCCTAATGGTCGGTAGACTTTAAAAACGGAAGAAACAATTAGAGTTTTACTGCTTTGTGGGCACTGCTGATTTATATAAATCACACCAAGGGTGTAAATTTTCCAATAAAAGAGAGCAGGGCTGCCTTTGCATGCATAATCAACAAGTCCACAGTTCCACTCCTTGCACATGTTTTTTTTTTCCTTTTCTTTTTTTCCCTTCCATACAGTCATACTCCAGTTGCTATATTTCATGTGTGGGGAAAAATGTTTTAAATCTGACATTTAGCTCCAATGGTTCCTTGCTCACGAGAGCAGTGAACCGTGTTTAAAATACTGAAATCGGGTCTCAATCCATAATTTCTCAATGTGTCCTGTACAAAAAGAGTGGCACATAGTCCATCGGCATGGTTCCAGTGATTTCAGGCCGAGTGCCATTCACTCATGACCTATAACATGCTTAGCTCACCCAGACTATGACACTCCCTGTGGACATAAGACATTAGACTTGGTTCTAAACCAATACAGCAGACTGGCAGATGCACATATGTATTGTGTGTTGATATGCAAAGTTAATTACTGTAGTGTTCATTATGAAAGCAGTGTTGGGAAGAACAAAAGCCTGAATCTAAAACTGAACAGATTTGTTACTAGCTTTGGGCTTTGTTTTTCGCACCCTTTTAAACTACCACAGTCACATACGCGTACATCCACCTTATGCACACATAAGCATATGCGTGCACCCACACACACGCACACACATACACACACTACAAAGAGAGCAGCTGTGTTTTATTTCAGAGAATAAAAGCAATAATGGTGGCAAGCCTTTGAAACCATTAATAAATAAAAGAGGGCAAGATCATTTTACATCTGGAAGCAGATTGAAGTTTTGTCGCACATCTTGTTTTGGAGCCCACTTCCAGCTTCCAAACATGTTGATTCCTGTGTGTGTGTATGTGTGTAAATAAATAAGGCCACTTATGTATGCTTAATCACAATCATGTTCATCTTTCCTTTGAGAATTCACTGCATTTATGAAGGCAGTAGTCTGTTGTTAATTGAATTAAAAAAACCCTTTAAATATCCAGTTTTTCTTCAGGGGTAAAGATATCATTCCAACTCTTTTCTTAAGCTATTATTTTTCCTCTGTTCTGTAAAAAGGAGTCATCTGCAACTGCCTTGTCCCGTAAGAGTCATAGTTAAGTAGTATTGAAGACACTTTCTAAACAAAAAAAGCTAACAAAAAAGCTGTAACTGTACTCCCAGCCTGCCATTTTATACGTTTGTTTTCTTATCATACCTTGTTTGGACACCTAACAGTCAACTCATAAATTATAATTAGAACAGCTACCAGGATGTTCAGTTGCTATGGATATTACAAATTCAAGCGTAAAGTTCCTGTTGTCTCTTAAGCTGTGAATCAGCATTAGGGAGTTCCTTATATTCCCATCCATAGGGTTTATTGTAAACACTACACTTCATATCTGTCACCAAAGTCATTTGCATTTAGAGTTGATTGCCTTATCTTTGTCCAACACCTGAGAAATTGCATTCTTACGAGCACATGGATTTAAAAGTGTAAAAAAAAAAATGTTGCCTTAGAGCAAGCTGTGTCACCTTGCAGTAACTTTGAACTTTTGTCACGCCATTCTCATGTGAGTTTGTCAGTTTAACCGACTAATGATATAGATTACATTATCTAAGAAAGGTCCAGCCCTAAGTTCCTGCTCTTTGTGCGTGGGTTTCAGATCTATTTTTCAAACCTGTTTGTAGCTCTTGAGAGATTGAGTGTGAAACTACAACCCACAGATAATGGCCAAGCTGATGTAACCACGACACACGGACCTGAAAACCGAAGTCACCAGGCACGCAGCGGCACGGCAAACACACTCCCTATCTTTATTTGATGTGTCATTCGGCTGTTTTTGACAAGTAAGTCTGGACTAAGCTGGCAGGGAGACGGAAAAAAATAATAATTTCGGGTTGGACGGGCTGTTGAACATCAGACAGAGCGTTAACTCAACATTTCCTAATATTTGCCTAACACAAAGAAAAACCCCACTGTAGCCACAGAAGTTAAACAGACCATTCTCATAGGATCTTGTGAGATCGGTTGAGATGATAAGAAAACGTTTCTCTTTCATTTAGGCTACCTTGTGTGTGTGTGTGTGTGTGTGTGTGTGTGTGTGTGTGTGTGTCTGTGTCTGTGTGTCTGTGTGTCTGTGTCTGTGTGTCTGTGTGTCTGTGTCTGTGTGTCTGTGTTTCTTTGTTGTTGTTGTCATGACTTTCATTGAAATGATCAGAATATAGAAAGTGATAGGAGAATTAATTAGAACGTACATGCAGACAGTGCTGTGATGACACTGATTTGCATATGTCAATACGTCACAGGCCTCTCATCTCTTTGCAAGTGACAGAGAGAGAGAGGGGGAGGGGGTGTGGAGAGGGAGAGATAGGGTGGGAGAAAAGGAGGAGGGGGGTGAAGGGGGAGGGGATGAGGTGGTAAATGACAGAGGCACCTCTCGCTGTCTCTGACAGTGAGTGACAGACGTCACAGTGGTGGTCACGATTGTTTTATGGGGTTGTCCTCTGACCCGGCTCCCTCAGTGGTTCCTGTGTAATCCCACAGTGCACCGCCCCGCGTCCGTCAATCACAGCCCAGAGACTGCCAAGGATAGGAATCAGCCATTTTAACCTGTTTAACACACACACACACAGACACACACACACACACACACACACGCGCATGCACACACACACGTGTGCACATGCGCACACACACACACACATACCCACACACATGTGTGCACATGTGCGCACACATGCAGACACGGCACACACACACACACACACACACACACACTCTGTTTTCACCACTTTCCTGTTTTGTTAGACTGATGCTACAACACATGCAAACACACAGACACACACACACACAAACACACACAAGCAGTGTCCTACAAAGACCTGCGGTATAATAATGATAGACATCGCTGTCCTGACAGTCGAGACAAGAAAAACAAAATTCTGTCATCCACAGCTTTTTGTTTGTCTCCTCTAAAGTGGCGGCTGGGTGTGTACATTTTGCACAGTTTGTGAGCTCATGCTCCAAAAATGCGGTGAAAACAGTTCGTGTTGTGACACATCGGAAACTGGCTTTTACATAATGAACTGAATTTTTCATATCAAAGTATGCAGTCGCTAAGCACACTGTGCACCAATGTTCCGTCCCAGCTTTTGTTTTCTTAGTTTTTTTTTTCTTCCTTTTCCTTCTTTGCCCCAACTAGGCCTAAAGACAGGAATAAAACCACATTCTTTCTAAATGACTGAAAGACATTCTGCTTCAACCTGTTCCGAGCTTTAATTTACGAAGTGTATTTCCTCCCTACATACAGACATCTATAGTCAATCTTGCAATGCACTTTCAACATTATTCATACTTGAAGCACGCTCACATTTTTTTTTCACACAGACAAAGATCTAGACAGAGAGAGTGACAGAGAGAGAGAGAGAAAGAGAAAGAGAGACAGAGACAGAGAGGACTGTGTGCAGAGTGGTCCCTTTTTATGTCCACAAGATTTGGGAAGATCATGTACATATGTTTGCTTTTTCTGTTCTATCTTAACTTCTTTTTTGCCACTGTCACTGTATTGTAACTGCTACAGCACTGGTCCCACTGGTATGCAATAATGGCTTTTTTTCCCTGTGTGTTTGCTATTTTGTCTAGTCTACCCATATCAGCTAGTGTTTTTGCATGGAACACTGACTCACCTGGTGGGATGTGTTCTTTCACCTCTCATGACTTGACTTATAAGTCCCTTTAGAGGTATTGCTCTATACTGCTATAAGTATGTCTCAGGGTAGTATCACTGGGCTGTGCTCACTGCAGAGGTATGTTAATATGTTGTTACATAGTGAAAATTTACTGGTGACTGCAGGTGTATTCTCTGGTAAAGGATTGGAGGGTTTCTTATTTAGTTAATCTCACTGAAAACACATGATGTGTTTGTCTAGAAATATGTGAAATCTGCCACTTGCAATTGGATTTGCATTCTAACCACTGAAGTTTTGTCCTGGTTAGCCCCATACGAACTGCAGTAAAATGAAACTCTCATTTAATTCTGTGCATCAAAGAACGTATTGGGTTCAGCTCATTAGGATCATAATGGGATTTGTAATTAGTGCACACAATAATTACTGTATTTATAATGTTTTTTTTTTTTAGTTTACTTATCAGTTACGTTTTAAATGGCGATTAGACATCATCACTCCAGTTCCAATTTCTAGACTGATCATGAAATCTAGAATCTGTGTTTCTTGTCTTCATTTTTTTGCTTTCACACATGACATGTATGGATTCTGATGTATTATGCTTTTGATATTTACTGTTTAACAGACATGACAATGCTTTCTGAAAATTACTTGTCTGTTAGAAAGGGTAACATTTCGAATACACCCCTCATCTAACATCTAACTACTATTAAGTGCAGTTCTTTGTGTCCAGTTAACCCCCCAGTAGGACTATGGAAAGCCCCATGCCCATAAAATAACAGAGACCTTAAAGCGGTGTTTCACAAACTACTTTCACAATGGAGAGACTCCTTGCTTCAAGAAATAAATGAATATATTTCAATTACGAGAGGCTCCTTGAAAGCTTCTGAGTTATTTTATCATTCTGACGGGTGGTGTTGGCAAGCTGTTTATTTTTTTTGTGGCTTACTGTGCTCTCCAGCATTGCTTCTTTATAGAAACTCCAAGGGCTTATTTTCCTCCTGAAAGGGGAGCATGCATAAATGCACAATCTAATATGAGCACAAGATGGATGATAATGTTCTTTTATTAACTTACTGAGTGGTTTGGTTTGTGAAATTGAAAGTCGTATTTTTCCTTTGTAAATACCTAATTGGGCTTTTGGTGGATTTTTACAGCAAAATGAAAGCCGTAATCATGGCAACAAACTGCGGGTTTTTGTGTAGAATACCTTCTGACACAAACATAGACAACTGAGACACTAACCTCTGTATTAATCTGCCACCGGTGATAAAAAGCTTTTTTTCAGCCCTTGTAAATGGCAGACATGAGGCAGCCTACCTACATGGCGTCATCTCCAGGATCTGACTTGTTCCCAGGTGTTTGGAAAGAGTTTGTAAGGATGATTTAGCAATAAATGGCGACGCCATACCTGTTTGTGTCTGCAGATACCAGGAGGAGACTGAGTAAGCAGCGTGGAAACATGGCAGTGATGAAGGGGAGGAGAGAATAGCCGACACAAGGGAAATTTAACCGCCGTCATCATCTCACCTACAGGGTGAGTCTCCTGCACTGTTATCCAACTGTCCAGGATCATGTCGTTGCTGTGTACAGTGTATGTCTTGTGTAAAGTGTAGCCCTGCAAACAGCTTAGGTTGCTAATTTGCCTACTGGATGTGCCTCAAGGATTAAACTGAATTAGATGATGTTAGACTTATGTTATGACTATCTGGCTTACATGGTTTGGGATAATTTATGTGTTATTTAGTGCTGCAAGGTAAGTCAGTCTCTGAAAATGAAAAATATTAAAAAAAATATTGTTCTTTATTAATAAAACCAGCTCCTGTGGGACCTAGATCCATTAAGTCCAATGCACACATTTACACAGAATGCAAATGTGCACCCTTTCAATGGGTGGAATAGGATTCCACCAGTGCACACATTGTCACCTGGTCCCGCCCTGTGCATTGTCCACAACAGATGAGACAAAAAAAAGCAGAATATAACCGTTCCATCTACTAGGACATCCAAAGGAAACCCATCAATATGTTTGTGCAACATCAATATGTTTTGTATTCACAAAGCATGAGCCAGACAGTTTTTGTACAGTAACACCAACACAGAACGATATTAAAGTTGCACCTTCGGTTCATGAAACAACTTAATTGACTCACACGTGTGCCGGAGTGACACGCAGCCGCCATGATACCCCAAGGTCTGGATTAATTAAGCTATGAAGGCCCTAGAGCCGGGAGAATTCAGCAGGTGCCTGTTTGCCTTGGTTTGGGACTTGCTCTTGGAAATGACAGAGGTGTGCCAGCTCATTATAATTCTATAATGAAGAGAGAGAGGGTTTTTTTTCCGCTCTCCCTCCCTCCTTCATTTTTCTTCTTTGCAGCCATTCTTAGTCATGAACTGACACACTTTCAACTACTTTTGTATCAGCATATCAGTCAGACCTGGTTACTGTGGCCTCTGCTGCTGATATTTCCTCTACTTAAAATATGCAATTCTAATGTAAAGATATAATATTGCTGAAGAGCACAGTCATGTATCTAGTCATGTACTGACCTAATGTGTTGTCAGAGATGTGCATTTATATCAGATTTTCTTACAATTGTTGTTGGATTTCTCTTCTCTTTTTTATAGTAGCCCTAACTACTCCACACTATCTAACTTCCTATGCCTAGTTCTGTGTACAAAAATCAGCCAATCTGCCCTGTTACGTTTTTAGCCCTAAATAAACACAGTACCCCCCTGCTGGCAGCCTGATCGGTCCCCTCTGAGCACCCTACTGTTACAGCCATCCTGCCCTTGTGCACTGTTAGCTCTGCTAAGGACTGGAGAGAGGTGGGTCGCCGTGGGCAACATAATGTCTGTCACAGAGGCACCTAGAGAGAGAGAGAGAAAGAGAGAGAGAGAGAGAGAAAGGAAGAGAGAGAGAAAGCGAGAGAGAGAAAAAGAAAACATTAAGCCATTTTGGGCCTGTAGAATGATCAACAATCTGCCCACCCCGCCCCACCCCCACCTTGCCCCTTACATGTGGTGTGGTCAAGCCCTCTCTAGGGTTTTCCTGCCAGAGGGGGACATCTGCCAAGAGCCAGAGGAAGGTAACCCTGCTTCCTCTGCAAGGGGGAATGGGCAGAAAATTGAGGTTAACAAGCATGGCCGTATGCTAAGCAGTGGCGGGAGTCCCCGAGCTCTTGGTCCGCGGCCCTCGTCCAGCAGCTTCGCCGCCGTTTAGTGCTACTGCCAGAACAGACTGGCCGGGGCTGTTGGCGAAGAGATGGCCATCGCTGCATGGCTCCCCCCCCCCTCAACATGAACGGGGCTCATCATTTTGGCACCCGAGCCAACTCGGCCTCATCATGACCAGTGAGCTTTGAAACGGAGATAAAAGAGGAGAAGACGGGAAGGGGGGAAAGAGGGGGTGCTGAACGATCAGCTCTACACGTTCTCTGTTAAACGGATACCGGCTCGCTGCAGTTGCCCAGGCACCGGCGGGGCCGCTTTGATTCCGCCGTTATCTTTTTGACGATCCATCAGGAAAATAAATAATGACAGTCGTTCAACCCGCCATTGCATGTATGTACCAGCACGGACAGCCTTGATCACGCTCCACAACACAACCCTATGCTGTGCGTCAGCCCTAGCTTCCCACCACAGCACCCCCAGTGAGCGAGCACCCCTAACCCACCCCCACTCCCACCCTTCCCAACCCGCCCTCCTCACCAACCCCCTACAGTGTGGAGCTTCAGGGACTGCGGTGTTCCACGTGTTATAATAAGGCTAGCTGATATAATGAAGGTCATTGTAATCAGAGCTAATGTGCCAGGGAGTCAAGACATTGCAGCTTTATTTGTGGGTAAGGGCCGGGCTCTGTGGCTCCTGTGGGACCTGGCTGATAGCGTTATCTCAGCTAACCTGGCTCTTAATACAGGCCCTCGCACCGCCGTCCGTGTCAGAATCAGCCTGAACCTTTCGCACTGATAGGAGCAGGGGTGAGGCGTGTGGGGCGGAGAGGGAGTGGAAGGATTGGGCTGGCGCGCTTAGCGCCGTTACTTCCTAAATCCCATCCCCAGGTGTCTTCCCCCTCTCGCAGTTGTGCGTGCATGTGGGCTTTTTCAGCCCTTCTTTTATTTGCTACACTTTGCAGTAAGCAGTAAGAAGCTGGAAGCCTGGTCTACTGCTGTTTGTCTAAGTTTCGATGCACTTGGCGCTCTCGCTCAGAGCAGACTACGATGTTTTTTTTTTTCTTCTTCTAATACCACAGCTCCAGTGAGGCCCCTTTTAAATCTAATCCTCTTCCTGCGCCATCAAGGGCACATAAATCTCCTTAGTTCATATTTGGACAGTATTTGTCTAAAGTGGGACACTTGTGGGCCGTTTTCTCTTTTCAACGGCGCGATTAGGAAATTAGCCTTAACACTCGCGCAAGCCGCCTTTGTGAGTGCGACTCCTCTTAAAGGACTCGGACCACCTGACAGGAGTCCCATTGTATCCCTTCGCTCATCCTCAGCACTCTCATTTAACTCTGCTCTGCAAGCGGCCTCCGCACAGAGACCACAAGTTTCCTAATGAGTCTGATAATTTAACCAAAGCCCAGAGCTGGAGCTGGATCTCACCCTAGCCTGCTGAGATGGACTGAATGTGGTCGATGAATGATTTATGATATTTATCTGCTCATTCAAAAAGTGGGCTTTGAAGATTTTAGAGTTCCCAGGGTGTTGTAGGTCACTGGTGTTTACTGGGCAGTATTTTTTTTATCAGGTTTAGGTGTGTGTGTGTGTGTGTGAAAATATAAATTTAGTATAACAGATCATATAATTTATAATTATACACATTCAGAATGATGACGTACTTGTCTGTAAAATTAGTAATATAATATAATTCACGCATGTTGTGAATCTATTATATGTAAATCTACTTGTAGGCTTTTAGGTTAACATATTATCATTCGCATAAGTGGCCATGAATCACTAGTAAAAAATGCCAGTGGATAGATGGGCCTCCACCCCTGCCTTTTTCATGCATGCCTCCCACCCCTCAAAAAATGAAGCACCCCCCAGCTCAAGAAAATCAAGGGGGTCTCAGTTCTTCACTTTTCATATTTCCCACTTTAAAAAGAGACAGATTTCTCTGAGTGAAAACATCAAAGGGACACCCCCCACCCAAAAAAAAAAAAAAAAAAGGCGGGAGAGGGCAGGGAGCCCCCCCCCCCAACAACTTCAACTCACATCCACCCCACACCCACACCCACACCCCTCCATCCATCCATCCATTCATTCTGCTGTGTATAAAAGCTGCCTATACCCAAGCCCCTTGTGATTCGCCGGCCCTATCACTCAAACTTCCCACTGCTCTTTGTGGCTTTCCCCAGGACCGCGGTGAAATGATCTCTTTTGTCTCGCATCATTAGTTCCATCTGTTGTGTGAGTGCGCCTGTCTGTTCCAGAGCGGAGCGGGAGCAGGGGCATGGTTGACGGTGGCCGGGGGGCAGCCACGGTAGACGCCCCAATCCCCTCTGCTGCTGCTGCTGCTGCTGCTGCTGCTGCTGCTGCTGCTACTGGGGCTGACACCACCACCACCACCACCACATCCATGCAGGACCAAGATGACACACTCAGACACCCCTACAACCACCCACAACCCTCTCCCACCCCAAATACGGTTTCCACCCGCTACGACCCTTCCTGGATCCGACCCCCCCACCCCCCCCTACCAAAACACTTTTTCTGTGTACATCCTTATTTATTTATGCACCCAGGGAAAGAAGGCTCATGCACATTTGATTGAAATGGAGGATTTTAGCGTGCCTCCTTCGGTCGGGAGATTTTTTCCGTCGTTCCCCATGAGCTCATGGCCAGAGCCAGGCATGGGGGAGAGAAACTGTACACATGCTATTGCCACGCGCACCGCACGGCATTAAAGTGTAATTGGCTTTGTGAATATTCATACACATAATGAACCCTCAAAGTAGAGCCGGCGCAGACATCTCAATCGCAGCACAAACCTGCACTGACTGCTGCAACGCCTTCGGAGGACAAGTGATGAACAGAATCTAGGACTGCTGAATTGACAAGAACAGATTTTTTTTTGTTAATTTTCTAACTTTGATTTTTTAAAAATAAAATAGCTGTGTTGTATAACCTTTCCCTTGACACACACATACACACACACACAGACACACACACACACACACACAAACATTTAAGTACCAACTGATGTTTCTTGGTGCACATTTTCTTGCATCATAGTGTAATGCGCCCCAAACAGATGTAGCATTTTCTCTCGGCAAGGATATATTTTATTCATGATTTACATGAATGATAAATCTTCAGAAAGTCTTAGTGCTGATGGGCATACACAATTTAACATCTGTCTTCTACAGAATAATTAATAGCGCAGCCACACTCTTGGGGACACAAACACCAGGACCTTTCAAACATGCCTCACTCTCAGTAATTATTCCTGAAAACAATGGGAGTGATTGTGGGCACTGAGTCTCAATCTCTGCATTGCCTTGGTTCCGTTTGACCCAAATGGTTGTACCATTTATGCAGCAGGCAATGCAGGTGGTGACGTTACAGGTGTATGCACAGTGTGTACAAGTATGGACTGCTGTGTAAAGTAGAGATAAAAGTGGCCATTAAAATAATTACTGGAGTAAAACTTAAAATGTATCTCATAAACTTCTACTCCAGTAGAAAGCAACTTCCTATTATGATATATATTACATCTATTAGGCATATGTATTATATGCCAATGCGGAGTTATGCCCCAGGTATAAACATTTAAAATGCTTGTCTAAACACAATATGATATTGCTTACTAAACACTGCAGAACGTGTAATGTTATAAAATAAAAAGGTATTGTAGACAGGCCAGATCATGCTAAACACTAGTAAACTCATTACACCAGTAATACAATCCTATTTTAAGTTAAAAAAACAACACTATAAGTGCAACATTATAGATGCAATATATTCATATATGGCATAGGAGACAGCACAATGAGAAATTATACTTTAAGAACATCCTTCCAACATCATTAGTCACTAAACTTGAACAAAGGGTGTTAGCTATAATGCTCTAAAAATAAGTTAATGTTATCATTGTTAATGTAAATAAATATTATGTTACTGTTAATGTATCATGACTGACTGCCAAAATATAGCTGCCAAAATAGTGTTATATAAAATATTTTCTTATATAAGAAGAACCAAGTACAACAGCAAAATGGTCATTTTGCAGTTTTAAAAATGTACACCGAGAAGTCTTACTACTCCTTTAAGCATAATTTTAGAAAACAATACTTAATTACACATATTGGAGTGAAAATAAATACGTAATGCAACTTTGGTCCCTCACAGTGTGCGTCATGAGGTTTCCTATGTTGCTCCTCTCCTCCCTGTTGCAAAACACTAGATAAACACACCCATACTATGGGTTTCTTTCCCAATCAGCAAACATTGTGTCAAAATAAGTATATAAGTATAGGCATATAAGTTGTTTTGGTTTAAAAAATTACTACATTTAATACTATGTGCTTTGTGTGGATTTTGACAGATACATGTTTCCACGGTTCTGCAGCAGCCTACTCATCCTTTAATTTGGTTCATCCATGTCCATCTGCATAACCTTTTCCCAGCAACCCTCACTGTCCCTTGGGAATACGCTGGAGTCCATAGTTCAACCTAGTGCGTGAGCATGCACTGTGTGTGTGGATACTGGGCTCTGGATACACCTTGATGTGCCTGACCCCGTGTCTCCAGTCCAAGCATGTTGCTCCTTAGGTCATATGGTTTAACCTGACCTCAGATGAGGAGATTCAGTCTAAAAGTGAACTAATCCCATCCACTGGGATCTATCTAATGTGTTACAGATTCTCAGAGTGCCGAAATAGAGAAGGTTTAGCGGGTGAGCTGTTAGACTGACCTCCCCATCAGGTCGGACACCACAGAATGGCTCCTTTGGTATTGGTATCCCCTTAAGTGACACTCTGTTGCCCGAGCTCCAAAGTGCTGTATTTTGTCAGTGCAATTATGCAATAGAGCTTCAGGAAAAGGCCACTATTTGGTTTGAATTGATTCCCTGAAAACTGCAGAAGTGAATATGCTTTCATTTTGACAGTATTAGGCTCTGGCAAAATGTGTTGTGTCAGTTTCACCACTCCATTACTTTGTCCATTAGGGTGAAACCGGCTGATTTTATTTCTCACACTCTATTTTCTGTGATAAAATGAAAATTCAAAAGCTTATTAAGTCTGAGTGACACTGAGTGTCTGGCAGGGCGAGGCAGAAGGGTGGGTGGGTGCTGAGGGGGGTTGGGGGAAGTAAGTCAAGTGGATCCGGTTTCCAGTTCATTTTTGTCCAATTTCCCCTCCCGTGATCAAATATTTCACTTTCCAGTAGGGTCCTAATGGGAGTGTCAGGTTCTGGGCGTTCGGCTGGGCCTCTTTTTTGCTGCCATTACCAGCTTTTCACGGCTGTTTCAAATTTCTACCTGTCAACAAGAAATGCAAAGGGAGGGTTCTAATATGGGCCTTTTTCTCCCCGGACGGAGTACGTGTTCGACCTGAGTGCCAGTGGTTAAACCCTCTTGTCTGTCTAATCTGACACAGGCCATGGCATACCCGGCTCTCCGCAGAGGTGCCATTCTGAACGGTAAACAATACCGTTTGTGACCTTTACACAGAGCCAGAACACAATTCAACAATGTTGTGGTTTTTCTTGGAGACCGAACCGCAGTTCAGAGAGATTCAGGAGTCTCTGACCGTCAAGCGGTGTCAAACGACTCAGAATGTGACCGTGGCTGTGTTTTATTGCAGAGAAGGTTGGGCAGTACTGCTGCTGCTGTTGCTGGTGCTGGAATACTGTCTTACACGTTGCTACTATTTTTAAAATTTGCTTTGAAAGCTGCATCGCTTTAAGGAGAACAAACATGACCGGTGCTGTTTCAGGGTTCAGAGGCCTTTAAATGTCCTTTCAATAAAACAAGCTCAGCTTGTGAAACCTACTGGATCTCTCGGACTGAGCTTGCCCCCCTGAAAATACACCCCCTCCTACTACAAAGCCATTTCCTTTTGGTTCCCCTCAGGGAGTCCGTATTATTTTAGGAGTTTTATTTAATCTCTTTTGGAGGTTCTGGACAGGTATTTGAAAAACATTTGTGGGAAATGTTACGTGTATAGACTTTATCAGTTGATATTGTGTGCCATAATGTCACATTTAAATTATATTCTTACGATTATGTATGTGTAAGTCATATGCACTGTAAAAACATTGCAGTTCTGCTGATATATAATACATTTTCCATATTATATATAATATTTAAATTATAAATATTTCAATAATGACATTTACAATAGGAGAGGCTTTAATACATATTTCGTACAAAAAGTTGCTTCACCGTTGCTTAAACACACACAGAAGTACTGTAGCAATCCTGAGTAGCAATACTGAGTAGCAGAGAGATTGATGGTAGTGCAGCGCTCATGGTGTTCAGTGCTCTGTAGGGCACACTTGAGAGGGGACTGTTCCAGAGGCTGTGCAGTGAGGTCAGGCCGGGTAGGGAGTGGGCAGTTAACATATGAGGTGTTGAGTAGGCCTCACACGCAACACCACCTGCCTGTTTGTGTGTACAGCTGACAGGGTATCAGAGCACTTGGACTTCCTGTTACCTTCAGCACACAGTGAGAGAAAGAAAGGAGAGGTAGGAAAGTCAAAGAGGGAGTGATAGAATGTGTTCATGTGTGTGTGGTTTTAGAAAAGAAAGAGAGTTCCGTCCGTTTGTGAACATAAATAATTTTTTAAACTGTCAAAAGCCTCAATGTTAAGTATGAATATTTTCCCCTACTGGTCCCTCCAAATTACACTCTTGGAGATTTTTCTTCCAGTAAGCTTTTAGTTATCAATTACGTAGTCTTTACACAAATATTTATAATTCAAAATATGAACCAACACTCTGTTTCATCTACAGTTCTTTCCTGTGAGAGGATGTCATTAGAGGCCTCAGCATAGCACATAGTAGCATAACTGTACATCGGCCAATACCTCACAGGACCATTAAGTCTCTGGCTCTTCCACTAAAGGCAGCTCCCCTTTTTGTAAATGCACCGAAATTACTATCAGAGGGCAGAGCAGAAGGAATATGTGAAAGGCTACTTGTTCTCCTAATGATTCTTTGTCCTTTTAGAAGTCATCAAGCTCATTTATTAGAGTACAGTAGTGGTGGTGGTGGGAGGGAAGAGCCGCCCCGGGGGACTGAGGTCATCCCGATCTCCTTGTCAAGGGGGCAGGATGTAGGCCTGCTGGTATGGACCTGAGCTGGTGGAGGTCTGGTAATAGCCGTTCACACCGCCAGAAATCAAACGGGGAGGGGAGACGTGGCAGACAGAGCAGCAAAGGGGTTTTAGTGGATAAAGGGGGACTTTCATGCCCTTTACATGCATAGAGGCAGGCTGTATGT
>CM059270.1:11492687-11525187 GCA_030347295.1 Setipinna tenuifilis | reverse complement strand
AGCTTTTCTGAGGCCCATCAGAAGAAGTTGAGCAGTCTCTGTATGTCTCTGTGGATATGGAAATATAAGTGCGCTATTTTGGCATGGCACTTTGTGTTACATGATTGACTACGTTAACCAGTTCGTGAATATGTTGTCAGGGCAATACACTTCCCTGTCATAGAGACATTTTTTCTTATGACCACTGCCTTGACCTCATCCAAGACTTAATGCAGTGTTCCCAGCTCTAATTGGATAGGGCCCTAGTTGAAAGTGCTTGAGTTGTATGTCGTAGCTCATGTGAGCTTATCTATACAGCCACAAGGCAAGGTCTCAGTCCCCACTATTGTGTGCGTGTACTTGAGAGATTTCATGCTAGTGACCACTCTGCCTGACTATAGAGGAAGCCAAATTGCTGAAAGCTGTGCAGAAGTTAAAGAGAAAATCCTTGACATGGATCTTGACATGGATCTTGGGGGACAGCCATAGCCACTTAAAGGTTCAGGCAAGATGATTGATTTTTTTGTTTTCTGTGGCAGGGAAAAGGCTATGCGAAAATGTCATGTTGTCCTCCATTGTGTTTTGGTTTGCAGTGAGATAATGTGACTAGTGGACAGGCAGAGGGAAGCTCTGTTGTCCGCGAGCAGGCTGCCCAGATAGACAGACAGTGGCGATATATCTCACTGACACATGTAGACTTTTCCCTTTCAGACTTTGTGTTTGTCCTGCAAATTTCTCAGCTTAGAGTTATGGGCTATTTGCCTAATGAGGTCACGGATGTGTTTTGTGATGCAAAGGTTTTTGATAAGAGGTGACATCATGTGTATAATGCTGGAGGTTGTGCAGAGCCACCCCTTGATCCTCCAAAGATGAATGACAGGACGTGTTCTCAAAGAGTTGAGCCAATTGTTATTGATGTGTTTCACCTATTAATTACAGAACTATCACCTTCAAAGCTGCGAAGGACCGTGTGGGAAAGGGTAACAGTAGCATTAAACTTTACTCCAATTTTGAAAGAAAGAACGCCGAAAGTCTATTATACACTTGTTTATTTATTTGAGTCTGAAGCAGTATTTGCTTTTGTCACATTTATTCCCATTTTACCAGCACAAGGGGCTCTGGAAGACGAGTTACCAAGGAACACAAAATTTTAATTAGTGTATTTTAATCATTCAGGCTTTTCGAGCTAATCCACAGACCCCTGAGAATTCCCAAGATGCTGCTGTGTGCTGCTTTACCATTTATTGTTGAGTCTATTATAATTACTGTTAGCAGGTGGGGGCTGGGAGACGTTTATTATGTTTTCCCATCTTTATTATAATTACTAGAAAAAAATTAAAGGATGCTGTTTCATTAACTTTAAAGATGATGCCTGCCTTTTCTGCCTTTTCTTCCTCTCTTCCCCCGGTCTCATTGCACTCTTTGTCTTTTAATGCCATTATATTTGGTTTCATTTTGGGCTATTTATACGTTGCTCAGTATTATGTCAAAAAACAACAAAAAGAAACAGATCTAGTCTTAGGAGAAATAAAGACAGAAGGACGGAGGGGAAAAAAAGATGGCATTAATTACGGGTATTTTTCTCTGAGACTCTCTTCAAAATCCATCTAATGCGCTGAAAATTGTGTTGTGTCCTCTAAAATCCAAATGTTTAATATTGTGTAATTGGAGCACGATCAGAACACAGGCAGAATCTTCCAGAATATGTTACCCTCTGTTTCACAGTCAGCCTCAAATTAAGATAAGAAGGCTGTGAGTAAATCTTTAAGCCCCCAGCTTTGGGTGCTCTACAGGGATTTTTTGAATCTTCTGGAATTGTCTTTTTTTTATTTGAGTGTCTGTTTGCAGCTTCCTTGTTGTCATCGCATAGTGTTTGAGAGTTTGCGTCTACAGTACATAGACCACTAAACTTGCTACAAAATTGTCTTAGGGACTTTTAAAAATCTATTTCTGAGGGAGTATTGTAGGATCCCTTTATAAGTACAGTCCCAGTTGTAGTGTTTCAAGGGACATGGTGCAAACAAACAACTTTGAGCCCTAAAGAGGCTTCGCTAACCGAATTCACCAGCTCTTCCTCCGTCTGCCTCCCTCCTTCTCTCTCAGTCTCCTCTCTCATCTTGTTGGCAGACAGACAAACACACACATGCTGAAGAGCAACAGCATTTCCAATTCCATATGGATTGTCAGAGCAGGAAATGCTTCATCACAGCCCCTTGCTCAGCACAGCGCAGGAGTCAACCAAAGGACATACATGCTAACTTCTGCTATCACTCTGGTGCCTATCAAAAGCACCATTTAGGCTGCTCAAGCAGATACCGGAGTCGACCTCAAAGCTGTCATCATTTCACACACTGTACTGTATTACATTACCTGATAACTGAGGTAATGTACTTTTCACCCTTAATTTGGACATATGCAGTGCTTTATGTCAGGGGTTTGAAAGTAAAGTGCACTCTGCCAGGGAAAAAAGAGACAGGCCTCTGTCTTTCCTGTAGTTAAAGTAGTGTTTGGTTTCCATTGACACTCTGCATTCACCTTAAAATGTCACCTTCACTGTGTGTGAGAGAGAGAGGGAGCGAGCGAGAGAGAGAGAGAAGCCATAATCAATGATGTCTTTGAAAGCTGTCTCAGTCTACTCAATGCCAAGGTAATGCATAGCACGGTCATTGTGAAACCGGCCTGAGGCGAACACAGAAATGCCAGGTTTGGGGTCCACTGGCCATTATTCGAATCCTGGCTCTCTCTCTCTGTGTGTGCTGTGTGCTCCTGCTTTAAACTCTACTTTGCAGTGTCTGCCCCTTTCTAAAATTCTTTCATGTCCAATGTGTATTTAGCACCAAATCACGGGGTCTATTCTTGGGCCCTGTGGACACCAGGAGCAAGGCAAAACAGCGCTCAGCCATTTAGAGTCCCTGTTTTTCGTGTTTTCATGAAAAATTCCACATCTCCCCATGAGCTGGGTTCCATGAGAAGGGCCGAAATGTATTTCAGGGCCGATCCGGAGAAAAATTAATTAATGGACCTCGGAGGGGAGCGAAAGGCCAGCGTAATGCAATTATAGAGTCTTTGTGAAGTGTCAGGATTTCGGAATTATAAAATCACACCGGAATGGCAGCGGTAATTATGACTGGAAAGAAGGAATTCTCACACACCTCTACAGATATTTAACAATTTACAGCTCAATTCAAGTACCCCCTTCTCTTCTTCCCCCTCCAGTAACTGGTTATGATTCTTTAAGGGGCTTGACATCCCTTAAATCAATTTAGGCTCTTTTATTCCATTTTTTTATTAATTCAAACTGGCTGCACGTGTGGACCCACCTCTATGCTACATAAAACAGTGCTGTCCTGCTTGGCTCACACAGTCAGTGTCTTTGAATCTGATGCCCATTGTCATATGGCCTACTTGTACATTTATACTCTGAAGAGAGCGGCAGATGAATTGAAAACAGATTAAATGCGACAATAGAGGACGCCGCCCCGGCACGGCGTGCACAAAGGCCTGAGCCTAATGAGAATGAGGACCCCTCTTCAGTGGGACTTCCACCTGTCTGAGTGGCTCACCGGGAGCTGCCTGTTCAAACCCATCACGGTAATCCCGAGGTTTTTTTTTTTTTTTTTTTCCTTCCTTTTTTTTCTTCTTCTTTCGCCACACAGGACTGGTGTGTAGAGACGTGTGCTGTCACAAGGACAGCTTGTCTGCGTTTTGATGCCAGCCCTAGTCCCACAAAGGGCTGCTGTCGTGGCTTAAATGGATGTTTTCATGGATTACCACCAAAGGGAAGGAGTGGAGGACTATAGTTAATGTCCTATCCTGCTTTGGTGAAGCTTGCTGGGTACAGCAGTTTGTTGTGTCTTTTGAAGGCCTTGGAAGTCAGATGCACCCTTTCAGACGAGTAATTTCAGCTAAACCTGCACGTGCCTGGTTGCCTGTTGTTTTAAGTATTGTTCTTATTCTGTGTGGATTTAATGACAGGGCTTCCTATTCTTTTTGAGGAAATACAAATTATGGCTTATAGGAAGCTGTATTTTTTCCAACAATGCATAAACAGTTATGTTAAGTATCAGACAGTACAGATTAGTGTATAGGTAGTGACTGACCACAGATTGACCCTCTCCATGACTTAGAGATAGCAAGCCAATGTTTAACCACATTCTTTGAAGCACTCATTATTAATTCAGTGACAAAGTCTATAAAAATTCTAAATGTTCGTAGAGAAATCTTAATTTAGACTTGCGATTACAGGCTTTTTTTTTTCAACTGCTATACACCCAAGTTTACAGTTTCCTTATGTGGGATGGATGGGAAACTGTCACTTGAGCATTTAATTTCTGTCGTATTTCAAATTGTCATTCGCTACTAATTATCTGTCTTTGGTTATTGTTTCCCATGAAAAACAAACATTGCCTCAAACACTGCGAAGCACAAATAGACACTCCATTTTTTTATGGTAACAAACTCCGAGGCTATGAGTGCGAGGATAGGAAAAGAAAAAAGCGGAACAATCACAGCCATAATTAACGCAGTGGGGTTGCTTTAAAGAATCACTGCGGTGTTAACACAAGGAGAGAAACGGCTAAGAGGTCGTTGTTTTCCAATCCCAGCCCTCTCTCTCTTCTTCTCTCTCTCCCTCTCTCTCTCTCTCTCTCTCTCTCTCTTTCTCCCTCTCTCTGTCGCTCTCTTGGGACAGGGGCTGGCGGTAGCTCAGGTGATCCGGAGACTGACAGGGACCCTACTCAGCTGTGACCGTGCAGGAGCCGCGTCTCCTTGCCTTTTCAAACAAGCTCTAAATGGTTCAAATTACTGCTGCAATCATGACTTTAACACAGAGCGCCGGGGCCCGGCTAATTGCAGGCGAGAGTTGTTTTGATCAGGGCAAACGTCTTCGCTTCCGGGAAACTTCAAGCCTTTACTTGCTCCGGCAGGATCCGAATGGAAAAAATAGACACTTTTTTTGTCACAGAGGGTTTACGGTGGTTTAAAAGGATGGAAAAAAATAACTTAAAAGGTGCAACTCTAGACGGATGCGCTGCCCCGTGCAGATATAAAGGATATGTGTTCTGCTGTTCAGCTGTCTGGGTCAAGGGTATAAACTTGTATAGTGAGCAGTGGAGCAGCCTGTTCAGGAGAAAAGGTGACCTGCGTGTCCTATGCTAAATTGAGTAAAGAGGAAACTCTTCCTTGAGTGACCTTTCTGTATGTCAACACCAGGCACAATTTAGTCGCATTGTGAACTCTGTTTCAAAGGTTAATGTCGAAATCTGGAGCAAATTACCTTAAAATTACTTACAACAGCATTAAAATTCTGAGGGCCTTTTTTTCCCCCTCCTTCCCCGTTGCGGCTGTAAATTAATTTTAAAAAGGCAACATTTTTAGAGTTCCTAAAAGAGACACAGTTAAAAGGGGGAGGGGGAGGGGAAGATGAGACTTAACGAGAACCAGTGAGAAGAGAAGGGCTGTGTAATGCTCCTGGCTAAGCAATAGCAGCGTCTTTAAATGAAGAGAAAAGGAGACAAGGCTTAACTGAAAACATATGGCAGTGCACTGGGGAAGAAGTCTGCTTAAGAGGATCATGGTGGAGTAATAATGGGGGACAGGAACAGGGCACGTGCAGTGGTTTGGGTGCAGAATGAGGTATTTTTCTTTCTCTCTCTCTCTTTTTTTTCTCTATCTTTCCTCCTCCTGCTCTCCCTCGGCCTTTCTTCGGAGCATTAGGGCATGGTGTGTCTTTTTAAAGGGGCCATGGCGCTAGAGTAAACTGTCTTAATCAGAGCCCCGTGAGCTTAAGTGGCATCAGAACACCCTTAACTTCACCCCCAACCCCCCCACCCCCGACATACACTTGCACACACACACACACACACACACACACACACACACAGACACACACACACTTCCTCTCGAACGCCACCTCAAAGTCAGGCATGGGATCCTCGGCTGCACTCACTATGCCATATTTCCTATTAGCTGCTCTATGTCTGTAATTATTACCATTAAACTAGGCGCCCTTGTTGTACCCTATGTAATTTTGTAATTATAATTAGGATTTCTTGATCTTGTCTCGTCCCTTGTTCGACTCGATATGACGGCTGAATTGAAATGTGTGCATAAGTGGCACCATAACACCCCTCTGGATAGACAAGACACACTGTACCAATTACTCCGAGTTTGTTTAACAAGAGATACAGACTGCGCAATGGCGCCGTGCCACTGCTAACTTTTCCTCGTGCTGCCTTTCACAAAAAACGATAGAGATCCCCACCAACCCACCCACCCCTCTGGTAGAGTTTCTGGCTAATTTTAAATGAATCGTGGATGTTTTTGCATATCTGACAGGGACAGATTTTCCCTGGCCGCGCCCACTTCTAATCTTCCCGGAAGTAAACAAAAGGGGCCAGCCGCAGTGGGAGGCAGAATTGATCAGAAAGGAAGATTATGTGTCATAGTGTCTATCTGATTAGTTTGAGTCTGTGTGGCATTTATGCAGGTAGGGGCAGATGGGCTGATTCAGTGGTGTGTCATAGATCCCCTGATAAACTGGATGTTCTGTTGTGGTGACAGTAGGCTACTGGGGTTGGATTGGGCATCCCTGTGATCCAGATTAGCTGACCCAGGAACACGGAAATTTCCACATACCGGTAACCCTAACGAATTACCTGAATTCTAATGTTAACAAGGTGTTCATGTGTATGACATAACTAGATTAACAACTAGATGAACTCAGTGACTTGAATTAGGGATATATTACCAGACAGTCAGACAAGGATTTCATGCTTTTATCTTACTGTAAATTCAGAAAAATATCCCCAATCCCTAATACGTTTTTTTAAGCTCATACAACATGTAATGGCCTGAAGCCATGCTGACATTGACTGTGCTGGTTCCCTCGTGCTGCAGTGGTGGTTGGCTGATGCCCTAGTTAAATTGCTAGCAGGTTAGGTAGTAATTAGCCCCACCTCACCGGTATCTGCTGCTTAAGTAACCGTGTCTGTTACTGCATTAGCCTCAGCCCAGCAGATACCTCAGCAAGGGTTCATTCAAAAGGCGAACGCTAATAATGTTGATGGGTAAAAGGAGATGTTCACTATTTGCTGAAGAAAGGTCATCATTTTCATGAAATTATAGTTAATAACAGTGATTTAAAGACCCCATGGCTTTTTTGTAGTGCCAATTTTATGCAAAAGTGGGTGTGTGAACGGCTAGAAACAGAGCAGTTAATGGTTACTAATGAAACGATTCGACTGGAGCGCTGTTTGAGCAGGTAGTTTCTGATAGCACCACATAGCCCCTTTTAGCCTACCTTCCATTAGTTTTGTTCAGTGCTCAGACTGTAAAACACAAATGTTTTTGCCCTTTTATTTTCCTCCCTCTTCTCTTATTCATCCAGCCCAACCCAGGGCAGAAGCTGTGGTGGTGTCACCTCCCCTTTTTTTTTCAACAGAGAATTTTCTCTGCATTAAATGTAAGCTGTTATAGGACCCAAAGGGCCCAGGCAGTCTATTTTCCAATGATGTTGTCAGACATGTGGCTGGCACCCCAGGGGGGGGAGGGTAATCAGCCTTTTCATCTCCAGAGGAGGAGCACCAGGTTCTGCCTGACTCCAGCACTTTCACAGCCCCTCGAAGAGCCACGCTCAACTGGGCTCGCCCTCTTGCCTGCTGGGCCTCCTCCACCCCCTCTTTCACCCAGACGCCATGGGTCTTGCCAAGATGCTTGTTTTGTAGCTTGCTCCAGCATTGGAAGTCTACCATTCACAAATAACAGCCATCCGTGGTATCTAATTTGTTTGTTTGCTGGTACTTCTTTTGTTGCCACATACAACGATAAATGGAGGGTTTTAGTGTTTACACAGCATGTGCTAATTTGTAAGTCATGCTCATATAAGAGACTACTGTTACAGTAAATATATTGGGAAGTTTTATCACTTAAGTTAAAATTAAGTATTTGTTGTTGGTGTTTATGGCAAAATGATGGTTCCTCAGCAGTATGCATGTTCACATACTAAAATAAGTTAAAGTAAGGGATAATCTCTTGTGTATTTTCCATTGTTAAAAAAACCAAACAAGAATGTACTTTTCAGTGAATTGAGACTCAGTATATTCATCAATTCCAGAGTATTTTTGGCATTAAGATTCCTCATAATATATGCAAATACTTCATGCATTAGAAAATGAATTCAGCGAGCTCTGTACCAGGTAATGTGCATTCAAATGCCAGTTTAGCAAAGATCAAAACCCAGACCTTTGGTTATTAAAGAGCAAATTGCTTTTTGTGCTTTTAAATCCTTTTTTTTCCTCCTCCTTTTCAAAAAGCTACACTCACAAGCGGCGCTTTTTTCTCTGTGTAGGTGTTGAAACAATTGTTCTGTTCTGTGCACCTCCCTAAAATAGCAGACGTACCAGGCTAGTAAGAAAATTAGTGAATTTAATTTCCTTGAGTAATGAAAATGTCATGCACCATTTAATAAAACTGCGTGAAAAAAGTCAGCGCCTCCTCACACATCACAGATAGCTGGGCCCTGTGGATTTGAAAGTTATACAGTTGGCCCTTTTGATGTTTTCACACAGTTTTGTTTCTTTTTTCTTTTCTTGATGTGGATTCAAATTAATCTGAACAGGACTGATGTAAATATGGAAATGAAAGTTGTTTGGTGTCTCTCCTTGCAACTTCCTGCATTGCAATTTGAGGCTACCGATAACTCCTTTCCCTTTAAACTGCGAATTATTTTACCTTTATGAGTTTGTCTCATCTTCAAGGTCAAAAATGTAATTTTTGCTCTTTCAAAGGGTTATAACCTTAAAAGGGGAGCCTCCATCCACACTGATTAATGAGACTCCTGCATTTGATGTTTCAACGGTGACATTTTAAACTTTAAATATTTTATATGCATACCCAGAAAAAAAAATCGAAGATATGCATTCATGTGGAATAAACGGTATTGCAGGGAAGAAAGGCTGGCCCGGGTATCATTTTAATAGAACAGTTAGAGTGCAATGGTTTTTCTTGGTGATTTTTATTTGAGGTTTTTATGTGTGCGCAAGCTGATTTAAAGGCACACTAAATCATTGGGGATGGGGAGTACTGGATTATGCATTTAATCAAGAGGCAGGCCTTGGGAAAGTGGCTGCCCGAGTCACAGGGGCATCGGCAAAGGCCCCCCAGTAGTGCCGTATCTATCCTCCACACCCTCCACCACCCACTACCCCACCCCACCCCACCCCTTCATACACTCGTCTCACAAAACTCAACTCCATTTGTGTAGGCTCCTCAGGAGACAGGAACCTGTGGGCCATACCAACTGTTTTTTGCGTGCGGGAGCATAACCTCTTCAGATGGGCTGAGGCATTGTGCATCATATTTAATATCGGATTTTTGACCGCTCCCCGGCACAAGATGATGAGATAGGAAGAGGAAGTAATGATGTTGTTATTGATCACCTGAAAAGTTCCCATTTTCCCCACAATGGGCCATGCGCCACAGATATGCATGGCCCATTTAGCGTGCCCTGGTCATATCAAAATGTGAACGGCAGAGTATTATTATTTTTCTTTCATCCTTGGGCTCACGTTTATGGGGGTTGGCCAGCATCTGGTGCTAGCATGCTGCTCTGAACCGCAAACATCTTACTGTTCCCCGCTCCATCCCACTCGCCCCCACTAAACTCCTGCTCAGCCAAGCCGTCGACGCAGAGGCAATGTCATTCCCGGGTCTCCTCCACCGCTGAGAGACAGATGTAGCACGGAGGGAGGAAGCATGTTACTGCGGGCGAGAGCCAGCCGCCTGCCAATATTGCCCCACGCCCGACTGTTATTAATATGGAGCGCCAATATGGTGGATGGAACACTCGGTGGCTGTGTACTTTCCATTGTCCGGGTTTAATTTTTATGACCATAAGAACAGTGGGGCCACTTAAGAATCAGGCATATTTCGTCGAGTTGCATGCCATGAATTGCACAGTATTTCATGCGAAATGGTTGTCAGTGGTAGCGTCAGTACTTTCCTGCTCCTCGAACATTAACATTACCGGTGGTCCATTGAAAATTAATATCTGCTTAATGCTTGATGACATGCGTTTTCCTACAGGACAACAAAGCTTTTAGCTCAATATTTAATTTATATGTGACAGAGCACTGTCTGACACAGCTGCGAAATTACATGAGCCTTCTATTGGACTGTCTGTCCACAAAAGGGGGAGGGGGGTGAAATGATTGCAGAGCAACAGAAAGCTCTGGAATGTTCTTGAATAGATGATGAACAGTATGGTGTCCCACAGGGTACAGAAAGGAGTCCAATATTATTGTTCTCTACTTATAATTTCAGAATTCTTTTGGCCTGTGGCTACAATCATCGTCACATCACAGTGATATGAACTCAAAATAAAAATAAAAGTTTTGATGCAAAAATGACCACAGAGCCTTAACCAGAGCAAATATTTAATTAGAGGATTTTTACTATTTGAGTTAAGTTGGTTTGAAACGAGCATAGTTTATAAACAATCATTGCATGTTTTCGCAAATGTGACTTGCAGGTCATTGTGGAAAGCACACATCTGACATGCATATATCTCTGGAGACATGAAGGGGGGCATTGTAAAACCTTGTTTCAACAAAACTTTATAAAAAAGAAGAACCATATTCAAATGAAGACAAAGCACTCTTTTATTTGTAATAATTGTAATGTGTACCCAGGTTGCACTGGCAGCATCCATACTCGAAATGAAGGAGGCAAAATATCACCCTTAAATAGGATTTACAAACAACATTTATATCAGGGCATGTTTGTGTTCTCATCCCATTTGCTCCTGAGGGGGATTAGGACTGTCTGTCATTTTGATTGACAGCCCTCAAATCACATCTTTGCAGCAAAGTGGCTGATTTTTGTCAGACCCACCCCCCATCAGAAAGGAAGAATGGCGTTATCAGGAGCACCTTGTTTGGAGACGCTCAAAACCGCTAAACCCGCAATTCATGGGAGATCTGTTTACAATCTTGCGCCGGCCATTGACTGCTAAATAGCCTGCACAGATGCACTCTGGGCTGCTCAGAGGAGAGGGAGAGGAACAGAGCGATTATGCTTGCAAACTGCAGCCGAGTCCTGCAAAGAGCTGCACAGCAATGACACACGCACACACACACACACACACACACATGCACACACACACACAGACACACACACACATGCACACACACACATGCGCACACACGCACACACATGCACACACACACACAGGCACACACACACGCGCGCACACACATGCACACACACATGCACACACACATGCACACACCCACACAAAGCCAAAAGCGCTTTTCCACTAGACAAACGTTATGCACTCATAGACACAGAGACAGTGAAAAACGGCACAGCTACCATGTGTGGACAACAAACAGTATATTCACAACTAGACAGCCCAAAGCTACTTGTGGTCAGACAAACATATTTTTTTCCGCAGCTTAAGGTTTCTCATCATTTGAAAGCACAATACTTTAGTGCAGACAGCCAATAGCTGTACACTACTAAGACAGTTTGAGCACTGGATTTATTGTAAATACAGAGCAAAAGTGAAAGCATGAAATGAATATTGTGCATACAAACCGTATAGAGCCCGTGCCTTTCATCATATGTCCGTAGTGATCTGATTCTTTTTCATGCATCAGAAAGCACACAGTGTTGCAGATATTTTTAGATATTCTTTACAAACCACAAATATCAAAGGTATTGATGCTAGTAATATATAAGAATTAATCATCTATAAAAAATTGATATAAGTTGTAATGCCACTGAAATAGTTAGACGGGAAGGTGTTGAAAGTGGGGAAAAAAATAAACAGTCAAATCTATTACAAAAGATGCCAATATACGGAGAAAATGATGAAAGTATACAGTGCAGAGCCAAGCATGACCCAGAGGAAACGTTGCACTTTATATTTGGCTCACAAAACACCAGTGAACATCTTATCCCGGCCGCTAGGACACTGCCTCTCCAAACATGTGCACATGGAAGCTGGTTAAATGCTTTTGACTCACAAAAGTAGGCCCTCAGCCATAAAGACATCGCAATAGGAATAAAAGCATTATTGGAGGCATCAGAGAGCTCTTTAACGCTGTCTATATACAAAGGCTTGTCAGCATATTTAGTTTGCTGGTAAAAAGCCTGCACTCTAAAACTTTTAAGGCTGATTGTGTGATTTTACAGGGGCCTGTTGGACTGAGAGGGCGAAGCACTAAACCGCATATTAACAGGCATCTACGCATCCGCTGTTTACGGAGACAAACCATACTGTTTTTGTCAATACTGGAAACGTGATTGCCACAGAAGTGCACATCTCTCTAAATGCTCACGTTCATTGAGTGGTCATAAGTCGTATCCCTATTTTTAAATTTATTGCCACCAGCAGCCCAACTGAAAATGTGGGCGGTTTTGATTACATTTCCTCACATTTCTGCATGCTCCGTCTCCACGTATCCAGTTAAAAGGGAGAAAATATAGATTTCTGCAGTGATTATGTCGGGAGAAGATTCCTCAAAAGTGCGATCACAGCCCACAACAGCGAAAGTACTATTGATATAATCATTTGTTACATTCCCATTGGAAAGGAGCAAATGCATTTATAAAAACCTGAAGTTTTGTGCTAATAAGTAAGCTGAAAGTACCTTTGTGGCATTTTAGCATCTCCCTGGCCAACAAAAGACAACAACAATTACAATATCTCCCAGGTATAGCAGCCTTCTTGCAAGACAGGTTCATCATCTTATTGATATTACTGAATATTGCAATTGCAAGACAAGCATATATCCAATGAAATGCATCATTTATTGATTGTTAATGGACTTCAAAACAGATGAAAACCATAGTAAACAAGTGCAACCATAAATGGCTGACCACTTGCCTGTTTTCTCTCTCTAGGTTAGATTCTAAAAACCTGGTGTTGTGTGTATGTATCTTGTTGCATACCGCATCTCTGCAACCCATACCAGATTCAAAAATTAGAAAGATATTCCTTATGCAGCTTGACACTTTTTAATGTAGAATGGAGAGTCATGTTTCTTTAACCAGCCAGCCCACTGTTTTATTCAACTTGTTTTGTGAGGAAGCCACGTTTTAACTCCCCAGTCGATTGCACTGCTTGAGATGCAGGCCATATTCTGTATAGTGCCTTAAGCATTAAAGCTTGAGGATGTTGCAAATGGCAAGGTGCAGTGTCTTGCTCTGTCCATTAAAGATTTTTAATAGTGAAGTTACATTAGTGTTTTTAGTTTTACAGTCATAAATGCATCATTGATTGAACCCGTAGGCTGGGACTGCATTAGTTTGTTTACCATTATAGTACATTTTGAGGTCACAGATTCCAAGGGCTTACAGAAAACAAGTATTTC
Source organism: Setipinna tenuifilis (assembly GCA_030347295.1). NCBI lineage: Eukaryota > Metazoa > Chordata > Actinopteri > Clupeiformes > Engraulidae > Setipinna > Setipinna tenuifilis. Next base: position 11,511,832 of record CM059270.1, on the reverse strand, counting down.
CCAGGAAATGTGCAGCCAGAAATAAATCATCTCCCATTTTGTTTTAATAAAAACGTTCAGCAGAATATAATATTAGAACAAATGTACCAATTGAGGAGTGAAAAAAAAGCTGTAATATGCAGTTGTCATTACTAAAAGGAAAAAAAAACATGCCAAACACACTTTGCTCTGGGCAGAAGGTATCATATTTTTTTTCCAAAAGGAAACTTAGAAGACTGTTTATGCCAACGCTCTTGTCATGCAAAGTGAGGACAGCACAGTATGCCAAAGCACTTTGATATATACCAGCGCTTTGTAAATAAATCCGCACAAAGTGCAAGGGACAATTTTATCTGAAATTTGGTATTTAGGAGATTCGAAGTGAATGATGATATGTGACAATCAGTCACAGCAATTAGTGTAACTGTTAAGAGGCCTTTTTGTTTTCTCTCACCCATACAGAATGTCACAAATAAATCCTCACTCGCATTTGCATATTAATTGGATCTGAGACGTCAAGCATCTTTCATTAAGCAAAATGATCTGCATATTTGGAGACATAAAATAGTTTATTTCGATGTGGGAAAAGAAGTCATTGGAAATTGACCGCGCATAGGGTATAAACTTTGTGCCGCTGTTGACAGACGGGTTAACCCTTCGGGGCCCAGGCTGCGGGAAATGAATAGCAGCAAGCTGGCTAAGAAAGGAGAGCAACCCTGCTCAATACAAAGTGGTAATGGGCCAACAACATGCCTGACAGGCTGTCTATTGGCTTGCTTAGAAAGTGTTTAAATATGCTTTTATAATCTGACTGTTTGTGCAAGGACTAAATGTGTTGCTTCTGTCTGTTAAGTGGTTGGCTATTTTAAACAGTGTGTCACAAAGTCCAGTTTTTTTATTAACTTTGTGTCACCACCGGTAGTGATAGCGTGCCTGTCTAAAAGACGGCTAAATCGGAACACAGCATTTACCATGCATTGTACATGCACATTTCTGTCCTTGTACATGTACATATATGTATGATCATGCAGATTAAAGACCCCAGTTAAACATGTACCCCGATCTTTAATAAATTATATGACTTAGTAGCCCACCAGGAGAGTGATTTGTTTTATTTAAAGGAATATTACTTGCTCTAATATGCATTAAGTAATGTAGTCTTTTATGTGGCACTGTAAAGTCTGTAATGGCAGGTTAAGAATTTACACATGAGCCTTGGAATACATGTTTTAAAAGCTTTAATTACCTTTAACCACTGGTGTCTCGCTCCCTACATATACACGATTAAAACTTAGGGCTTTATCGTTGTCTTTGACCTCATTTCTTCTTCTACTGCTCATCGATGGGCCATACTTTCTATTTTTAACAAGCGCACAGACCAAACATGCTTATGGCACATACAGTCATAAATTCAGGAGGAAATATAACGTGCCGCTAATGTGAGATGGCAACTGAATCGGACCTTCGGGGGTGGGATTGGGGTGGACAACAAACATGATGCATATAGCTGCTGCCATCGTTGTGTTTCTGACACAAGCATGCAGGGCGTTTTTTTTTTTTTTGGTCTATTTTTTTCCCCCCTCGTTTTGTTTTTTGCTGTCACCGTCTTCCACTCTGGAGGGAAAATTGACATTGGTTTGGTTCGATACGATTAAGGCACAGGAGTGCGGGAACAGGGAGGCTGTGTATTACTGTGTGAGCCTGTGTCTGGATGGTTAGGGGCTAGACTTGTGAATAATTTGATTAGGTTGCAGGGGAATATATCTGAAGGATTATGTAAATAAGCATTGCCCCCGTGCAGAATTCTTTTGAACTCCTCCGAATGCACATCTGCTGGGGTCGGCAGCTAGTCAGGGCGGCTGCCTCCTAGTCGCGCGGCTCCTCTGTGTTTGAGCAAAAGTGTGTAGAGGTCACACGAAGAACAAACACAATTGCCCTGATAAAGGCTTAAGGGTCCTTTTCTCTAAGTGACTCAAATTTACCTGCGGCTGAAGTGATGACCGCAAAATCCACCAGCAGCAGGTGACTGCAGGTTAATATGGATGTCATCTCTGTAATAATTAGCATTTATTTATTATACTGTAGCATACTGTTGGTTAGGACGTAGGCTGCATACTATCATGGAAGCCTTACTGTGTAGGATGAGATAAATAGACCTTTACAGTGTGCTTCACTTCTTCTTTCCACCCGTTAGATTATGATATTTTCTCCCCGGGCCTTATTTGGTGTATTTCTGGGTGGGGATATGTTTGTATTTAGCTCTATGGCAACCAAAGTCAAGGTGACCAAGACCATGTTGAGCACATTAGATTACCAGAACACAGACACAGACGGAGACAATGCAGCCGGCACACAACACAATTTATCGGCTCCCTGGCCCGGTGGCTCTCGCAGAACGTCCACTGACTGGCTGGATTTATGGCTCTGGTGAGTCTGACCACTGCACACTCTGCTCCAAGCTTCTCTGCGGCTGGCTGTGCTGTGTGTTTGTAAAGGCTAGCTGACTGGATGGCTGGCTTTTGTGGATAAATGTGAAATGTGGTGGAGGCTTCCAAGGCTGAGGCCTGCTAGGGTAGGCAGCTGGGTCAGACAGTTGGCTTCATTGGCTTAAGCGTTGTAGCATGGGGGTGTCCTGTCACGTTTTTTTTTTTTTTTTTTCCTACGGGTGGGTCATTTAAGAAGAAAGAAAAGATGCCATTTGTTCAGCCTCAAGGCTGCATAGTTTGGCTCAGTCCTGGAGTCAATTTTTGGTTATGATTATGCTTAATAGTTAGCTGTTAGAGATCTTTGCGAGGTCTCTTTTGGGAGGAACAGTGTTTGCCAGCTCATGTTTGCCAGTTCTTCTAGTCATGCTGTGAATCACTGGGACCTGCAATATCAGTTTCTCAGAGGATTTGTTCTTTTTGATATTTAACACATGATGGTCTTAAGAGTGCTTCAGAAAATCTTTAGCATCGCCCTCTTTTACCAAAATGACACAGGAACGATTTCCAAATGTTTGTTTTGCCTCTACCACCTTTTCTGTGGCTGTAATGTTTATACACCTTGAAAATCAGGCCTGGATTTGTCTCAGAGTTGAAAATCCAGGAGCCTTAGAAGCGGCAGTGCCCTGCTGGGGATTTCACCATCGCTGGAATTTTTTAAAAACAACTTGTTGTGTTGTTGCGAGTGAGCATGCAGTCACTCAAGGCTCCGCTCGATCGATTTCCAAAAGAGCTAAATGCCACTAATTTTAGCAGCTGGTCTAAAATCTGGCTACTCCCTTGCAGCACATGTTAAATAACAGTGATAATTTATACTCCCCTTTGAGCATAGCAGGCTGCCACTGCGTGCAGCATTCAAAACCTGTTGCCTGCTCGGAGAAGTAAAAAAAAAAAAAAAACGATACGAGGAACAGCTCGGTGAGACGACAGCAGCGGGCCTGCCAGCACAGTAAAAATAATGCTTTTGGCAGGCCCCGTGGTTCAGCAGAGGGCCTCGAACACGTGGAACCTTAGGGTTTGAAACAGAAAAACCAGAAGTGTTAAAGATCCACTCTCGAGTCCTCATCGGCAGTAAACATGGCCCCTCCTGGGTGTCAGTCCACGTCTGGGGTCACGCAGAGGAGGAAGGAGGAAGGGGCGAAAGCAGCCCAGTGACAACATTCTCAGTCTTGATCAAGCGTTACATCCACATACAAACATACAAGCTCTATCTCTATCTCTCTCTCTCTCGCTGTCTGTCTTGCTCTTGTTCTCTCTCTCTCTTCCGCTTTCTCTTACTTTCGTTCTCTGTCTCTCATTCTCTCTCTCTCTCCCCCTCTATCGTCCTCTCTGAACAGGTCTCCTTCTGATACACAACTTTTCCATTTGTCTCTCCCGCTAGTGTCCTTGCTCGGGCTCTGGAATGCACGGCAGAGAACACATTTCTTTGACAGGAAGGAAAACACACACAGGAGCCTTGAACATGCACACGGAGGGGGGAAAAAAACTTCTTTTTGGAACCTGTAGTTCAATGCAGAGTATGTTGGACGTTTCATGGCCTGTATTTCTTTTCTTTTTCCTTTTTTTTTTTTTGGACGAAACAGTCCTGTTTGCTCCGGCCTGCGACCACTTGTCGCGGGGGGGCCACAAGTGATTTAAAGAGGGCAGCTGGATAACAGAGACTTTATTTGTCTATTTTGAGCCTTGTCTTTGTGCCAGCCTGTCTCAATTTACAGTTGCTCTTTGCTTCAGTATCCGGCATATTTTCTGAAGTGTGTGAAACAGTACAAGATTAAGCTGGGGACAGCTGAGAGGAGGTGTTGTGTACGACCAGATAAAATGGAGGAAGGGGGTAAAAAAAAAAGCAAAATGCAAATGTCGGAAACCATGACCCGACAGTGTTTTGAGCTTTTAAAAGTATGTGCTTCCTTCTCATAATCTGTGGGAGGAAATAAAGAGGAAAAACAAAATATCTCATAAGGGGGTGAGGGACATTATGCACAGAAGTTTCATCAGATAATGAAAAAATAAAAAACATCCCAGGATATACTTAACCCTATCTCAGAACAACTTCTGATCCTGTTTTTCCCATTAATGACATTTTTTCAGAAACACTTACAGTACAGAAAGATTGGTAAATGTAAGAAACTGGATGTGATGTAGGGCCAAAGACAAAACACACATGACTTTTAACAACTCCATTACAAATCTTTAACAGAATTAGCTAATGGTATGTGTCTGTTTGGGCTGAAGAGGTTTTTTGACCGTGAATAGGAGGGGTGATACTGAGACATTATTAACCATGAGAGGTCAAAGGTGAAGCATTTAGCAAACTGGCAGCAGAGAGCTGTGCACTAGAGTGGCTACCGCCTGTGGTCCTGATGTTCCCAGCCTTCCTGCTAAGGTCATCAGACCATACATACCTACCCAGAAAAACCAACTCGCTACACCTATAGAAGAAATATGGTGTGTTTACTGCAACAAAGCAGTGTGGTATATGCTGGAGAGTTTCTCTATCCTTTCAACTTTTAATATAAGTGTTAAAATGAAGTTGTTTTTTAAAAAGGGAATTGTCTCATGTAAGTCACCTTTACACAGGGCTGTTATTTCCAGTGAAATATGACATGACCTTCCACAAAGGAACAGCGCGTTTCAGGCTCATTCCTGAAAAAAGGAGGCAAAAACAATGGAAGGGGAGGCCAGAGGAAGTCACATCACTCCATATCAAAAGGAGATTAGGAACTATAAAAAGAGGATGAAAAAAAGTTTTGAATAAATATGGCTAAATTAAGACTCCTGACATTCAAACAATTTATGAAAAAGGTGAAAGGGGCGGTAGAGTAAGTAAATCAGAATACCTCACCGTCTAATAGTGGACTCTGGAATCTTCACAATCATCACATAAATCCATGCTGACAGGTATAAAAAAAACACTCTCTGCATGGTGTGAGTGTTTTGGAGTGTGTTCTTGTGGCATCGGTGACATAGACACGGCTCTCTGTTCAATAACAGCTCTGTCTGTGGCCTTCGCACCACTGTGCTGTTGTTGACAAATATTCCACCCCTCAGTGCTGCCTTGTCCTGGAATCTACAAAGTGTACTCCTGTGTGTGTGTGTGTTTATGTGTGTCAGGGAGAGAGAGAGAGAGAGAGAGAGAAAGAGAGAGAGAGAGAGAGCGAAGGGGTATTATCACACAAACTCAAAATAACCCAGAATGCCGACTGTCCCATATTAGGTAATGCATCTCCAACAGAAACCAAGTGAACAAGAAATTTATTGACAGGCCAGTGTTAGTGAGGGTGTGCTTAGAGAACTAGGCTAACACTCGTGTGACTCCCACATAACAATGCAAAGCTACAGTACTGAAGAGCACACCTAGGAACGAGACTCACAGGAGGGACACATTTTCCCTAGCTTTAAAACAAACTGTATCCTGACAACCATAAACATGCCCTAAAGGTTTGTTTCTGTGTTTGAGACATTCTCGCCACTAAATCATTGTAAAACCAACGCCAGTCCTGTGGCTTCAGTACACTCCTTTCTGTTAAAAGTCACACTTATACACTTTTTATGACACCAATGACAACTAATCAAATTCAGGCTAGCACTGAATGATGTTAATCTTCATACCCAATATGTCTTGTGAATGCTCGTTGTTTCTGCTTTCGCCTTGGAGACAGTGTCAGTGTGGTACCCTTAGAGTCAGCCTGGATGACATGTTGCACCCTCTCCACCGTGTGTTCCGCTTCTATCTGCCAGTTGAGATCACTTTGGATCTGGATGACAGCCCGATATAAAGGACTGGTGCGAAAGCAGCCCTCCAGCAATAATCACTGGACACCGTATCTCTTCTCGACCTATCAAATAACTTTCTGATTTGCAGTGAGCTGCCACATTATAAAGTGTGAACGCTGAGGAGTCATTTTTTATCAAGTGCGAATGTGGAGAGAGAGAGAGGGCGAAGAGAGAGTGAGAAAGAGAGAAGAGTCGCTTGTCAGTGTCGATGAGACCGGGCCTTGTTTGGTTGGCCGAGTGGTCTGTATAACCAAGTGGTTTTGGTTCAGCGGTTTGCTCCTTCTACTGTCACTGTCTTTGCTGGCACGGGGCCGCTCCGGAAATAGAGTAGCTATCGTACTCTCACCTCTGGAAAGATAGCCCCTAGCTTTCCCTTTTTGTAATGGGCCCTCGCTGGCGTTTTGGGGCTATTTTTGTCCTGATTTTTCTCCTTCAGCTGGAGGAAAGGAGGGACAGAGAGTGGAGGACAGAGGGAAAAAAAGAGGGAAAGGGAGAGGTGCATAGGAGGGGTAGTGGGGAGATACAGCGTCATGAGGCTCTGGGTTAGGAAAAGTGACACTTTGCCTTTAAAGACTTCCACTGGGCAGTCAGATAAGGAATTTAGTGGCTTTATCAGAAATGCCACTGTTTAATTTAAAGGGGTGAGGCACTTAGGATCTGGCACCAGCCTTTCAGTCTGGTGATAAATTTGCAAGAAAGTGGAAAAAGACTGGAGCCCCGGAGAGCTGATTAGCGGGATACAAATATAGCTGTGACATTGTGGCGGGTATTAGTCAGGTGCTCCTCTGAACAAGTGCCTCATTTCTGATAGCCCTGAGAGAGTGTGGCTGTGGCCCCATGGCCAGATTGATTGCGGTCCCAGATTGATTGGAGGAGTGAGGCATGGGCAGTTTGTGTTTCCCATAACTACCATTCAACCTCCCCTTCACGCACACATACACATATACACTTCAACCTCTCTCTCTCTCCCCCTGTCTCTCCCTCTCTCTCTCTCTCTCCTCCCTCTCTTTTGCAGAGTGAAGCTCTAGTCTAGTCCGTTTTGGTCTGTTTCTGCCTCTGCCTCTGCCTCTGCCTCCACCCCTCCCCCACTTCCCCCTCCCGCTCTGTATAACATATCTCTCTCTCTCTCCTTTCTCCCTTTCTTCCCCCCTTCCTCCCAAACCCTTCACTGCAACAGTTGGTGTGTGTTCGTCTTGGCTGCGCTCCATGGCCTGTTTGATGTGGTTTCCAGAAGTCCTGAACTGCAGTCCCTGGCCACTCTTTCTGTCATCGGTGGACCTGCTGTCTTTTTAGCCTCCATTGACTCCTTTTAACCTCCCCACAGCCTCCCTCCCATTTAAACAGCTGCTTACCTGCCCACCTACCTCTCTCTCCTTCCGCCTGTTCCAGACCCCATAAGGCTGACTGATGTTTGGGCCTCACAAGTGGCAGAGGTGATCCAGCTCTCTGCAGTGTCATGTTGGCTGGTAGAGAATCAGTACAGGGTTTCTTTTTAATAATAATATTAATAATAATAATAATAATAATAATAATAATAATAATAGCAATGAAAGTAATAATAATAATAATAATATTTACTTGTATAGCACATTTCATACAAAGGATGTAGCTCAAAGTGCTTTAACAGTTTGGCAAAAGAACACAGGAAAGAGATACACATGGCAAGCTTTGTTTTTTTTTTTTCAACATAATATCTTTCGAAAGCAACATCAGAAACCTGAGACATGAGGGAAAATGCGTTTCATGTCTTTGTATGAAATCAACTTTTTGATCTGCAGCATGTTGCTCCTGGTCCATTACATTTTTTCATTTGATTTCTCAGATGATGCTGTAGTTCAGTTTCTGAATGCAGGGGAAAAACTGTATTATATGGCACAGTAGGTATAAAATATTATATTTGAGCCGGGACTTTTAATCAATCAAATTTAATGGCTAACCTGGATGGGTCGTTGACATATTTGATGTGATGATGCAAAGTAGTAATAATAGATGTAAAGTTTTATATTGTATGTATGAAATGTGTGGCGACGAGGAGGAAGACAGAAAAAAAGACAAAAAAGTGATGATCATAAACAGTCTGATTTTGAATCATGGAGGACTATGCAGAGGCAGCAGCCATGTCCCTACATGGATGCCTATTTCGTATACACCGGTGCATGTATGGTAAAGCAGTGGTGGGGAAACCTCTCCCTGCTCGCGTAGAGCAGCAAGCAGCTTGTAGAGAGCAGGCAAGGCGGATATGGATTGGCTTGCAAAGCTGACAAGGCCTGGCTTAGGAAATTCAGTAAATACCCTTTGCCAAGCAGATTGGGTTGGTTTGCAAGCCACAGCCAACCCTTGTTCACATGTTCACGTGTGTATAGGTGTATGTGTGTGTGTATGTGTGTGTTTGTGCGTGTGACTTCTCACCCATACCCAGTGAAAAGGTGCCCCCTCCCTCTCTGAACTCAGCCTGGTTGCCTTTGGACAGCCCAGCTTTTCCTGGCTCTCACTGAAACACACAAAAAAAAAAACAGAAAGAAAGAAAGGCCGCTGTCAGATTGTTTTTTGAGGCTGTGGCGGCTGCTTGTGTCAGAGTGCAAGCTGATATGTAAACATGTGTCTTCCTGCCCAGGGGGCTGGGCTGCGTGCGCCGGGCAGGCGGGCAGGCGGGCGGGTGGCGGCTCGCTTTCAGGGGGTTGGGGGGGGCGGTTAGTGCGTACACAGAGCAGACACTACTGACACATCTCCCCCAGCTCGCCCCTCTGGCCCCGGGCTGTGGTCAGGAGCCGTGGTGGTAGCAGGAGCGACAGCAGCAGCTTTGGGGACGCCATCCTTTAGACAAGCTCACTGCTTACTGCCAGACATGCACAAAAAACAAGCAGACAGGCATATGTCAACACACAAACACGTGCACGGCCATGGACACACACACACAGACACACACACTTCCACAAATACACTCTGTCACAAACACGCATGCAAAAGTACACGCTCTCTTGCAAATAACTTGACACAGACAAACACCTACACGGTTTAAGACAGGTATTCACTGCATACAAACGTAAAGACATGTTGTTCACAATATTCCCTCTTCACTGTATAATGTAGGAGCGTAGAGCATGCTTCATTCTCTGCTCATGTACATTCACTGCTGTAGTGCAATCAGATGCATGAACACACCCACAGACACAGGGAGTAAATAAGACTTGAACTGCAATCCCTTAAAAAACAATACTACCACGTCGATGTGACATTCTGACTTTGAATTCGAGGCAACTTTTGAAAGGTAGCCCGTGTGTGTAACACCTCCTCTTGGCCAGACTAGTCGTAGACTCGCTTGTCTTACTTTTCATGCCTTCCCCCCATTTTGGCCCCTGCAAGATTGATCTCAGATTGACCGAGATGGCGCCAAACAGCCATATAACTTTACATCACCGAGGAGGGGTTTTAGTGGATTTCAATAGTATTTCAGGATATCCTTACTGTCGCTTGCTGCCGCAGCAGCAGATTTTCTGGCACAATAACAGCTGTCCCCAGCATTAGTGGGGGAGAGAGACAGACACTTGCAGATGCTCCCTCATCCTCATGTGTCAGAAGAAGGAGCCACTCCGCTCTTCTCCTCTGCTGCCAATTCACGGGACAGGGCCGGTGGAAAATGGTATATATAGACAGGAAGGAATCCTTATACCCTCGAGCACTCGGTATTCCCCATGCAGATTTGAGCTCAGTGCCTCGGTAAACGATACTAATGCCTTGGCTGCAAAAATGTGTCTGAAATGCGGAGATTGTCCATTTGTCTTTTTCATGGGTAGTTTATTTTGTGGGTTTTAGTCAAAGCAAAGCCAATTGAGTATTTAGGCTGGATTCCTGTGATTGGAGAGCAAATATAGAAGTGGCCTCTTCTCTCCTTTTTCTTGGCAGTGTGTCACTATTTTTAGGACTCAGGAGATCAACAGCCAGAAGTGGTTTAGATTTAGGAAGTATTTTTAACACAAGCTGATAGGGATGAGGATTTCAGCCTTGACATGCTTTGACAAATGGTAGGGATTCATTTAAATGTGTAAGACTAACTGACAAACTAAACAACTAACTGACTAACTAAATTGAACCCAAGCTAACCTACTAGATTAAGGCCAACCTTACTGACTAACTTGATTGAATAATCAGATAATAAGGTATAGTCATGACCAAAGCAGTTTAGGATGTGACTGTGTGAGACATAAACAGACAAACATAAATGGTACACTGATACATTTGTGATTTTAATATCCAAAGCAAGGCTTAAGGTAAAATGCTAATTTGTACTTTTTTCTTGACAAGAAAAAAAAACAATGTATGCGAGCTTATGAAATAACTGAATCCAACAGCTTGTGGGTGAAGTAAGTAAGCGGTTTGCTACCCTCGCTATGAGAGGCGTATGGAAGGCAGTCTCAGTTTATCTCCCCTTGAACTGGGCTAATGCTTGTCTGCTCTGATTAGGATTAGAATGTGTGGACTTGCAGGGACTCAGGAAGAGCCCGGCAAAGGGCTGATAATCTAATAAATCAAGATAAAAAATTCTGAGATTGGTTTACTCAGGACCTGGGATTTACCGGTGGCCAGTTCTGAGGGACAGGGATTAGCTGGGCTTTAAACACACCAGCATGGGCAGAGAGATGGTGGGTGAAGGGGAGGAGGTGGTGGTGTGGTTGAGGTAGTGGGTATTGGGGGGAGGGGTGGGGGGGTGTGAGTGGTGATGGGGGGTTGGGGACAACGATGGCTTTATATTGCGGAGACCGACGGCAAGTTTAACTGTGAGTGACAAGGTCAGGGTTGGCCCTGCACAAAAAGGCTTTGTTCCACAGGCAGATTAAAGGGCTCTTGCACAGTTTTTTACACTTTTGGATCTTGTCGAACATGTTGCGAGATAATCCTGTCTGTTGAGGAAGCGCAGTTGGCAGCAAAGAGGATTCAGGATGAGGTGCTTTGAAAGAGAGACGAGTAGGAAAAAGCGGAGGGGAAATCTACCCCACTTGTGGAACAGAAGCGAATATTGTGTATGATAGCTGAAAAAAAAAATACTGATCTATTATTATGTATAATTTCTGGCTATAGGTAGCAGTTTTTCCACATATTGTTCCCTTGGTGAAGACCAGCAAAATAACCTGACAGGGATTTATGAGTTATCTGACAGAGCTTGGCATAAAGTCCTTTGTGTATGTCACGTTAGGAGGGAATTTATGTTAATAGTACCATATTTTTGTCTGTTGGCTTTGTGTCGTCAAGGCAACAGACCAAGTCTGGGCATGCCAGAGGCGTCTTTTTAACCTGGTCCTTAAGTGCATCAAGTGCATCAACTATGGGCAGATAGAGAAGTCAACGTCTTAAATACACGTTGGGAAGGCAAATAAAAGCCTTAAAAACTTGGATTTGTACAGGAAATAACACTATCGTGCTACACCTTACAACGCCATTCAGTAAAGAGGAAACAGAAAAGACAATTTCATTATTCTTTTAGAGCACAAAGCAGGGTGATGTGTAGTCAAAGGAGCCTTTTTCTCCTATGATACCCTGTCCTCTGAAGCTTGTGAAGTCCATGTCCTCCAAACAGAATGTTAGTTTGGCATCCGTTAATGAGAGGATCAAACCCAACTGCTCTCTATATCCCTCTTATTTAGTGGCATATACTCTTCAAAGGCTGCCTGGCTGCACTAACAATACGAGATGAAAAGGCTTGACAAGTCAGCTAAGGCAAAGGAGTGGTTTTGTCTCTTTCTTTGGAAAAAAAAGAACGCCTGCAATATTGTTGGGCCATTAGATAGAAAAACAAGAGAGAAACTGAGAAGCCAATTACCTTTTTGAGTTAGCTAAAGGCCATTTTAAACTGTGTGCCCATGACATAATAATGTTTATGGTAAATATTGTAGTCAGAGTAGCTGAGTGCTTGGCGTGAGAGAAAGCGAGGGGGTGGGAGGTTGGGGGGGGGAGAAAAAAGGGCATCAATCTGAGACAGAGAATAATTTATTAAGATCTGAGATGCGCCAATTATGTGGAAAGGACCAAAAAGAAAAAAAAAATCAAACTCTCCAGGAACCGCATACATGATTGCAATCTTGATTAAATCCCCCTGGATCTAATGAGTTGATTTTCTGCTGTTAATATTGCATTGGCTGATGATGGATTCGTTAAGATAATGGAACGAAGCTAAAATATAAATGACTCCCTGTCAAGGAGCAGATTTTCGTCATTTTCTGTCTGACACCTCCACCGTGGGGATTTGGCTGGGCTGATTTTGTGTTGAGAACCGCCAGATCTGGAATACTAATTTTACCTTGGACTTCTCCGCACGCCTCCCGATATGCTCTCAGTAAATATGCTCTTTTTCTTTTCAAACAGAGGATGAGGTGGGGGTTGCGGGGGAGGGGAGGAGGACGGGAGCGGTGGGGTGGGGTGGGGTGGAGTGGAGTGGCTGGGGGCTGAACTTTCTCTTGATGCAACTCCATTCCTCCTGCCACTGACAGGGGCTGAATTCAACGGTTAAGTCTAATGAACCTCATATATATTTATATTTAAAAAAATAACCTGAGCACTGATTTATGTGATGGTTTTATCCTCTGTTTTCTCTCAGATTTCCCTCCTCCTGGTTATAAACGGCACACACATAAAAATCCATTCTGGGCAGGGAAACCTCTATGAAACTGTCAGAGAAGCGAGCCTCGGGTCGTCAGCCCCCTATGCGCCCCTATCGACTCTCCATGTTTTGGTGATGAATAGAGCAGGAATAGAGGTGAGGCCTGGCTCTGGTGCCTCACACAGGCCAGCTGAGCCAAGTCTGTTTTCTCTTCAGACAGCCCTGACACTGAAGTTGACAGGATGCGTGGAACCTTGACTCCTCTGTGGCGTATTGATCCTCTGCAGCGTATGGTTGAGTCACAGCAGAACGAGGTCTGGGGGTTTGATGGGATGGGCAGCGTGTGTAGGAAAAGATCGCACATGAATGGGAGCCTTCGGAAGGAGTGGATAGGGATGCCAGGGTGGTAATGAGTGGAGATTACACATCCAGCCAGTGTATTGGAGGGCCGTAAATCAGGAGAGGTCTGTGTAGTTGCCATCACACAACTTATCAGACACGCTAAACAAACTTCATATAGTTACAGCCTTGTTTAGAGCTTGACCATTAGCAACAAACAAAACAACACTACTGTTCCTTACTCATGTTTACCCTACCAAAGACAAAAAATACTTTAGTTCATTCAACATTACCTTTACATGTACTCATTTGGCAGACATCCTAAGATGCATACGGGTATTGTTACAGATTTAAGCGTGATACAGTACTGCCCAATATAGTTGGCTATCCTTTTCAAACGAGGTGCCGTGAGATGTGGTCTATTTCCCCAAACCACTAGCTTTTCTATAATCACCGTAATCACCATTGTTGTCCATTTTCACGCTCTACCTGACCCCGCCTTTGTGCCGATTATTGTACTGACCTCCCTCTGTCTCTCATTCTCCGTGCTCTATTGCCAGGGAAACAGCCTTACCCTCCACCCTTTCTTCCATGTGTCACTTTTTTTGTCCTTTAACATGGTTTCGCTAAAAAGTTTTTTAATCAATCAAGTATGAGGCAGAAAATGGGCTTAGTCACGGCCCCGGGCCCCAGGTCGTGTGATGCTCGTTTTGCATACTGACAGCTCCTCAAAAGGGGGGTGAAAAAAGGAATATTTCGGGGGGAAAGTCGCGGTTTCCATGGCAGCGGGCACTTGTTGCGCGTCGCTCGCTTCTTTTCTTCCCCTCCGGCGCGAGTCCCGCCGTTTTCAAAGGGACGGACAACAAAACTCGGGGCAGGAGGGGAACGGTTGGGCCACAGAGGTAGCTGCCCTTCAGCCCTGCGCTGTCCTCTCCTGCGGGGCCCAGAGAATGGGACGGGGGCATCTGACAGCAAAAAAGGGGGCCTACTAGCTTCTGTCACAGATGCATAAGCGGCGTTATTAAGTAAATGTTCTATTTTTCATTGTGCCATGCCCACTGAAAAGAGACACAGAGGGGGAGCCTGCATCGTCTTAAAAGCAATGGAGAGAGAGAGAGAGAGCGAGAGAGAGAGAGAGAGAGAGAGAGAGAGAGAGAGAGAGAGAGAGGAAGAGGGCTGAGATTAAACAGCTCCAGTGGCGCTCTTCTCTCTCAATCACATAATTAGCGTTCACTGCTCAGCCCCAAGGTCACGTAAAGTAGTTTTAGACGGAGGTCACATAAAATAAACACGGCTCTCATGGCTTGTGTTTTTCGCTAGTTCACTCGGAGGCAGGAAATGAGCACAATGGGAAAGCCATAAGTTGCACAAAACTAAAACAGAGAGAGAGAGAGAAGAGAGAGAGAGAGAGAGGGAGAGAAAGAGAGAGAGTTTACATTGTTCTACTATGATATACTGAATTCCCGAATGAATGTATGTCTATACATAGACAATTGGGATTCTTCCTCCATGTGTCCCTCATACTTTGTATGACTTATGTATATGACATACCAATTTTTTTTTAATTTTTACAGAGAGAGAGAGAGAGAGAGAGACTGTTGTTTTTGGCTAAACTGGCCAAAGTATGTTTTTAATTTTAATTATTAACCTTGTCAAAGAACACTTAACACATTTTCAGTGCAGAGGCAATGTCCGCGCAATGTCGAGAAGATATTTTGTTCACCTCTAAAGTAGCTTTTGGTTTTGCTTTTGGGTGTGACTACCTCACATTAACATACCATGCACTCCTGGTTTGTTGGCACATGGGCGTATTTTATGCATGCACTAAGCTGAACTATTTTGGTATGGAGCAATCCTGTAACAAGAATGCGGTTGACAGTGATTACCTTTTTGCTACTCCTCCAGTCCTTTTCACAATTATGTATTCCTCTTTCTCTTTGAGAAAATGGCTTAATAAGGTCAAGGTGCTTGCGTGTCAAGACTCCTTTAAACAATTTGCAATCATTTCCATAGCATCAACACCACCCACAATAACAAACAAGGTTAGGGCGAGCTTTCATCACTCCGTGCAATAGAAATGGTGATTATTGTGGGGTTTTTTTTGTCAACACCAGAGGACATGCCAAGCAATGAAAAAAAGGATGTATACATCCTATCATATTTTAGTGTCTCGATACATTTAAAGAGACAGCACTTGTACACATGAGATTAATTCACCTGCCTAATTTGCTGACTGGGCCGAACTTAATGATATGGAGCCAGAGGTGGATCTAAATGCCATGTTTCCTCGTCAGCTGTCCGCTGTCCGCTGTCCGGATCCCTCAGCAGAATGAAGCCCAGCTGCCTGTGTCTGTAATTTGAGCAGCAGTTTGTCTTTGAGTTCCTTCACAATTGGCTGTCATTCGGATGCGAAAGGTTAGGGGGAGAGCTGGGATATCTTCCTTGATGGCATTTTATCATGCTAGTCATGCCCGGTTTCCTGATGAATATATTAAAATTATTACTGTGCAAACAGAGTTTCTAATTACTGACCTGCTTGCCATTGTACTGTGCGTTTTTCATGTTTTTTCCCCCCTCCTCCAGCCTCTCCCTCTATCTCTCCCTCTCCCTCACCCCCACCCCCTCTTTCTCCATGCTTGTTTATTTATCTGCACCAGTGAATACAGAATAGTCAGTGCAATGTCATTTCCATCCACACGAAAATGATTTTGAAAATGCCAATCTGGCCCATTATCCAGAGTAATTACAAGTCAGTGTCTTATTTTTTATTTTTATTCGATCATATCTTCAGGAGATTCCTGGTCGTCTTAGCGTTTTGTGTCAGTGGGCATTACTTACATTGAAAGGGTTTTTTTTTCTAAGAATGGAAGATAACAATCTATCAGGCCCAAGTTTGAACACAGTTACTGAGTAAAGCAGTAAGTGGATTGTATTATGAGATCCTCAGTGATACTGCACAAGCTGTAGTCTTGATGTTTGTGTTTCTTTGAGATAACGCGTAGGAATGACATCAGAGTATTTGCTGCAAATGAGGAACTCTGCACTTTTTCTTCTGTGGAAAAAAAACCCTGAACCTGTGGAGCAATGAGAATGTATCTCAAATATGCATTTCATTACCTTCTCAGTGTGTGTATGTGTGTGGACGTATGTGTGTGTCTGTCTATCAACCACAAAGTATGAGAAAAATGAGGTGGCGTTCTTTTGTTCCGCCGCTTTTGTGACATCCAGCAGGTTTCTCTGGTTTATATACGCAAAAGTCGCATTTCAAAGAAGACTTCATCATTCACACGAAATTTGGCTTCTCCTTTTTTTCCCAGACTCTATGGCTCTGCTGACTCTTTGGCAGTGGCTAAGGATATGTTTGGTGCCAGCATCTCTCTCTAGCTCTCTCTCTCTCTCTCGCTCTCTCTTTCTGTCTCACACACACACACTCACTTTCTCCATCTGAAGTTACCTATTGGCCGCGGCAGTCTGCCCATGCCACACCGCAGAGGGCAAGCCTGTTGTTTACTCACCGGCCGAGATGCGTCGGAGGGGTTTTGATCAGGGGACTCGATAGGCGCTGCAATTTAAAGAGGGGACACGGTGGCTCTGCACAAAAACAATTAAAGGCAAAATGAAAGGCGGCCCCCAAGGGTTAAAAAGGGAAAATTAGCAACATGCATGCTGGAATGCATGGCTCTGTCTCTCTCTCTCTCTCTCTTCTCCTCCTCCTCCTCCTTCTCCTCCTCCTCCTCTTCCTACCCCCTCTTTCTCTCTCTCTCTCTCTTTCTCTCTCTCTCTCTCCCTCCCAAAACTTGCCAGGCCCTGGCATTGTTATGTATGATCAGATCTGCCAGTTCTTCCTCTAAGCTCCTTGTCACATTTTGACTTAATGAAGTGCAACTTAGAAGGGAATTGGGTTCATCGCGCCAGTCGCACGCCGTTCCCTTGTTGTAGCAAACAGGAGCGGCATGGGACCGAAGCGCTACAGCGCGAGTCGTTATCATTCCGGTCAGTCTGTTTAACACAAAATTAAACAAAGAACTAATTAGTGCCTCATGAATTAATAACTGCACTGTTGCCGAGTAGAAGTTAGGTTGCTGAGGGGAGATATAAAATAAGTAGGAAGATCAGGTTAGAATTATTATTACTTTTTTCTCTCTCTTTCTTTCTCTCTCCCTCTCACTCTCTTTCTCTCTCTCTCTTTCTTTTCTCTCTCTCTCTCTCTCTGTCTCAGTCTTAGTCTCTCCTGTCGCTGGTGCTGTCAAGGTTAGTAAAGTTTGTGGGAAGTTGCGGCTAACTCCTCTTGTTGTGGCTGAGTGTGTGTCTCTCTGGTGCAGCAGTCTGTTGGCCTCCAGTCCCCTCACCGTGGACACATGAGTTTGTCTTCTTTATTAATCAGGGGCTAGGAAGCCCCATTCCACCCACACTGGCACCGTTTATTTCTCAGCATTTTAATGACAAACAAAAGCACCCAAGACATGGCTGCACCCTATATGTTTTTTTATGTGTATTAACTGTGTTAACTGTGTCCTTTTGTCTGATATGTATTGTTTTCCATGCGTGCTGTCATAAACATGCAAATCGCGGGTATTAGGGCAGAAGATTATGTGGCTGAAATTGCCAGGATTAGTTGCAAGGACTGCAAAATGCTTTTTTTTTTTCGTCATTACAAACTTGGCTTTGACCTGTTTTGAAAATTCCTATCTAAACAAAAGGCTGCTTACCTCCATAATTAACTATACAGGGACACTAAAATCACTTGTGTAGTGAGCGTTTTTATTATAAGCTCAGAGAGGCCCTGTTGTTTTAAATGTATCCTGAGACGCATACACACGCATACACACACACATATGCAAGTACACACACAGTATCTCACACAAACTCACACACACATACACACACACAAGATGTTTGCTTATGAAGGCATCAAAAGAAAGTGGTCACAGTTGACTTCCTTTTACGGCCAGACGGAATATAAGCATTGCGCTGGCCTCTGCTAATGCAAGCGTCTCCAAGGTCATATTGGCTAATAAAATCCTCCCCTCAATCAGATTTTAGGATTACTGATTCTAAGTAAATTATCATTGGCAAGCTGTGCTGAAATATTCTCAAAACTGGTTAACCAGGCCCCTGCACCTGCTCTCTAGGTGTCTGGAATATGCCACCCGTCAGTTAACCACTGCTGTGGGATGGTGCTTTATGTCTGTATTGTTAACATAAAAGGATGTTATTGCGTCCCAATTAAATGGCTTTGAATGTGTCACTGTAGTATACGCAGCAGCTTGCTTCTAGCATATGCAGCTTTGAGAAGTGAAGGAAAACACGTGTTTGGGTGTGTTTGCCCAGATGACACTTACGGTGTGTGTTTAATGTAATGCCATCATGGTGTATGTTTTTCTTTAGGTGCACCCACACTGCGAATTAAATGATTGAGCTTACATATTTTGAAAGGTGGCTGTATATGCTTGTTTAAGCCCAGCCAATGATATGCTGCACCATATTTCACATAGTAATGTGATGCATGGTTATGTGGTTTTAATTTGATGTTCTGTTTATTTCTCTGCCCAACACCCCCCCCCCCCTCCACCCCCTTCTTGTTTTTTTTTTTCTTTAGATGAAGTAAGTCCCTGGATGGAATGACTTGCTCCTTCAAAGAGAAAACGAGGTAGGACAAATATGCCTTATGACTAATTACAGCCCTTGCAATCTGCATTGCTCGCATCCACAACAAAATCAAGTGTCTTCATTAATCCACATGGATCAATGTGTCCAGGGTTGTAAAAAACTGACAAATTACTTATTACTTTCACAACATTTTCTCTTCCAACTGATTAACTCACAGTGAGACACAGTAATTTATTAAGGGAGAGATTCATAGATACCTTATGCTCGTTGCTTAATAAACTGACGTTCCTCGCCGGGTGCTGTTCTGGCAGTTTTAGCCATTTCTACCTCACGCCCCTAGATGCAGACGGTTGCAATAATTATCTTAA
>CM059270.1:11450187-11490187 GCA_030347295.1 Setipinna tenuifilis | reverse complement strand
TGCAGGGGGAAAAAATAAGGCTTTTTATTTTCTGTTTAGAGAAATTCTCCACATGCCTGCAATGACGCCAGCTCCAGATTGGATTCATAAAATGCCACTTTTTGGGACGTTGTGCCGAGTTGTCGTCCATACATGGCTTTGGAGTTCATGTGCGCTCCTGAGCTCGCAAGCAAAAAAAAACTAGCTAATCAACCTCTCCACCCCTCCACCCCTCCCAAAAGCCAGTGCCTGCAGCCCAACTTAACCCCCCCACACACACACACACACACACACACACACACACACACATACACACATACCCCTTTTGGGCTTAGCTTCTCCACACCCGTATCCCCCCCATGCCCCCTTATTCGCTATATTTTCTTGGCTTTTGAATTTTTCCAGTGTGTCAAAACAAGCAGAAGCTACACGGCGACGGGCTCCCTGTGTAAATATTTATGATGTAACATCTCCATGTGAATAGACTTTCCTCGGAATCCATCCATCATTCCCGCCAGATTGTGAAAGCCCTCCTCCCGGTGGCAGCCCAGTCCGTAGGAAGCTCAGGCAGGAGAGGTGCCCCCCCCCCCACGCCAAACCCCAATCCCAACCCCAATCCCAACTCCACCCCACATCCACTCCCTCACTCCACCCTGCTGCACTACCCCTGCCACCCCTATCTTCTCTCTCTCTCTCTCTCTCTCTCTCTCTCTCTCTCTCTCTCTCTCTCTCTCTCTCTCAAAGTGTTTGTTTTTCTTTTCACTGGGGGCCTCCCAGCCGGGCGGGAGAGGGCATTTCGTGCGGCGTCCCCTCGGCTTCCATTCAGACAGCACTTCAAAGCCCATTTTGGCCCCCTTTGTTTCTGCGACGTGGCCGCCGCCTCCCCAAAAATGGCGAAACAGAAAAATGCGATGTAGGTCACATTACAGCCGTTGCGCCTGTGAAAAAGTGAAATTCCCGCCGTGGGACCCAAGATCCTTAGTTACCACTCGCGCCTCAGCAAGATGCCGGTCAAATTTGGTCCGTCTCCAAGAGGATCTCAAATTCCTCAAATTCAAGTATTAAAAAATCTGCCAACCTGAAGACAACATTAAAAAGTTTTGGTCTTGATGTAATGATAATAATATAAAGATCTTTACTTTTATAGCACATATTATACAAAGGATGTAGCTTCTAAGTGCTTCGACAGTGGAAATACACATGGCCAGTAGCCATTTGTTATAGTCCAGTAGCGCCAGAAGAAATTCTTTAGGGCACATGTACTGGGCTAAAAAGGTATGCATAAAAAGGTATGCAAAGCATTGCAACCACATCTTATCAAAATATCAAAACAACTTGCAGTGAAAGCATACTTGAAAAACTGGCAAATTGTTGCTTAGCCTTCCTTCTAACATAACTTTCATTGTGTAATTTTTGCTTTTCTTAAAGTTAAAGTTTTATATACCTAGGTGAACTATATATTGTGCATATACAGGCCCTACTTAGAGCAGCACACACAGAGCACTCGGGAACAATGGCTCATTATTTAGTACTCAGACCGCGGCCGCCTCAATCACTCAAACAATCACAGTTTTCCCTTAATCACCAACAGGCAATACGGGCCTGAAAGCCAGGTAATTATTTGATCAGTGCATTAAGAGTGGTGTCTCATCTGAGCGCGCTATCAAAGCTAAACCGGTCTACACAGTTCAAAACTCCCGGCAGTGACGGGAGCAATTAGCAAAGGAGAACCAATTAGCGCGAGTCTCATCCCTTAGTATTGTGAGGTCGTGGCTCCGGCAAAACCTAAACACTCGCCGTAGCATGAAGATGATAGGTGATGGGTGAGAGGGTGCGTTCAAACATTGTCAGGTGATTAAGGTGGGGATGTCAAGGCACCCATACCACACACACACACACACACACACTCACACACACACACACACACACACACACAGCAGTGGAAGAGCAGTAGAGCTGTATTGCCACAACAGTGGAAACTTGTTTAGTGTTTTGCCAAAGGTCATGGCGGCGTAGAGTGTGAATACTGAATATGCGGATGAGCCTCTCACTGCACTCGTACATAATTACGCACATTCATGGCTGACACCCCAGCTTTAATCTTCCGTGTTGTAGAGGGCCGGAGAAAACTACACAGATACCCACAATCCCTTGTTCTCTACAGTTAGGGATTCAGGGCCAGTGGAGAAGCTCCCGTATGTCTTCCTCATTTCCACACAGAGCTGTTGGGGTTTTGTCTTCCCAGCTGGACAATGAGTTTGTGTCTTCTGAAAAAAAAAAGCATCTCCATGCCTGGTTGTTTCTGCCATTCCTTTTATCATCACACAGATGCTAAAATTATGCCATAATTATTGCCCAGCCTCTTCTGAGCAGAGCGAACCGCTCGGCTTTGAGGAGGTAATATGGATTATCACAACAGTTGTATGGTTCAATGCTGCTATCTAACTTTATCTATTCATCTGCAATGATAGCGACCTTTTGTGCTGGGAAGCTGTCCTGCGGCCTATCAAAATAATAATAATAATAATAAAATAATAACAAAACACAGGCTCCCTCATGAAGAGCGGGGATTGTCTTTTTAATTTCGCCTGAGTTTGCTTATTATTAATATTCAGGCCATGATTACGCCGCCCGGAATGAATAACTAAATTATTAGTTCAAAACACAATGCCGTTGTGGCGGAGAACTTGACTAACAAGCACATCTTTATCCTTACACTCTTGCGTCAATACCGCTGGATTTCATAACACTCTTTTTACCGTCACGGGGAAAAACATGTCTCGGTTTGAGCAATAATGAGTGTGGTCGTTAAGGAGAGTATGTAGCAATTCCCCATTAAAGTGTTTTATATGGAGTCTGATGTGTGTTTTTTTTTCTTGTGTGTGTGCGTGTGTGTGTGTGTGTGTGTGTGTGTGTGTGTGTGTCTGAGCCCAGTGAGTGTTTGTGTACCTGTATGTGTTGCATTTGGTCGCTTTGAAGAGAGCACATAGAATAGGTGCAGGTTTTTTTTTTTTCTTCTTTTCTCTCTTATTTTGAGTGCCTCTTTTCTCTTGGCAGATCCATTCAAGCTTTCAATACCTTTTCCCCCCCTCGCTTCCCCTGCCTCCTTTTCCAGCGAGCAGAGGGGTTTTACTTTACTCCTTTGTCATCCTAATTGATTGCATTAACCTTTGGAGTATTGAATTTCCCGTGCATCACGCCGCGCACAATGTGGAATATTATCATAATCCCTCCAAGTAATGGACACAGGGCAATCAACAATGCTTTAGGAAAACTACATCTTTGAAAGATGGAGCGTCATATTATTTCCATTAAAAAAAGGCCATGCAGGACTGGCAAGCTTTGAGAAACTTTGACAGTGTTTCTGCCTGTCTGTCAATCTGTCTGGTGTTTCCTCTCTTTTTCCCCCTTTCTCTCTCCCTCTCATTTTATTTCCCTATTTTTTTTCTCTCTCCCTCTCTTTCTTTCTGTCTGTCTCTTTATCTATCACACATTCACTCTCTTTGTTTTTTTTTCTCTCTCTCTCTGGTTCTGTCTCTTTCTTTATGTCACATTCTCTCTCTCTCTCTCTCTCTTTCTCTCTCTCTCTCTCTCTATCTTTCTCTCTCTCTGTCTCTCTATCTCTTTATAAGACAGAAATTTGGTACTTTGTACCGGGGAAAACACAGGCCTGCTTGTTTTCATCCAGCGCCAGTCTCTCTCTTTATTATCCTCTTATCTCAGCAGATAATTATATACCTGTAGCTGTGTGCCACTGTGCTCATCTAGGCCAGTTACAGTATCGGCCTCAGACGCCATTTTGATATCACTCTCAGCCCTGTGTGTTTTCACAACTACGTGATAATTTCTTTATAACTGCGGAGATAGTGCGACCCCAAAGGCAGCACAGAGAGGCAGGAAGCGATCTAAAGGGTGGGTGGGGGGGTGGGTGCTGATATTACAGTGAATGCTGTTTGCACACCGTAACCACAGCCATGTTGGTTGGTCTTTTCAGTGCAAAGTCAGCAGGTGTGTAGGCCTTTTTAACTAAGCGTCAGTGTTTGACTTCTGGTGTTATGTATCTGTTAACAGGTTTCATTTTTCCACTGGTGTGAGTTGTTCTAATAGGGCAAGTATTGAGTGTGTGTGTGTGTGTGTGTGTGTGTGTGTGTGTGTGTGTGTGTGTGTGTGTGTGCGTGTGTGTGTATGTGTGTGGGTGTGTGTGTGTTTGCCTGTGTGCGTCTGTGTTGTTTGTGTGTGTGTGTGTGTGTGTGTGTTGTGTGTGTGTGTGATGGTGATCTTTTCTTCGATGAAAGGAAATACGGGATCACTGCTCCTTTTTTAAATCAATATCAGTGGATTGTAATGAAAATCTTGAGATGAGTGGCATTCAAGGAAATGAATAATTGACATTCCTTACTCTAATTAATTAAAGATCATGTGTACGTGCATGTACGTGTATGTGTGTGTGTGTGTGTGTGTCATCAATCCAGGTAAACACACACACATACGTGCACACACAGACACAAACAGACACACACAGACACACACAGGTTTCTGTGTGTGCTTATTTCTGTGTCTTTCTCATGCGTTCTCATGCGATGACCTCCGAGGACACTCACTGTGAGTTTCTGTCTAACATGTAGTTTGAAGTATTAAGCATCAGGAGACACTGGCTTTGGAGGCAAGATTAGCCCTCGATTTACTGCAATCTCTGGGCCACGTAGCGTAATCCCCTTACAGGCCTCACCCTGGCCTCCCCCCACACACTCTTTTCAGAGGTCTGTGGCCAGGGCAGCATGTTTCCTTAACACCCCTTCCGAACACATGCAAGTAACATATTCTCATCAGGCCTGTAATTTTACAGGTCTTTCACAGTAATAAGGGGATGTCACAGGGGCGACACAATTATCAAAATAGCGCTATGCTGGGTAACATGGGCGTGGTAGTTATTGACATTATGATGCAAAGCGGTGTTGTATATATCTGAGTGCAATATTTTAAACAGCTGCATCATATGTTAACACTGGCTTGTTTTTTTTGATGAGCATGTTTTAGAGTGTACAATTCTGAACTATTGCATTGAAGCATGACTGTACTACAAGTGCTTCTACCCTTCCCTCCCCTCCCCTCCCTGTATGGTATCCACTCTGCCAACACCCACAAAAAAGTATCAGTTCTGGAAAACACCAGGTGAATCCTTTAGATCATAATAGATAAAACCACTGGCTTTGTTAGTCCTTTTATTGGTAGCATGATAAAAAAAAACACCGTGCTCCTATTTGCACCCAACAAAAGGCCTTGTCTGTGTGCTGTGTGTGTCTGAACGCAGCCACCTGGCTGTTCTGTCCGACTCTTTTGTATTTCAGGATTTATTCAACAAAAAAACCCTCCGAAAACTAGAGCGGTGCTAGCGTGGAGAATAAAGAGAGAGGGGGCTGAGAGAAAGAGAGCAAAACAGACTTTTTAGCTTTAAATAGAAGTGTAAACAGTGGCAGAGAAAAGCATAACATTAATTGATTGTTCAGCAACACACAAGCCTCGGTGTTATCATGTTTCCCTGGCAACATGAAGTAATTGTCTGGTTGCTTAGATGAATTGAAGCAAAACAGTCTGTAATTCACATGAAGCCCTGGAAAACATATTCTTTTCAGCTGCGACAGAGAGGAAGCGAAATCAATTGAAATAGGGAGGGCCCCAGCCATCCATAATTGCCCTGAGCGCTGATATGGCATCACCCTTTGATGGGTTTTTACGTTTGTGAATATCGCATGTACTAACACTCACAAGGAATGCTCCACACTGGTATGTAAATACCTCAACTTTAAAGACAAGCGATCGGCCCCATCGTCATACCCCCCACCCCCCCAGTTTTCTGTTGCGCTTTGCAGGCGAGATGATAAAATGGACAAGTTGTGTAAGGTCGACCGATAGGTCAAGGTGAGCGAACGTCAGCAGGTGCTCCTGTCTGCTCTGGACCTCCATCCATCAAGTGCCAGTCAGAGTCCATTAGGGGGAGGCTTAGTGGCTCAGGAGACGGCCCATGTCCAGATATGAAGTGGCCTGTGTCCCGAAATATACGCTGTTTCTTCAGGTAAGCCTAATCGGCCCTTGCTGGCGTACTGGTGACGCTTGGTTAGTGACAGATGGAGTTGCTGCACTGGTAACGTGTGTGTCCTCGAGTGTCTTCCTTCAGATGAGCATTTTACATGTATGACCCACGAGTTAAACATAGCGGCCACATTATCGACAACAAATCATTTCATAACAAGGAAATATGTCATTACATATGTTGCTACTGTGTATTTTAGCAAGAAATTGTAGTAGCTACTGTCATGTACCACTAAAAACTCCTCGCAACAATGGTTTTGTTGTCATTGTCATTGCAGCCTTTACATTAAGATAAAATTCTTCAGGATTCTTCTTATTGACCTTTTATTGGTGTCCGTCATGTTGGTCGTCACTAGGAAGTTGTCCCACTGCAAGTGTGCTGTGTGATCAGAGTTGATGCAGTCCCCCCTGCACACCCGTGAGCATGACAGGCAGGAAGGGGGGGGAGTGGAGTGGAGTGGAGGCGAGGCGAGCCATGGTGAAACACTGAGAACTTTCCCAAAGGTTCAGGCAGTGAGTACATTAGAGGGACCTAATTCATTACCAGGACTCTCTAGGAGTTGACAGGCACTTTCCACATTAATATCTATTATCGGCTGATAAATGACATCAAACGGCCGGGCCGGTATTGGTTTCGGTGTATTTCACCACACTGTCAAACACCCTGAGACGGCCTCGGTGGCGGCGGCGGCAGCAGAGACAGAGGAGGCGGTGGGCCAGGGGCCAGGGGCCCAGGCTTTAGGCCACAGCTGTCCCGCAGTGGCAGCAGCAGCAGCAGGAGCAGCAGCAGCAGCACCAGCAGCCATGGCCCTCCCAGGGCTTGGATTTCATCTGTGGGACTTTCTACAGCCAGAGTCTGAAGCTGGGATTTCGGATGTTTATACGAGCTGCATGAGTGTGAGTGTGTGTTTGTGTGTGTGTGTGTGTGTGTGTGTGTGTGTGTGTGTGTATGTGTGTGTGGGTGCCTAAGTGTGTGTCTGTGTGTGTGCGTGTGTGTGCGTGTGTGTGGTGTGTCTTAGTGTGTGTGTGTGCACGCGGTTGTGTGTGTGTGTGTGCGTTTGGTGTTTTAGCCAATTTTGACCAAGGCGGTTGTTGCTGGCAGATAACCCGCAAACTGAGCTTGTAAAGTTCACGATTTTGCCCGCAGTAAACAATAAAAATGCATCGCATGCACACAGCACCAGGCATGTGGCATCCTCTCTGCCTAGGAGTTCTCCTAGTAAGAGCGAAGCTTTTTAAAAGTACAGCCTAAAATGACAGTCTGAAATGATGTCTTTACTATCATCTGCCTCCCCTTCCCTTCACTCCCTTCCCTTCTCTCTCTGTTCCTCTACCATCATCCCATCTCTCTCTCTCTCTCTCTCTCTCTCCATTCTCTCGCTCTCTCTCTCTCCTGGCGTCCTATTCAGAGACAGATATAGGAACAGTCCTTATTGATCTAATCTGGTTACTGCTTGCTATTTTCAACAGTTCTATCGAAAACCCCTCCCTTACCCATCTCTCTTATGCCCCCCCCCTCCTCTCTCTCTCTCTCTCTCTCTCTCTCTCTCTCTCTCTCTCTCTCCCTGCCTCTCTCTCTCTCTCTCCCTCTCCTTTCTCTCTGTCCCTCTGTCCCTCCCAGCTCTACCCCCCATCTGGCTGACCTACATGGCAGTCACATGGTGCGGCTCCCTGGCCAGGCGTTTTATGGAAAATCTGTGGGAGAGATAAAGCCACGGGGTTTTAAGTGTTATCCCTGCCCAGCCTCTCAGGAGGGCCCCTGACACTCAATAAGGTGTTATTGTCCCAATGCCGCGCGAGCACCACGCTCGCTGATCCCACCCCCTGGCTCGCAATTGGATTTAGATCATGCCAGTTATAGGGGTGGGGTGGGGGGGTATTGTGTGTGTGTGTGTGTGGGGGGGGGGGGGGGGGGGGGTAAGCAGCAAAGCAGGAAATGAGCACTGGTTAAGGAGGGAAAGGGGCGGGAGCAGGACATGAAGCCCCCCCCCCTTTCTGCCCCTGCTCTCTTAGTTTGTTCGGAGGCGTCTTGTCCCGAGTTGCGGCCCAATCTGTGGATTACCTCTGCGAAGCGCTGCTGCACCCGCCTCAGATGTGCCATGCGAGGGGCTGAGAGGGAGAAAGGGAGGGGTGGGGTGCGGTGGGGTGGGGTTTAAGGGGGAGTGGAGGATGGGAATGGGGCGGGGGAGAGGATGGGGGTGGGGGTAGGGGTGGGGGAGAGGGGGGTTAGTTCTGGGCTGTGACCGAGTCCCCTTCACACTGTCGTCTGCCTGTAAATTTTCTGCTGCCCTTGCTATTCAGCCAATTACGCCAAAAGAGCTTTAGTGATTTTTTTTTCTCTCTCTCCCTCTCTCTCGCTCCCTCCCTCCCTTCCCCAACCCCTCCTTGTCCAGTGTTATTTATTTATTTCACAGACAAATGCTAAGTGTCTCTGAAGGTTAAAAAAATGCTGAATTTCATAACGCTTATAATGTCAACTTTTTTCCCCCTCTCCCCTCATCCTCCGCCAGGGCTGATCAATAGATGTCAACTGTGTGCTTTGTTAAACAAACGCCCGCTTGAGATAAATCAGCCAACAAAGCTTTCAGTTTTTTGAGACTCACAATTCTTTTTTTTATGTGCCCTCGATGTTGTTTTGTGTCGCAAGCAATACAAATGCCAGCAAACTAGTGTTTACTGATAAATAGTGGTGGCGGCATATAGTCCGGTATTATACTTGCCAGTGTCAACAACGGGTGACTAACAAGGCGAAAAAAGGAGAGAGAGAGCAGTTATGAGGCCTCTGCTTGAGGACAGCCTAGGCCGCAAAAAACCAGAGAGAGCGCCAACGCCGCTTGTGTGGCGCAGAACTTTTTAAATAGATCTTTTCTCGGACTCTGACTTAATGCGCGGCGACTGTCGAAATGAACCGAGTCGGTGTTGGGTTACGGGAGCGGGCTCATAGACAGGCCCAGGTGCACCGAGAGGCAATAATTGTTTCACAGCAAGAATATTAAAAAGATGAGGGGGGGTGGCGGTGCAGGGGGGTTGGGTAGCGGTGTGGGGCAGCCAAAAGAAAAAGGAGAGTCTTCATCAAGACAAATCCCACATGCGGCAGAAACGTGCACGCTGAGCGTCTTACCTCGATTGACCGCCTGACCCTGAGAGAGTAATCCTTCCGCCCCGACTCACCCCAACCACCCCCCAACCCCCCCCCCCCAACCCCCATCTCTGTCTCCCCCAGTCATGTTACATATCTAATATGCCCAGTAGAGGAAAAAAAAAAGACTTAAGTCTTTAGTGTCGTCAATAGTGAAGTGTATAACCACTTAAAAAGCTGCATTTTTAAGTTTCTCTCATGTTAAAAGGTCTCTTTAGGGAATGTCTGGAGACTCAGAGCTGCACATCGTCATCTGACTTGCTTTTTTTCTGAATAGATCTAATGGTGTCATTATTGCATCTGTTTTAGAAGCCTGAGGTTTTTTTTTCTCTCTGTCTCGTTCTGTATACCTCTCCCCCATTCTCTCTCCTACTCTCACTCCCTCCCATTTTCTCTCTCTCTCTCTCTCTCTCTCTCTCTCTCTTCTCACCTCTCTCTTCTTTCTAAATGAACCCTTGCATACTGAACCACATACAGTACATAACCTGGAGTGTGAAACCTTTGAATTGCTATCAATAGAATGTAGAATGCAGCCGAGAACTACAGAGCAGCCGGGGAATGCGGAGCGAGCGTGGCGGCCACCTTTGCATTCTGGTGCTAAAAAAAAAAGGGCCAGCGCTGGAGCGAGCGCAGATACACATACACACACACACACGCGGTGAATGATTGGACGAGACAGCACGGTTCCATTTGTCACTTTGTCTGAGGGAGTGACGACCCTCATTAGTAGTTTCAGATATCGTCGCACACAAAAGGGGCTTAAAAGGGAGGCAGGGCTCAGGAACGGATAGTCAGTGGCCCCCAGGGGGCACGGGGGGGACAGATAAGGACTATTTGATTGGCATGAGACTGTCTCAGACAAGGGGGAAAGGAAAAAAAATCTTGTCACACCAGCAATTACACCAGTTTTTAAAAATTGGTAAAGAGCGGCTGAAGAATGGAGGTGACAGACATGGCAATGTGTGTAGAAGAGTTACAAAGTAAAGTGTTCTGCCTAATGTTAGAAAATGGAAGAAAAAAAAAGAAAACACTTCAAGCGAGTGGGTTTGAAATTAGGATCCTGAAAGATTCATGCCTCCATTTTTAATTCAAGCTGTTTGTTATTATTTTTTGCTCTCTGGTGTGTAAGAATGAAAAGAAAGAGGTGTAAACTTAGCATTACAGTGGTGAATTTTTTATAAAGGCAGCACATAAGTGGGAGGATGTAGCTCGGCAAATAGACTGGGGAAAGGAAAAACAGAAAGAAAGAAACGCGCACCACGGTTTACAAAAAAAGAAAGCTGCACGTCAGAACTACCAAGTAGGGCTCGAAGGTGTGTGTGTGTGTGTGTGGGTGTGCGTGTGTGTGTGTTTGTGGTGGGCTTGGATAGTGTGTTTTCACACACAGACATACATACATACACATACAAACATACACATACATACACACAAAAGCACACACAAACACACACATACATACACACTAACACACACACACACACATACATGCATACACACGAACACACGCACACAGACACACACACACACCTAAGTTGCGACGGGGCCACATGGCCTCCAGCGCTGCACTGGGCCCTCCTCAGCAAGGCACGCGGCACCATCTGCATTTGGCTGTTAACGCACATTCACATCCACAGGAGGATTAGCCAGAAAATCCCCCCCTTTTTTCAGCCAGTTGACAAATATCAGATTTGTCTCTAAAAATTAGCTCCATCCATATCTTGCCGCCATATGACACACTGAAAAGATTATCTTTAATACCCGGCCAGCT
This sequence comes from Setipinna tenuifilis, assembly GCA_030347295.1. Classification (NCBI taxonomy): domain Eukaryota; kingdom Metazoa; phylum Chordata; class Actinopteri; order Clupeiformes; family Engraulidae; genus Setipinna; species Setipinna tenuifilis. Next base: position 11,479,211 of record CM059270.1, on the reverse strand, counting down.
TGAGTGTGGTGGAGGCAGATTAAAGTTTCGGTGTAGTAATATTTGCCGAGCCACTTCACTTAGGCACCGCACTCCAGCACTTGTGCTGCTGCAGTCCCCTCCACAAGCCGCCTCTGCTGTCGTGTGTGTGTGTGTGTGTGTGTGTGTGGTGGTGTATCCCCACTGCCCCACCCTCTGCATCCACACACACAAAAAAAAAGAGAAAAGTATTTGTCTTGAAACAAGTACGAGCAACATTTCATCCAATTCATCATCAGCCCATAAGCAGCGTCTTTGGGCTCCTGTCTTTTAGTATGTGGCTCTTTTTAAACAAACAGAGGAGCCGGTCCAAAGAGGCACGGGTGGATTCCAGCAGCAGGTGTCCTTTCACAGGCTCCTTTGTAGTGGGAGCGGGCCGGCTGGGCTGTTGTTTTAGCGGTGCCATTGGTGGCGGGCAGGGGGGCGGCTGGGAAATGGGCCTAGTGGGTGACCTGGGACCTCGGCCCTGTCCCGTTGTCAGAGTTTTTTCTTTTTTTTCTTTTTTTTTTTTTTGAGTTGCGGAGGTGGCGTCGGTGGTGCTGCTAGTGTTTCATGTCAGCTGTGGTTCTCTTGTCAGGAACAGTGAAGCAAAAGTCCAGGGAGACGTTAGTATTGTTCTAAATACATCCCAGCGCTTATTTCAGTGTCTTGTGTAAGAGTGTCCATTAGATGAGCTCATTCTGCTGAAAGGTTCGAAAAGAGTTTGTGTGTGTATGCTTGTGTGTGCATGCATGCATGCATGCGTGAGTATGTGTGTGTGTGCATGCATGCATGCGTGTGTGTGTGTGTGTGTGTGTTTATGTGTGTGTAGAATGTGTGTCTGTGTGCATGTGAAATGTATATAGCAATAGTTTCCCACCTTTTGCATGATACAAACAAAGGAATAAACAAACAGAAATAGCTCTTTATCCCATATCCTCACCACGCGGAGCCTTGTTAGCCAGGCAGGCAGGCAGGCAAGCAGGCAGGCAGGATCTTGGGGGGTGGGGGAGCCAGCAAGGCGCTGCTGCGTGTCTTTGCATGGCTGCACGTGCACAGCTGTCACCGTTAGCAGGTAGTGAGCGAGGGGCTGGTGGGGGGGGGTGGAGTGTGTGTGTCGGTGTGGGTGTGGGTGTGGAGGGGGGTTACCATGCATCCGACCAGTGTTCCTTAAGCTTCTATTAGGCCAATATGTTCCCTATCTCCGATTCATTATCATGCTCGTGATCACCATGTGGAGCGGAGGCTGGCTTTTGGCAGGGGTGGGGAATTGGGCTCTGAGTGTACCTGTGTGGTAGTTTGGGGTGGGCTGGCTCATAAACTCTCCATCCCCCTTCCTCCACCACCCCGTCCCAGTCCACCCTCAGGCCGCCCCCCCACCCAGCAGCCTGCACCCAGAGGTCGGGCCTCTTCTTTTTCGATACAGGGGCCTGTAAATGAAATTAAGGTGTCAATTAGTCAATTAGAGCATAATAACTCAGAGGGCAGACATTTCGAGAGCGAGCACACCTCAGCTAAGTTCATTTGCTCCTGTCCAGGAGCCTGGCCGCTTTGGCCCACGTCAGTCCGTCCTGCCCAGATCCGCTGAATAAGGCCCCAGTCTCTAATTCTATTTACCGCCGGGTATCTTTTTTTTCGATCAACAATTTCCTTTCGATGGGGTTTTTTTTTTCTTTTTTTTTTAAGAGACCCGAGGATGCGTCTTTTTTCCTCCCCAATTTGGCTTCGGAGAATTTTATAATTTAGTAATTAAAATCTTTGATAGGCTTTAGAAATTGCTCCTAATTGAGTTTAATGGGAAGATGAATTTCAATTTTATTCGATTACAGGGACCCCTGGCATAGGTATTTATGGAAAAAAACTCCACAAAAATATGCTGTGTGGGCTAAGATGGCATAATAAAATTAGGGATAATCGGATTTCTCCGTCATGAATTTCGCTCTAATTTCACTATAATTTTCCATTAGATAGCTGGTTTACAAATATTTGCTCATCTGCGATGGGAGCAGCTATCTGTCTAAAATGATTACGGTCAGTGCCTTCAGAAATGTGGCCCTTTCTGCCGTTCCTTTTAAAAAGCAGATTGCGAGGGACCAAAATTAGGCAGATTGCATTAGGACTGTCTGCATCCGGGGAGAGATGCTGGAGCATAATGATAAGAGGCAGGGGATGAAAGCACTGTCAAGAAAAATGTTTGGACTGTGTGTAATATTTTGTAAGTGAATATGAGGTGCAGGCATCATGCTCGGTGAGCAGCGTAGAAAAAAACTAGGCATGTGTATGCACTTGTGTGTGTGTGTGTTTTGGTGTGTGTGTGTGTGTGTGACTGGGAGTGCCCGTTTGTTTTCTCTTTTTTAAAGATAATTTTTAAAATTGGTGTATGCTTTCAAAACGTAATGTATTTTAATATACTACGGACACGATTCGCAAACAGGCTGGATCAGGCTGTCAGCGGATCTGGGGTCTGTGTTGGGTTAGACATACAGACGCTACTGTTGAACAAGTATTTAAGCTTAATATTCAACACCTTCACTGCGGAGAAAATAAATATATAATGCTATCTAAACAGACGTGAGGGGGAATAATATCCAACATCACAGACCCGCCAGAACAATGCAAGGGCAAACGCTCTTTTCAAGGCTCCAGCACAAGCCTTAAGCTCTGTCACTTTTAATTTCCTGTCAACTTCACTGACAGATTTGAGGAAATACGTAAAAAAAAAAAAAAAACGGCCACCATATTTTCCTCCTTTCTCCAAGTAGTCTCCCCTAGTTAGTAAAAGTCAAGATGTTCTCTTTTTGTTAAGTACAACCCACCCCCCTGCAACACACACACACACACCCCACATGTCACCCCAGCTAAGCCCCCCCCCCCCCCCCCATCCCCTTGCCCCACCTCTCACCGGCCCACTTGTCTGCCCCTGTGCCCACGACAGCCTGAGGGGTTCAAACACAACCCCCCACCACACACTTACCCCCTCCAACCCCCCCCACAAAAAAACTCCCCTCTCTCGCCAAAGGTCAGAATTCTCTCTCCGCATGTCTCCGGGCCCCGTGCACAAAAGCAGCTGAATTCACATCTTTCAAGCGGCCAGCGGGCCTTTGTCCTGGCCAGGCCGGGGGCTTTCGGAGTGGGGACCCGGCCATCAGACCAGCCCCTCCTGGAGTGCGCGGTCAGGGGCAGCCCAGCGTCTGGGCCACCGCCCCCCCCCCCCCCCCCCATTTGAATGATGTGGTCCCTGCCATGTTAGCCCACACCAATCTAACCCCTCCCCATTGCACCCCCCCCTCACACACACACACACTCTCCCATACACCTCTCCTATCATATCCCTACTCACCCCACATACTCCCACCCCTATATGCACACACACCCCTCCTCCCCGCATACACCCACTCCCGTATGCACACACACCCTCCTCCCCAAACGTACTAACCCCAACCCCCCCCCCGCTCCACTACCACCACCTCCTCCACCAGCATACCATTGCTGCAGGTCACATCAAGCAACATGCAAGTGCTGCTCGATAACAGAAATACATGTCATGACATTTTGAAGAAAGATTTGTATCGTGAGCTGTACATGTTGTATTTTAAGCTAATATTATAGTTATGTTAGTTGAGAAAACAGTTCAGGAGCTTTCATTGTTGCTGTCCAGAATTTAAAAAATTAGTGTTCGTGTAGTGTATTGTGTATTATCACACAGTAATAACCGGAGCTACTGTCGCTTGAGCACAATGACCCTGCAGTGCTTTCAGTGAACCACATGACCTGTATTATTCCTGCACATATTACTGTACTGAGGGATTCAGACTATGAAATAAAAGGGCAATTAGAGTGTATCACAAATAGACTAACAGCAGGTCGATTAATGCTATTGTTTGTGCTCTCCATCAGAGGTGGAGCCCTTGTTTGATTTGCTTCATTGTTTGGATCTTTGGTATTGTCCTTATCTCTCCACCTAACAACTGTTGTCATAAATCTCCTCTTTCATACGTTGTATAAAAAGTGCAGCAGTTCAGTATACTTAGGACTTCTGTAACCGTGAGCGTGAGTGCGTGCATATAACACCACTAAAAACTCCAACCTGTGAGATCATTAACCTGAAAGTGGAAGCTTTACAGTAAAACGACAGCGTCATCGTCATTATAATACCAAGTGTTTAAAAGCAGTTTGATCCTGTTTCTGTGATGAGAAGAATCATTGTCATGTCAGTCGTGTTGCCTTCTCTCTCTTTCTCTCTTTCTCTCTCTCTCTCTCTACTATCCTTTTTTCTTTGTCTTCCTCTCTCTCTTCTCTCTCTCTCTCTCCTTCTCTGTCTCTCTCTCTCTCTCTCTCTCTCTCTGTCTCTCTCTGTCCTTTCTCGCTCTCTCTCTCTCTCTCTCTCTCTCTCACTCTCTGTCTCTCTCTCTCTCTTTTCTTCTTGCGTGGCAAGGGCAGGTCAGAGGACTTGTGATGTGATGTGAGCATGTGCCCCTAGAGGTGCTCTGGGAGAAAGGCGGGCAGGGCTCCCATTGTTTAATCGTGACTCATAGCCGTAATTACTAAATCAACCAAAACCCTGTTTTATGTATACATGTTCTCACTGTTAGCAAACAGGAACTGTGACCTGAGTCATTTCTGAGAAATTTGAACCAGGACCAAAAATATGTGTTTCCCCTTTTTCATAAGTAACATTTGTGTGTGTGTTTGTGTGTGCGTGTGTGTGTGCATGTGTGCGTGTGTGCGCGCGCCCTGTGTGTGTGTGTGTAGGTGTGAGAGAATGTGTTGCTTTTGAACTGCTCCTCATTCCTACGAAAAAAAAAGTTGGGTTTCAGTGTCAACATGGAGGGAGAAGATCCTTACTTTGTTCTGTTGTCATTTCATCTGGTCCGTGACCAGGGGAGTTTCTGGGATTCGAGGCAGAGTTTCCAAACGTGTGTAATTCCTTAATCAGGTGTGTCGAGCAGAGCAGGTGAAAAAAAAAATATGAGAAGGAAGGAGTAGTGCAGTATGCTAATAATAACAAATATTTTGAAAAATATCCAGAGGCTCTTTGCATGATACTGTAGAAGAAACTGCCAGGCAAATAAGGGCTTTGTCTTATAAAGTATTCATTGTCACCTGGTAACGGCCGTCGTTTATCATTTCACCTGAAATTACAATGAAAACTGATACCTTATCAGAGGGACGGAGAGAGAGACAGAAGGGGGTGGAGGGGTGGAGGGGAAGAGGGGGGGGGGGTGAACTGAACGACGGTAAGCTGTATAAGAGCTCGGGGGCTGGGGTGTAAGAGTTTAGTAATTTACAGCCAACTGTTCCCATATAAGGTTACCTACTTTTGCACTGCTCAATATTTATGGCTCTATATGGAAAATTAGCATGGTGCTTTCTTTCCTAAAGAGATTAGGCTTTCTAAATATAATTCTTAGATGCAAATTTCTTTTCTGACTTTATCTAAAAGAAGTATGAAAATGAAAAAAGCAAATAAAAAGCGTGTGTTTTGTGAATTATAAGAGAAACATTTAAAGCATTAATATGTTTTTATTTGAATTTAGAGAATTCTCTAAAGTTCTATTCTCATTCAGGAAAAAGTACTGTTAAATGTTCCTGTTACATTAAAGGTTCCATAATGTCATTCAAAAAGCTTATCTCATATCTGAACATTTTCAGACATATTAAAAGATAAAAAGTGTTACATATATATATATAAACAAATTAAAACCATAAATACCCTGTGAATGTTTTTTGTTTTCTGCATCTGAAAAAGCTTTTTTGGCTCTTTATTATTATTATTTTTTTTGCTGCTCCCTCCCTGCTCATTCTGATGGAGCCGGGGAAGGCTCCTCCCCAAGAGAGTTGAAAGGCTAGTCGACCACAGAGATGGAAAGGCCAGCCCACTAAGGGGAGGAAAAAAAAAATCTGCTCCGGCTCCTGCTCCACCGTAATTTCCTATCTGCCTATTCAGACATCACCAACAGCTCGGCGCGCGCGTGTGTGTGTGTGTCTATGCGAGAGCAGAGCAGAGAGGGAGAGAGAGAGCGAGAGGCAGAAAGGGAGCGAGAGAGGGAGAGGGAGAGAGAGAGAGAGCAAGAGCAAGCAAGGAAGGGGGAGGCACTCTATTCTTTTACCTACCCCCTATCAAACCACAAGAGGGAGGGGCCAAGCCCGGGCTGCCAATCAAATCCACTAGTGGCAGCCGGCATTATCTTTGCTACAAACTATTGACAGATTACATGTCAAGGAGTTTAGTACATGATTGAAGGAAGGTTTAATTTTTTTTTAAAGTGTGTATGTGTAGTCATCTTACTTTTGGTTTCTCCCGAACCTGCTTACTTCTGATGATTTTCAAACAGAGTCGAGAAATATTATGAAAGTTACATGCCTGAGAGGATTTAACTTCGACTTCCCTGAATATGGTGAGTACTGTACTTTTCTCCCTCACTCGTTCTCTCTTTCTCTCTGTCTCCTTCTCTCTGTCAGGTCCTCTACAGTCTGACACTCACATGTTTTAATAGGATTAGGATAGAAGTGTATTTTAAACTGACAGCAAACCCGCTCGGATGGGGAAGTTCTTGTCTTTATGTGTGTGTGAGTGTATATGCGTGTGAGCGTGTGTGCCTGTGTGTGTGTGTGTGTGTCTGCGCGCGTGTGCGTGTGTGTCTGTGTGTGTGTGTGTGTGGGACTGCCCTGAGCTGCACCTATATTTTCTAACTCGAATGACAGTGCCCAGAGGCTGAATGCTGTATAAAACATGATCACTCTCTGCTCTAGCACGCACTCCTTATCACACTTCTCCGTGCTGCCTATGCCTCAGAGCCGAGCGCGCAGCACAGCACAGCACAGCACAGAGAGAGAGAGAGAAGTTCAGCCGGCCAGTTTCATTTTCCCTGTGATGAGACCCAAGTTTATTTCAGTGCTCTGAGTCGAGCTACTGTTGAACTCACACGTCTTTTTTTCTCTCTCTGTCTGTCTTTCTCTTTTTCACCCTTAGACCTCATTCATAATTGCCCTCTCCAGGTTTATTTAGATTTTGTTACAGACGTCAGGGTTATTTGTGGGGGGTGTGGGGAGTGGGGAGGGAGCGAGGTGGTGGTGGGGTGGGGGGGTGTTGGTAAAGAAGGCAGGATTGCGACTCTCTTTGCATTACTTATTAAGACCATAGATATCCTGTTTACGCACATAGGTATGTGAAATGTCATTCGAGTGCTTACCGTGGCCTAAGGGTTTGTTGCCAAGGGGACAAAGCAAACAAACTGTTGTGGCAGCTTTGTTTTGTCACATGTAAGGGCAAACAGTACAAGTGATATCCATTTCTCTCCCCTAATGTTCCTTTTTTTTAAAGAAATGCTTAAAAATAATTACTGTTATTTTAGGAGGTAGTTATATCAGTATTTCTGCATGTGTGTGCCTTAGTTATACAGAGAGTTTAAAAGTGTAAATATATTTCCTCTTTTGCCCTTCAGCTATTCTTTCTCACAGCTTTGACAAACATAGTTCTCAGGGGGTTGTTTGGTTAGCACTCAGAATTCTATGGAAAATTCGGTTATTCTTTTAATAGCACACTTGGTAACTTCCATACCATCTTAGACATGACAGAACAGGAATATACCTCATGTTCCATAATTAATATGCACTTCAAATATGGTGCAGTTGGATTTTTTAAAAATCTGTACATTGTGACTTTTGCAGAGAGAGAGAGAGCTGTGTGTGTGTGTGTGTGTGTGTATTTATGCATCACAAATGAATTATTTGATTGCACTGTTCCTGTTGCCCATCTAAATGTGTGGTCAAGGCATGAAGCGCCTGTGTTATCCTATTCCATTTACTCCTGCAGTGTGATTGTGCCAAAATATTATCGCAATATGTGCATGTAAAGTCTCAGAAATTTTTTATGTACTCTAGTCTAGTATGCTGCCTTGTTAATTTGATTTCATGTTTTTGGTAAATCGCAAGAGAAACTGACAGGTTTCTCACGTCACTTCATACATAAGGCTGAAATTAAAATTGTTTTTTTTTGCAATTGGTGGGGTTTTTAAAGACAACAGAAAGTGAGGGAGGATTCTGTGGTACATTTTAATTACAGTGTTTTTTCCCTGTTGCGGCTTCCTCAATATCAATGCAACCGTGGAGTATTTGTTTGTCTGATACTCACCAAAACTGCAGTCTTCATACTAACATGTTTATTTCAACTGCTTCAACTTATTTTTAAAAAAAAAGTTTGAATAGAAATAGTGATATTAGAATAAAAAATTAAAAGTGTTTTTTAAAAGGGACATGGTGAGCTTGCTGGGCATTTAATCCTGCCCTTGTAACGTAAACAGGGTAGAATTACAGGAACAACTTGTGGAGTGTTTTTTTTTATCATAAACCCTTTGCTCAACAGCGAGCCTGAATTGAACCTACCATTTGTGTGTCAGCTCAGAAATATTACGTTGAAAGGAGAGTGAATAGGTGCAGACACACCCTGCATTTAAAAAAAACAGTCGTTCCATTAGTGCTGAGAGTCCTGACCAGCCGACTGGAGTTATTTTATGAGTCATTATGGCAAGAGATTGCTTTCTTCTTCAGAGAGCCAGTTGTCTTAGGTGCAGGCCACAGTGAGGACCTTTGCCACTCCACCGACCCACCCCCCTGCCTACACACACACACACACACACACACACACACACACACACACACACACACACACACACATACACCGCCTCCCCCCTTCCAAAAAAAAGAGGGAAAAAATTGGGGATGAAACAGGGAAGGGAAAACAAGACAAAGTGTGTAGCCCCCCAATAACCTTTATCACAATTTAGCTACAGCCGAATCAATTTGATGTCTTAAGCAATAAAAAATGCTGTTGCTGTCCTAATTCTCCCGCTCCTTCGATGACAGTAAATTTACATTTTTTAATTAAACTAGCTGGAATTTTTATGAGGGGGCTGGGCTATGCTAATGGGAATGTTGTGTACTGCAGATTAACAGCGTTTTTGAAATAAATTTAGCACGGAGACGTTATAAGATAGAGAAGAGGGGAGAAGAGGACAAAGAGGGAAAAAAAAACACAAGACATAGTCTTTAACCCCTTTTATGCCAATTTCTCCTAAGGGAGCGCTCCAAGCTGAAACGCCCTGTCAGGAGAGAGTGACTCTCAGTGATGAGGTGATTAGGATTGCCATATCAACTGAGGCAAATCATTTCTATTCTTATCAATTATTTATACCATGTTGCAACGCCATAGGATAAAAGCTAGGATGAGTTTATACTGTAACATCCAGTTGCAACATTGTTTTTTCCTAATGGGACAAAGAGCGACAGCTTGCTCGTAATTATTGTTGTTTTGTACTTTAATTAAAGAAATACATGTATGTATCATTTGCGAATAAAATCATTTTAAGACTAGATCAGAAAAAAATTTGGGACTGATTTCACTTCAGCAAATTATTGTTTATTTAAAATACAAAAAATATTTTGAATAAATTATGTACTACAAACGATAAGTCTGTGGAAAATGTGCAGAGGTTTATGGCAATGCTGAGTGTGTTTTTGTAGTATCACAGGCTTTGAAAAGGAGTATGATTGATACTGTGCCAGGCTGTGTGTTGCGTCTTGCTTAAAGAGAACAGCATGTGTGCGCGCGTGTGTGCGTGCATTGGCGTGCGTGTGTGTCTGCGTGTGTGTCTATGTGTGTGTGTGTGTGTGTGTGTGAGCGAGCACGAGTGTGTGTGTGTGTGTGTGTGTGTGTGTGTGTGTGCATGAGAGGGATAGAGAGACAGGGAGTGAGAGAGGAGATGGAGCTAGCCTGCCAGCAAGAGAGAGGGTCTCGATGAGGCTGTGCAACATCATAATTAACTTAGCATCCTAATACCCAGATTCTCACCAACTGCCGTTTTTTTAGAAGCAGACTGGCCCAAGCAGAATGGATAACATAGGCACAAGTCAGCAGGACAGAATTCTAGTTGTGTGTGTGTGTGTGTGTACAAGCTGCTGTTTTAGTGGATGTTCATCTGTGTGTATTTACATACACACCCATTTGGATATGCATGTGTGCATATGCAGTAGAAAGTGCAAACACATGTGTGTGTGTGTGTGTGTGTGTGTGTGTGTGTGTGTGTGTGTGTGTGTGTGTGTGTGTGTATGTGTGCATCTGGGTGTGTACCAAGTTGGTAATTGTGTGTGTGTGTGTGTGTGTGTGTATGTGTGCATCTGGGTGTGTACCAAGTTGGTAATTGTGTGTGTGTGTGTGTGTGTGTGTGTGTGTGTGTGTGTGTGTGTGTGTGTGTGTGTGTGTGTGTGTGTGTGCGTGCGCGTGAATAACCACACTTACAACTCCATTTGCTCCCAGTACCTGGCGTAGCCCCAGTGTCTGTCTGGCTTGAAGGGAAGGTGGTATGGACAGAGAGGCCCTCCACCCCCTACCCCTTACCCCCACCCCCACCCCCACCACCACCACCACCTCTCTCTCTCTCTCCTCTCCTGTGCACTCATGCAGGCACAACACCCTAATTAAAAGCGCCAAGCTTTCCGTCACCAATACAGAGTAATTGCCTAATTAATACACTGAAAGGAAGTACACCGGAATAATAAACAGGTTGCACCTTTAGGACCTCAACTCCTTTATCACTCACATTTGTAAGTCAGCATTAAGTAGTCACCCCCCCTTCCCCCCACACGTCCCCCTCCTCCCACCTCAACAAAAATGTATAGCCATTATTTAAAAAAGAAGACAAATTATTTATCATTAAATATTAACCGCTGTTTTTTTTTTCGATAAAGTAGCGAAAAAAAATAATACAGTACTTTTAAAAAGAAAAAATCTTTTTTTGCATAATTTTGTTTGTGTGTGAGTGTGAGTGTGATTGTGTGTGTGAGTGTCTGTGTGTGTGTGTGATGGAGCTGGTTCTGCATCCAGCTGAGTCAAAGCTCTCAGAATGATTGTGAGTGTAAAGTCCCCGAGTGAGGGGAAGCACTGTGTCTCCGTGCTCATTGCTGCACTGGCAGGGCACACACACACACACACACACACACACACACACACAGGGGACAAATGTCACCTTTCACAGAAGAAGACAGTACCTGCTAGAAAAGTGACTAAATTCAATAACATAGAAAAAAAGAAAGAAAATAAGGGAAGAAGAAAAACAATAATTTGATTCTGAAGCTATTGTTAACTTTTTTAAAATCTCACTTCAGCTCAGTTTGTATTAAGGTGCGTGGGGACGAAAGAAAAAAAAAAACACCCAGGTCGTCCTTCGGCTTTCCTCCCTTTTTGCTGATCTCAGAGCAGTTCAGATGCTCCTCGCACGCTTGTGTATAAAGACGTCGGATCCTGTACTCAAAGCTGCGACAGAACGGCTCTATTTCACTTTTATGACGGCGCACATGAAATTAGAATTTCATGCAAAGCGGGAGAGAGAAATAATCTCTGCCGTTGCGATATGCCACAATAAAGAGGGGAGGAAAAGAGGGGTTGAACGTGAAGATGCAATTAGCACAATGCAAACGCCTCAAGTCCATGTGTCGGAGAGAGAGAGAGAAAGAAAAAGGCGTAAGAGAGAGAGAGAGAGACAGAGCGAGAGAAAGAGAGAGAGAGAGAGAGTGCAGTATGGCCCACAGTGAAATTTGCATGCTCGCTTATCGACACACACTTATTGCTCCGTCTGAAAGGCAGATTAAGCTAGCACAAAATGTGGCAACTAATCCTTTTAAATGTGGCAGGGGTCTTTAAGGTGGGAAGCACCCCTGTGTACAGGTCCCGGGCCTGGGCTGGATCAGGCCCCCGGGAGGGTGCGGAGACGACATCCCACACACACACACACACACACACACACACACACACACACACACACACACACACACACACACACACACACTCCTGCTGCTGTGGTCAGAGGGGCCGGATGAGTAGGGCTTTAGTGTCATGGATGGCGGTTGGAAACAAAGTTCAATTCCAAGATGTGAGGAAATGTGTACTTCTCTGTCCTGTGGTTTCTTGCATGGCTTCATAGAGGTGAGGTGAGGCGAGCTTCCGAAAACCCTTTTTTCAAGCTGAAACTCAGATTTTTTCGAAGGGGAGTTTTTTTATATTATGCGTTTTAAGCTTATGTTGTGTTTTTTCTCACATACTCGTATTTAAGGGTATATTTAAGGGTAAAGTCATTTCACTTTGAGTTGAAGTAGTTGGTTCGGAGGTGATTTTTTTTTTTCTTTTTACGTTATCTATTTGGTTCATGCTTCCCGTCAGAGAATTGACTTTGACGAGAACATGCTCTCAGTTTCTGCATCACTGAACTGCTTTTTTTTTTTGATAGGAAGTCACCATTTGCCTCCTGTCCCTTCTTCAACCACTCCGCCCCCACCTCGTCCCCACCCCCACCCCCACCCCCACCCCAACCACCCACCCCTCCCCTCCTCTGTTGTTCTTTGGATAAGAAAAAGAAATAAACATGTTCCCGGGCCGGCCCTGTCACCTTCACTCTGAAGGCGTGTTTGCTCTGTGGTGCTACCGTGCCTGTCTCCTGTCCTCTCCCGTAATTGACTGCAAACAGGGGTGAAAGCGCTTCTCGAAAACCTTCCCTCCACTGTCTCTCCCATTCCCTAACAGTGTGTGTGTGTGTGTGTGTGTGTAAGCATGTGTGTGTGTGTGTGTATGCAAGCATGTGTGTGTGTGTGTCTGTGTGTATGTGTAAGAGACAGAGAGAAAAAAAGAGAGGGAGGGAAAGAGCGAGTGTGCAGAGTGTGTGTGTGTGTGTGTGTGTGTGTGTATGTGTGAAGGAGATTGTGTGTTTTCATGTGACATTCTATTCACTTGGGTCAGTAGCATGCAGCTCCAGCAATAATTACCGTCTGTACACGATGAATATGAGAGCCAGCTGTTCCATTCTGTCACTGGAATCAGACAGGGGAGTGTGTATATGACTGTGTGTGAGTGTGTGTCTGTGTGTCTGTGTGTATGTATGTGTGTGTCAGTGTGAGTGTGTGTAAGTGTGCGTGTGTGTGTGTGTGTGTTGGGGGGGCTCATGAGTTTGCTGTTTGACTGAATTTTTTTTAACTCTGTAACTTGATAGGATTACATGGTTCTAGGGCCTACACCTGTTAAGAGGCTGTTAACAGAACAGTTGGCAGTCTCATGGCTGGAGCTTAGAGTTTTTTACTCTTCTGTCTCTCTGTCTCTCTCTCTCTCTCTTTCCTTCTCTCTTTCAAACTCTTTCTGTTTCTTTTTCTCGCTCTTCCTCTCTCTCTTCTCTCATCCCCTCTCTCCCTCTCTCTCTCTGCACTCTCGCTTTATTTCTCTCTCTTTCTCTCTCTTTCCCCCCTTTTGTAGATCTTTCTCCTGAATGTCAGGGATTTGGTGCTCCTGGTTGTTCCGCGTTAGCCTCTTTGAAGAGTGAGGTGAGGGCATGCTGTCACAGAGGCTTGCTGTGTGTTAACTGCCTGCTGGCTCCCACAGTCACCCCCCCCGCCCCCCTTCCCCTCCCCTCCCTTCCCCTCCCTTCGTCACCCCCCCAGCCCCCACCCGTCTGGCTGAAACAAGCCAAGGAAACAATCGCATGTGACTTTGGTGTGTTTGGGGTGGACAGGTGTTGCTGCTGGCCTGAATCTCTTTTTGAGAAAAAGACACCCCCCTCCTTAAAAAATGCAGTGCAGTGACATGAGAGGGGGTGAGGGGTGAGGGGTGAGGGGCAAGGGGCGGGGGGCGGCGTGTTGAGCTTTTGGAAAAGAAAAGCTGAGGAGTTGTTGGAGCCCTCAATGGCTTGCCTGGTTTTTCTCCCTTGGCTGCAGTCGCCTGTGGGTGCCTGACGGGGGTTTCTTGTGAAATGAGGCAAACAGTATGTCAGCGATCTGGCAAACAAGTCACCTGACACCAGGCCCATGTGCTATTATTTGTGCGATTTTATGTACGTCTATTCATACACTGTGGGTAATAAATGAGCGACCAGGCGGGGCTGTGGAAGTTAGCTCTCACGAAAACGCTGCCCTGACATGATTTAAACCTTTTTCCACTGCCCTGCAACACAATGTGAGAAATGCCATATTTTGGCACAACTGCCGCTTTTCTGATGGCTTTGTGTGCTGTTTTTTGTTGCTTTGGCAATGCAGTGGGTTTGTATGAACTGTATGTTTTATTTTATAATTTTTTTAAAAAGTGTTCTTTAAACAAACAAAAAACTGATGATACTGTTTGGCTGTGTTTGTTTGCGGGTGTGGAACTGCATTGAAATTGCAGAAGAATTCCTGAGGAAGAAGTGTGTTTACGGCTTGTTTATTTTTTCCCTCCTCCACGGTGTCTGCCGCTACCGTATTTGGCTTGTGGCTCGAGCTCAGTCACTTTCTGTGTTCTCTCACACCTGTCCCTCTATTGTGCTGGAATGTTCTATATTTGGATGTAAGTTGTGCCACACTGGCTGGTTTGGGAGGCCGTTGTTTCTGGCAGCTCAGAGGGTGGAAGAAGTGTAAACTGACAAGTTGAGAGAAGCCTACCCCCCCCGAACCCACTCAACACACACACGTATACACACACACACACACACACACACACACACACACACACACACATACACACACACACACGCACACAGACGCAGAGCCCTGCAACCCCCCTTCACTACCTCACTACCACCCGTTCCCTCCATCCCCCTGAAAACATTAAGTTAACTTGATTTCTGTTTTGTCTCTGTGATGAAAGTCTGGGCAATGCAGGTTTTTTTTGCAGAGAGCCAAGATGTGACAGTGGAATATTAAGCCGTACGAAATTACGCAACTTATTTCCATATAGTGACGATTTCTGACATGGAATGTTCCAGTAATCTTATCTTCAGGGAAGGTGGAGGGAATAAAAGAGGATTGGGAATGAAACACTTATAATCATAATTTACTGACTTTGATTATGACTGATAAGTAATCTGGAAATACATAGATACAAAGTACAATATTTCCAAGGTGGTGGTGGTGGTGGTGAAGGTTGTGATTGGGGGGGTGTTAGGACTGGAGAGAAGGAAAGAACAAGAGGGGAAAATAAACAGAGTGATCATGATTGGACTGAAAGTATCATGTCCATGAGCAAGCCACCTGATCTTTCCTTTTCCTTCTGAGTAAAATAAGCGGTCCCAGTCCTAATTGTTTGGAAAATATTGGAAGGGCCTTCCTCGCCCTGCTGTTCCCTCTCTCCTCTCCTCTCCTCTCCTCTCCCCACCCCTGATTCATTTCACCGCCTGTCCTTGGCTGCTGGAAAATGGCGTTAATTTTTTTATTACCTGTTTGACTCTCCAGCCTTATTACTGTAGCCCCTTAATGTTCTTCGTAACCGTGGAAACCAGATGAATAAATGTCCGCAAAAGAAAATGAGATGATTAAACAGGTCACCCTTGCAAAACAAATTCGCTTGGTCGGGCGCAATTTGTGTACCAAGCGCCTGTCTTAACAGTTTGCTAACAAGGGGATTGTTTGCCAGGGTAACCGAAAGGGAGAAACTGGAGAATAAAGACAAGCGAAAAAAGAGAGAGAGAGAGAGACAGAAAGAGAGAGAGAGACAGAGAGAGAGAGACGTGAAAAATCTCCCTCTCGTTTAGACTGAGATTATGTGTGAGAAAAAGAATGCGATGGCAAAGAAAGGCGTGTTTATCACGGCCGAAAAACAAACATCAAATGAGAGCTCCTCGACCCATACCCGTCCTCAGCAGCTAAAATAATTTGCTTTACATTGATCCAACGGTTGCATATTATCTTGTCATTTATTATGAATGTTTTCCATCCGCACTGGTTATCTCATCCGGTGTGTTCTACCCACACCCAACCCCCCCCCCACCCACCTCGCCACCCCCCCCCCCCCCCCCCCCCCCACCCCTCTGCCATTTCCACATTGCACGATATGTTACATCCCATTTTTGCCTGCCCCTTTTCTCTTTTATGCTCAGCTGCGTCGGTAACATCGGTTTGCATATGAAAAAATAAATCATGGATGTACTCCTTTAAAGCCTATGAACAATGCCCTCCGTGCTCCAGCCTCAGTAGCATGCAACCGTATGAGTGTCTCAGATTAAAGGGGTTGGGGTGGGGGTGTGGAGGTGGTGTGGGTGGGGGTGTGGTGTGGTGGTGGTGGTGGGGGGGCCCCTCTGTGGCTGCTGTTGTTTGCATCTAAAGGAGGTTTGATTGGTGGTCAGGAAGAGGGCGTATAGAATTTCCTTCATTTATCAATGTGGCAACTGTAGCCTGCCTGCTAATTGTGCTTGTGACCATCTGTATCTCTGGGACGTCCTCTTCTCCAGCATCGCTATTGCGGCGGCCATCGCGATGACACCGGTTTAGTTTTACACACTTTCTCTTTGAACCTTCAAACACAGACACACACACACACACAGACACACACACACATACACACGCATACACACACACGTTCACACACACACACTCTCACACACACACACACACACACACACACAGATGTTGCTCTTTCTTGAAGGGGCCTGTCGGGACTGTTTGTGTGCGTGTTGATGCGAAATGAAACGGTGGCCAATTCTGTTTGGCTGCAGACGAGAGCAGGAGAGCAGGGCTTGTGCAGCTTGCTCTACACATGAAGAGTGTGAGACAGCGAAGAAGTCGGTGTGTGTGCAAGGAATTAGAGTCGTGTCCCTGTCGCCATCGTGGCTACAAATCACCAATGGTGGCGATGGCGCGGTGGTCATGTTGTTTATGGAAGCCTCACACTCTAGGGTGTTGCCTGTTTACATGAAGTCACCACGTTCATTCTGGGAGTCACAGAGAAAGAGAGAGAGAAAGAGAAAGAGAGAGAGAGCTTGAAAAAGAGAGAAAGCGTGAGAGTAAGTGAGAGGGAGAGACGGAGAACAACAACCTCAACCCTGCCTGTCATCTCCTTTTTGTCTGTCTTCCAATGCTTACTCTACATTTTCTCAAGGATTGAAAAAAAAAAAAAAAAAAAACAGAAGTAGAATCCAATACTTCCCGAGGTCATTTATGGTACAGGGTGGGGAATGGAGTGCAAAAGGGATTCGGAGTGCCTTGTCCCACCTCCCTCCTCCACCCCTCCAATGCTCCCAACCACCACCCCCCCACCCTACTCCAACTACTCTCCACCCACCCACACCCCCACCCCCACCCCCCCATCTATCGCTGGGGTGTCCATGGCCCGAAACTGAAAAGCACTTGTGCATTATTGATGTTTTAATTTGTGCAAATGCCCGAGTCTTTGTTAAGTGATTATAGTGCAGTTGGAGATAACAGGGAGGTACTTTGGCCAGACATGGGAGCCAGTGCCCACCCCTTGCGTGGGCCACCTGAGGAGAAAGGCTCTACCAGGGCAGCACCGCCGGCGTTTACCCCGCAACAACTTTGGCACACTTCTCATGAAAGGCTGGAAAATGTCAACGTGTCAAAGATAAAGAAGAGTGTATTCGTGTGTGTGTGTGTGTGTGTGTGTGTGTGTGTGTGTGTGTGTGTGTGTGGAGGGGGGGGGCAGAGTTGATCTTTTGTCCTTTTTTTTCCTGATACACCTCTCCCATTTATGGTGTTGTTTTATGGGTCTTTTACATCCCTTATCAAAAATTATTTGATGTAAATATAATAGAACGGACCTGAAAAGCCCCATAAGCAAATAATGTGCGTGCCACAGTGCAGACCTGACCTTGGGAAAGAATGCAAAGTTATAATGGCTGCTGCTAGAAAAACAAACCCATAAAATAATGGCAGAGAAAGCAAGCTGGTTTAGGTAAATATGAAAGAACGACGGTGTTTTTTATGCCTTGATGAACAGGAACAAGGCACCATAAACTTTTCCATGACGTAATTTCTTTTTTTTTTGTGTCTCTTTTAGTCATTTAATTTGACAGCCCAACCCTGTGATGACACAACAAGATAGAGTGAGAGAGAGTGAGAGAGAGAGAGAGTGAGTGAGCAAGAGAGAGAAATCATTCATTTGAGTAAATCAACAAGAAAATGAACCAGGCAGTTACAGCACTTACAAAAGCACAAGGGAAAAACATATTGCAAAAGCTGCAGGCAGCTTCTCTAATCTAAGAATTATCAAGTCATCAATAATGCCAATCACTGGATGTTCACTTTGGCATGGGCTTTTTTTTTAGGCCATGGGTAAGCTTAAGGTCATGTAAGGTGTTTGTGTGAGTGTGTGTGTGTGTGTGTGTGTGTGTGTGTGCGTGCGTTTGCATGCGATGTGTATGTGTGTGTGTGCTTGTGTTCGTGCGTCATGGCAGTTCTATTCTCCCTGGTTTTTCTAACCAACAAGAACAGAATGGTATCTCTGCAGGCAGCTGTGATATCTCTCGCCCTTTCTCTCTCTCTGCTCCATTCCTTACATCATAGGTGCCATTTTTCTTTTTCGCTTTGACACCTTCATCACCTTCACCTGCTAAAAGAGCAAAAATCTGGCCCTTCTGCTCACACTGTAAGGTTTCAGTCTTAGTACCATGTTTGTTTGTGTGTGTGTGTGTGTGTATATGTGTGCGTGTGTGCCAGTCAGTCAGTCTGTCTGTGTGTGTGTCTTCCTTTTTTTCTAGTGACGTTAAACCTCAATCATCATGGCCACCCCCGGTGGAACAGCAGAGCTGCACAACAGACAGACAGACAGACAGACAGACACACACACACACACACACACACACACACACACACACACACACACACACACACACACACACAGAGTCCCCCTCTTTCTCTTTCTCTCTCTCTCTCTCTCTTTCTCTGTGAGCTGCCTGCTCACAACTGTGTTTTGCCTGCCTCTGTTTTAAGCTGTTTTGTTACTCACACGAGCCCTAACACAAGAACGCAAGCAGAAAAGCGAAGGCACACCACACTTTGATGATCTCGTGTCAAGGACAGACTCAAAAAATGACTGTTCCATTGTGCACAGGGGGCCACAAGAGACAGAGAGGTTTTTTTTTTTTTCGAAAAAAGAAAAAAAAAGGCAAAGAAAGAAAAGATGTTGGCTCAGAATTGTAGAATTTCAATTAGCTCTGTAATCTGAACCTGCTTGCTTTGATAGGGACATTTCCTCAATAAGAATACAGCAGCACTTGTAAAACATTAATTAAGTGGAAATGTTTTTTATTCGTTCTGTCTCCTTCTGTTCTTTGAAGAAATGGGTAAAGTGCTTTTGTGCAAGCCTCTCAAAAGCTAAAGAGACTTTTACCTCCTAAGAAATGGCTTTTTCAACAATTGAGCACTCCCTTTGATTCACACTACAAGCTATTAAAAATACTGAAGCATGAGTATCACCCCCAGCCCACACACACACACTCTCTCTCTCTCTCTCACACACACACACACACACACACACTACACACTACTACACACACCCTCCCCCTTGGACCCTTGTAGAAGTAAAGAAAGATATCCACAGCATGTGAAACCCAAGCCAGCCGGAGGAAAACGAGCCTCTGTTTTAACGAGTTTCTACGTGACAGATGACATTTAGGCCGTCTATTGGATCACATTGCTGACATTATCTCTCATTTCACCAAACCCGGCGTTATTAATAATTGATGAAAATGTTGTGATAGTGGGAGTGGAGAGGGGGAGAGAGACAGAAAAACAGAGAGCGAGAGAGAGAGAGAGTAAGGAAGGGAGGAAGAGGGAGAAAGAGAGAAAGCGGTGGGCGGCTGGTGGGTGGGTGAGTCAGTGGTGTATGTGTGTGTGTGTGTGTGTGTGTGTGTGTGTGTGTGTGTGTGTGTTGGGGAGTGGAGGGGGTGGGGGGGGCGGGTTACATGGAGAAAAACTGATAACTGTCTCCATCCAGCCGCTGAACGTAGACAGTTATGAAAGCAGGCATTGTTATTAATTTGGCTCAGATTGGGAACAGTAGATAGAAGGGCCCATGTGCTCTAGAGCAAACAGCAGCCATCAGGTTGTTCAGCTGTTGAGTGGCACAGCAGCACATGGGACTGGAGAGGAGAGGAGAGCAGAGGAGAGGAGAGCAGAGGAGAGGAGAGGAGAGCAGAGGAGTGGGTCCCCACACAGGCACTTGCTCGGACGCCTTTTTATTCGCCTGAGCTCTTTGGGTGGAAACACGACTCAGTCGCGGCAAGCGGGGGCCCAGGGAATGTGCTCCGAGTGTAATGCATACCGTTAACTGGTACGCATGTAGGGGCGGTGAGGGTTTTATTTCTCTTCACAGGCCATTTCTACCCCATATGTTCTTTCAGTGTTCCACGCAAACCGAGGGGAGATGAGCTTGATTTTCAACCCGCCATTCCTCCTCTTGGCAGGCAACTTGTCTTTCACGATAAGTGGCACAGGGCAACAGCAGAAAAAAAAAAACATCTGTCCCTGTCCACGTTATTTTTTTTAGCAGTAATCCACAGAGGTTTTCTGAGGTGAAAATCCGCCTTTAGATAGCCCAGTGATGAGAGAGAGTAAAGTACACCAGGTCCACTTTTTATGATACGCATATTTCTAAGGCCATGTCGGAGGTGCATGGTTGTTTTTTTTCTTACAGTGTGTGTTTGTCACAGTGTGTGTGTGTGTTTGTGTGTTGTGTGTGTGTTTGTCTGTGTGTGTGTGTGTGTGTGTGTGTGTGTGTGTGTGTGTGTTTGTCACTGTGTGTGTGTGTGTGTGTGTGTGTTTGTCACTGTGTGTGTGTGTGTGTGTGTGTTTGTCACTGTGTGTGTGTGTGTGTGGTGTGTGTGTGTGTGTGTGCTTGGGGGCAGGGTGCCAAGCAAGGAGCAGAAAGGGCTTGGAGTTGCATTTTGGCATGGATATGCATCTGCTTATGCGTCTTCACTGGGTGTCTTCGTAATCACCTCCCTGTGTCAGAGACACACAGACAGAGAAAGAGACGAACAGAGAGTGAAAGAGAGAGAGAAAGAAAGAGTCACAGAGAATGAGGAAGACACAAACAGAGAGTGAAAGAGAGAGAGAGACAGAGAATGAATAAGAGACAAACAGACAGAGCGAGGGAGAGAGAGAGATAGAGGCAGTGAGAGAAAGATAGAGAGACAGAGAGAGAGGCTGCTGAATACAAGATGCATTAAAACTGCAATAACTCGCACACACCCCGGCAAGGCTAAAATCAATTGGAATGGATAGTTAAGCTGGCGCTAAAAATCAATGAGGAATTCATGTCCTTGATCACGCTGTGTCATTTTTTTCAATGTTATAGGGGGGGGTGAGGCCCAACGGAGCATGACAGCCTCCACCTCTGTGCATTAGGATAACTTCACTCAGAATGGCAAATATATAAATATGCATTAACTAATGTTTGCCTGTTGTGTTATTGTGGCCAGCGCCGGAGC
The DNA here is from genome assembly GCA_030347295.1 of Setipinna tenuifilis. NCBI lineage: Eukaryota > Metazoa > Chordata > Actinopteri > Clupeiformes > Engraulidae > Setipinna > Setipinna tenuifilis. The sequence continues at coordinate 11,457,984 of CM059270.1, read as the reverse complement.
CAATAGTTTTGGTCGCGCAAAAAGGCCACACTCTTTTCACATTAACCGCCCGCAGTTTAATCAGTTTTAAACGCCATTTGCGAGTGACATTTTTTAAATAATTCCTTGAATAATTGCTCTGTTTACTTCCCCCAAACTAGGAAACCGCGGCAATAAATAAATCACAGATAATCTTAAACTTTGTGTACTTCTGGCCAGTTTTGGTGAAAAGAAAATATGCAGTAAAATATCAACATTCTCCTTCATCAATAGATTTTTTTAAACTGATTAAATACTGACCAGAAAGAGAGAACAAGAGAAAGAGAGAGAGAAGAGAGAGAGAGAGAGAGAGAGAGAGAGAGAGAGAGAAAGGACAGAGTGTGACAGGGAGAGAGAAAAAAAGAGAGAGAGAGAGAGAAAGAGAGAGAGAATGAGAATGAGTGAAAGAGACAGGGTGTTCCTTGTTTACATTGCCCTCTGCCACGTATACTGAAATATGGTGAGCTGGAGAAACCTTATCTGCCTTAACTGGGCAGTACTGATGAGTTCATCTCGATCAAACTATTAAAAATAGCAAAGGGCAAAGCAGTGTTGCCTCTCCAAGCACGCTGCAATCAATTTGCATGGCACTGAGAGGAGGCCAAAAAAAAGAGATGTCACAGCAGTACCTGTATATAAGGTGGTGGTGGGAGAGGAAGAGAGAGAGAGAGAGAGAGAGAGAGAGAAGGGGCTGGGGATGGGGGGGTGTTGGGGGGGTCAGGTGGAGTTGCTATGGCTGGCAAGATTGGGGGGTGGGGGGTGAGAATGCACTGTTTCAAAATAGTAATTTTGTCCTTATTAATGCCATTAGTGTAACAGTCAGCCTGGATCAAATCAGAGGATGACCGAAGTAACTCCTCTGTCTCGGCGCTCTGACAGGATTGTGTCGGGATTCATTTGAGCATTCAGTGTTGATGAGTGAAGTTTCAAGTGCTATTGCACTGACCACCCCCCCTCCAACTAAATGATGCTTATGGTCCTATTGCTCTGTCTGTGTCTCTCTCTCTGTCTCTCTCTCTTTCTGTCGCGCTCTCTCTCTCTTTCTCTCTCTCGTTTACTTATCCCTTTTTTCCATTTGGTTTTCGTTATTTGAATGGACTCTGGAACATTTTGTGCTGCATGTCATTGCTTGCTGGCTTTATTTTCCAGACATTTTTTCTGGTATTATCCAGTATTTGGGCCCCTTGTTTCATTCTAAAAGTAGACCCTGTCATCATTGTGGGATTTTGTTTTAGATGATGATCTAATGCAATAATTTCAAATAGTAGTAGGGACTACTTTGTAATGCCTCGTTATATTTTTAGACCCCTTAAAGTGGCCTATTTGCTCTCTTGTAGACAAGCTGTTTATATGTACCCTTAATATGTTGAAATTAATTCCAAATTCGACATTTTTTAGCACCATGTTGTGTTTCAAATTACCAGTACGCTGCGCAATTAACTTCCTCCAGCAACCCAAACTGTCTGGGCTGGCGGAGAAAAATGATATTGTTTGTGATATCAGGTTAGTCATTATCATAGCAGCACAAGTGCAAAATTAAGAAGCACAAATGGGGACAGTCAAGCACGACGGCAATGTGCCATAGTTAATAATGCAAAGCTGTTATTGGACACTGACGTGATAAAAGATGACAACGAATGACATTTTTGTGTCAAAGCCGCAGAATCAACGACTACGTAGTGCATGGGCACACTCTGGTCGTGCTGTCTGTGCGTGCCTAGTTCACAGCTAACACACTGACTCATGACAAAAGAGAGAGAGAAGAGAGAAAGAAAGAAAAGAAGAATGAAACAAAGAAAAAGATAAAGATAAGAGGCATGGTGAAAAGAGAAAAAGATCTCCCCCCCTTTCTTTTTTTTATTACCCAGAGTGCCCCAGTCCTGACAGTGGCCATGGTGTTGATCTGGTAGAGGTTTGTGCCGGCCTCCGGTGGAACAGTTGTTTAGTTTTAACAGGTGGAGTCTCTTGTGTCTTTTCTTCTCCCCATGCGTAGTGCTGTAAAGGGCACTCAGTCACAGGGTAAATGCCTCCGATTTAGAGCCCTGGGGCCTTCAAAACAGTTGTCCTGCGAGGCATAGCGAGCGTGGGGGCATCAGATGAGCAGTTGCTCTTCGGAGGTGAAATGGTCCGAAACAGCTGCGGCGTGAACGGAGGGATTTTTTTTTTTTTTTTTTGGGAGAGGATTGTGAAAGAGGGTGTTTCTGTTTGACTGTTTGCCCCTCGTCATTTCCAAAAAAAGTAGAAATGAATGTTTGTGGCAACTGCGGGGTTATATGGAGGACATTCCACAGCAGCGTCGTGTCAATCACCCGTGTCCCCAGCACGCCCCCACCACCGCTGCCACCACCCCCACCCCCACCCCCACCACCACTCCACTCCCCACCCCACCCTTACGAGGGGGAAAAACTCACATAAAAATCATACATTTCTAATACCATACACTGTAGTACACAACCACCTAAAACATGGTGCAGTTTTGAGCAGCTTTTGCTCATTTCAGTGCCTTGAGTTTAAGGTGATTTTTTTTTATCTTTGATCTTTTTTCAGAATTTTGTTTGCTTCCATGTAATGTACTGTAATGCACAGTGCATCTGAACAGTTTCACTCTCAGTTCCGTGCTGCCTCTTTTCTTTTTTTTCTCTCTCTCTCTTTCTCTCTCTCTTTCTCTCTTTCTCTCTCTCTCTCTCTCTCTCTCCCCACCCACCCCCCCACCTCAATCCATCTGCATCATGTCGATCTGTCAGGCTGCCAGTGTCTGTTCCAATTAGATTCCACTTAATACACGTAACCTCGATTAACACGCAATCAAGCTCAGATAAATCACGTCCTTTAAGTCTCCCCCCACCTCCTCGCCACTGCTGCCTGCCTGGCATCATCCTGTTTTCATTGCTCGCCTTGTTGTTTGCAGCGCCGCGTCGTTGCAGAGCATCAGATCACGCATGGCTAATTTTTTTACCCGAAGTATCTCGACGAGCAGAAGACATGCAGGAGAGCCACCATTTAGTCTTTTTTCTTTGAGTTCCAAATGCCTTTGTGCTGATGTGATCTCGATGTATTTATTGACAGTGAACTTCCCTCCAGTTCTTTCCACCACACCCTTTGTGATGTGTGGCCATCTCAGTGATATGGGCCTGGCTGGTCTGGCTGCTGCCGCCACTGTTGCTACTGTACCACTGCTGGTGCCTGTGTTCAGCTGTGGCTGTGGAGGGAGGATGCAAAGAGACCCGCACGTTTTATGAGTTCTCATGGAGGCCTGGACTCAGTTATGGGAACTGGCAGACCATTAGAACAAAAAAAAACAACAATAATTTTTTATCCAATAATAATGAAGTGATTTATCATTCAGAGACACTATTCAAAGATTTATAAAATCTAAACAGGAATCTAGCTGAGCCTTTTGAGTAAATAATTCACGTAGAATACTAATTGGCCAAGTCTTGGTTCAGGAAATACAGAAGTAAAAAAAAAAAAAAACCTAAAAACACAAACGCAAAAAAAAAAAAAAACATGAACTGGGGAAAAAAAAGCGAAAGCAAAACATCCTAAGGCAACAAAAAGCTACACACAGCACTCTTGTTTTATTAATCGCAGGCAACAAAAAAAGTGCTAACATTGACATGTTTAACAGACTGGGGTTTTAATAACAGGCTGGTTTAAAGTGCTGGCGCATCCAGTGAAGATATCCAGCTTGACTTGAGTGGCCTGCTCCACTCACACCCACCTTATCACCTACAACCCCGCCGGCCTCTGCAGAATGCCCCCTTGCTGATGATAAACAAGGTATCAGGAAGAGTGAGTGTGTGTGTGTGTGTGTGTGTGTGTGTGTGTGTGTGTGTGTGTGTGTGTGTGTGTGTGTGTTTGTGTGTGTTGCGCTGGAGGGGGGGGGTGTGCTCCTCAGAGGCTCGGCCTGGGATTAGGGGGGGTTTCACCTCTCCCTCAGGCTGTGGGGCCCTGTGCCCTTATTAACCTCTACAAGGGATAGGTCTTAATCTCGCTGTCTTTTTTTTTTCTTTTTTCGCTAACAGGGCATTAAGCTGTAGGCAATGCCCCCATGTCTTGCTAATGGTGCAGGCAGCATTATCTGCGATGACTTACACACGCTCGGTTATTAACATTCATCGAAACGCTAGCGCTGCCATCGCCAGGTGAAGATATAAAGAGCGGTTAGTTGCTCGACGTCTTCCTTCCTTCGCTGACCTCGGCGGAGGTGGCCTCTAGTCAGCAGACTGCGGTGTGTAAATACAGGGTGGATTTAAAATAAATTAAGCTATGAGAAAGGCTCAGGTTGATCCTTTTCTTATCTCCAGTGCTGAGTTGTCAGCTCCAAGCCTTTTATGGGACTTTGGCAAATCCTGTGTGGACAGGCAAAGAGACAAGCACTTCAGATTCACCGTTCTCAGCAAGTAAAAATAGCACATTGTAGTTGCGCTTGTTTCCAATAAAGGTGTGTCCTTATTTCTCACCGATGTTGCGGGTTAATCACATGCTTGTCGTACCAGTCACAGATTGTCTTTGATCGGTCCCTTATTTCCTCATTTACCTTTAATGTGACGACTCTAAAGTGCACTGAACTGGTGATACTTCCTGATTTCAGTAAGCACCATCTGTCTGACAAATCATTTGTTTACTGATCAGTTTCAGTGCTTTGTTCGTTAAACTTGTTTTCACACTACAGTTTTCCCACTCATCATGTGACTTTTTGGTGTTTTTTTTTAATTTGCTCAATTTCATTTTCTGTTTGTGTAGAACATCCTCTTCTCAGCCTGTTCTCAGTGCCTGTCCCTTTAAAAGGGGACAAGTTTTCTCTGTAAAAGTTGGGATTTTTTTCCCCTTCTCATTCCCAGAGAAAAATAGTGAATAACACTGATTGGTTTTAGCAGCTTCAGCCAGGCGATGGACGAATATAATAAGTGTTTTCGCAGACGTCACCCGTGATTATCTCATCTTGGGGTTTTGGGTGAATGTGGTGGATTTAAAGGCTCGTCCTCTCCATTGTGCCGACATTACTCTTTAACAAGCAAAATTAAATCACGGCTAAAATCATTTGAAACTCTCCCAGAGTCTGGCCCAAATAGCCAAACAATGACTGTCTGGGAAATTTAAAGGGAACGCTTAAGCACTGGGAGTGAAGTGTGTGTGTGTGTGTTTTGTGTGTGTGTGTGTGTGTGTGTGTGTGTGTGTGTTCGGTGTGAGGTTGGCTGGTCGGAATAAAGTACATAACGGGGAAATGGGGGCAAATTAACTTTCTCACAGAATAATTGGATGAGGGGCAGACACTATTTCACCATCTTTCTTTGCACTCTCAGGAACAATGGGACGTTTCTCTGATGGAATGCTGTTTTTTCCTCCGATGTAAGCATTATCCACTTTAATGCCTTAACTTTATTAGTCTGAATTAGCACATGCACACACCCGCATCCACTGTCTGTTTATCAAGTTGTTGCCTTTTACTGTAAATAGCCTGAGTGTATTTACTGGATGCTTTTAAATATCTTTAGATTATATTTAGAAGGCATTTGAATGTTGGCCCACAAAGAGAGAGAGTGCGAGAGTAATAAAATTGCTACCCTGCCAGGAATATACATGCCCTCCCCTATTGTACCAAACATGGAGTGAATATATTTGCCTGAAAATGTTAGTTAAATGATACCCTTAGTAAATGTAGGCGAAGTGCATAGTAGCCTATGTATGTATGTAAATATCATACTGCACATATGCAAAAAATGTGAGAAATGGAGGGGGCTGATGTCCCTTAACCTTTCCTCTCCATTCCTTGGTGTTGGTTACCGTAGCCTCGGTGGGCTACTGTAAAAACGGTGGTCTGGAGAGACTCACCTCTGACCTCGACTTTGCCAGTGCACTGACGCCTGTTGACTCCAGTCATTTGGAGAAGGAAAGAGGAGGTGGAGAAGGAGGAGGAGGAGGAGGAAAGAAGTGAGCTCTGGTGCAGAGTGGTATGCAGAGGTGCACGTGTGTGTGTGTGTGTGTGTGTGTGTGTGTGCCTGTGTTGGGGGGGGGGGGGTGGCTGTGCGTGCACTGGAAACGGCTCAGTGCGGAGCAGCGTGGTGCGATGTGACAGCATTAGCCAAGCCCAAGTGAGCATGGCTGGTAGCGGCGGGCCGCGCCAACAGCGCAGCGCTAGCGTAGCGTGGAGTAACGTGGGATCCAGAGCTGCTGCTCAACACCAGCCTGGGCGCAGAGCCCTGTCTAACACTGTCTGATCACCATACCACCATGCCATACAGCCCTACCACTGCCCTAGCATGGTACCACCCAGCCTCCGCACACTAGCGTAGCATAGCCTAGCCTATCCTCTAGTGCGCCTGACAACAGACAGAGACCAAGGAGGGCACCAGTAATGATAATAATTTACTACTGACTGTCTGGTCTATTTTACCATTTTTTTCTCAGTGACTGATAAAGGTTCATATATTCTAAAGTGGATTTTTAACCCCATGGGGTCTTTCTACCCTGTTGCCTTTTCTCTGACTAGTGCTAGCATTAGCTAACTGCACAACTGTAAGAGGTGGACCCGACCCTTTTCCCGACCCCCTCTGCACTACAACCGGCTGATGGCCTGACCCCACCTCTGGGGAGCAAGGGCCGGCCACAGATAAGGGGCACTGACTGGCAGCGGCCGGCCAGCTGGCGTTAAGCGAATGTGAGTTGGAAAATTATCCTATTAAATTGAATTAAAGACGCAGTCTTCATTTAGCTGGAGAATGATGGATTTCGACAATTAACAGTGTTAATGAGCACAGGGTTTAAAGAAAGAGCATGGGGAGAGGGAGAGAGAGAGAGTGAGTGAGAGAGAGAGAAAGAGATGAATGGGGGGGGGGGGGTAAAAAAATGAGGCCGCAGATATGGAAATCAGAGGCAGGTCTATGTGGTGGTAGGATTGGGCTTCGATGGGAACACATTTAGGGTGGTTGATGGTGGTGGTGGTGCGTTGCCTTACCCTTGGAGGTATTATAAAAACTGGAGAAAGTGAGGAAGTCCCACCCCCATTCATTTTAATAGGAAATGCTAGGCTAGTGAATTCAGTCAAAATTAAACAAATTTTTCAAGTTTCAAAAGAGAGTTTCACAGGGACCATTTTTGCCACCATTTTACTAAGCCAGTTGAGTGCCACATTACTAAGGTAGAGCAGAAAGCTGTATTGAGCAAGGGCACTGGATGTTCAAAAATGGCTCAAATATGCACACGTGAGAAAGGCTCGTGTCCAACACTAAACTCAGTGCATGAGCTGAGAGCGGAGCACCCACCCACCAATCAGCATGGGGCAAATGATGTTGGATATGATGCAATTTCTGAGAAATGGCGACGAGGAAATGCCTCGCTAATCTGATGAATAGCATAAATAGCATGCCTCACCTATAGTGGGTAAAGTGCCATAAGTCTATGGCCTCTTCAGGTGCTGTTTTTTTTTTTTTTTTACCAGCGCCTCACGTCCCCTGTGGCCAGTGGAAGGACAGCGGGAGTGAAGGGCAAGTGTAAGGTAATACGTTTAGTGGGCAGACACAGATCAAAGCCCATTTGAGTTGGAAGTGTTTTTGCGGTCGCGTAGGCATGCTTGGTCTCGAAGAGCAGCACTAGGGAAAACAAAAACAAAACGCCAAAAAAAAGTTACGCTGAGCACTTTGGATGTCTAGAGAGATACGGACGTCTAAGAGCTGTTCTGGCATCCACATTTCTCTACACATGTCTGTGTGTGTATGTGTGTGTGTGTGTATGAGAGAGAGGGAGGGTAACTAGCTGTGTCTGGGTAACTGGGTTGAG
>CM059270.1:11440187-11445187 GCA_030347295.1 Setipinna tenuifilis | reverse complement strand
GTCTTCGCCCATCCCTGAGACTGAAGGGCACAGGTTCCTCCTCCTCCACCTCCTCCTCCTCCTCCTCCTGCTCCTCCTCCTCCTCCATGCCTCTCATGCCAGCTTCCTGTTTGTGGACTGCTGTCTTTTACACATTCCACATATACGGCATGACCGACCGCTCACTGCACGCGGGGGAGTGTGCTTGTGTAAAATTCTGCGCTTGTGGAGAACACAAACATATGCTTAGGCACACACTGTCTCTGTCTGTCATGCACACACACACACACACACAGACACAGGCGCTAGTGTGTGCGCGCCCACACACACACACACACACACACACACACTTTCTTACTGTGCACTTGCGCAGTTCACTCAGTAGGACTTTACTTAGTCTGCAGTGTTGTGGCTTCAGATCACAGATGGCTTGTGTTTCACTAAGAGGCTTAGCTTTCATCAGACCTCACCTCATTTATGGGCAATTATGATTCACCTACAGTATTTCTCCTTTGTTTTGTTTTGTTTTGAACTTCTTCCCCAACTTGTGAGGTGGTTTTATGTTACCCAACATTGCTCTGACAGATGTAGTTGCCCTCGAGAACTACAATTTCAGCATAGGGTGTCAGTTTATAATGGAGTGCTAATCCAGTGGGATATTTCGTGAGGCGGAAAAAAAATGCTAAAAACCATGAGAAACAGAGTGTGCTTAGAGTGATTCAACTGGAGATCCATATTAGAAATTTCTATAAGGACAGACGTGATCCCACTCTGTTACATCAAACATTTTTTTTATCATAATTGTTCCTAAAACCCCACTTTAAAACACACACACACAAACACACACAGAAATGCGTATCAGTGGAAAAACAGATAGTTGGCTCAATGAAATATTCATAAACAATATATTTTTTAGGGAAAATAATTCTGTCGTTTTTCCTCTGTCCATCGGTTGTTGTTGCCTCTGAGAGGGATAAGTGGCTGGGATTAGAGTTCTGTCCATTTAAAGGAGTTGCTAATGACATAAATCCTGGACTTGTGAAGAAAGTGCCCCTGTCAGGAGAAATCCCGTGGTGGCAATGAAATAAGACCACTAATGGAATTTTTAAAGAATCAGGAAATCTTTCTTACCTCTCTTCTCCATAATCTCACTCCGAAGGCCCATGAAGAGAGAGAGAGCAAGAGGGGGAGGGAGAAAGAGAGGGAGGGAGGAAAGGAGGGAGAAAGGAAAGGAAAGGATATTGGCACTTTGCGAGGTTGAACTTTCTGAACCTAATGGGGATTTTTTCTTTTATGACAGGATATCAGATCACGACTTTCTCAATCAGTGAGCCGGGCTTGTTGAACCTCATCGTCATATCAGCTGATGAATTTTCAAGATGATTGGGGGAAAGGACATGGGCAGGAGGAACTGTTTGTCCTCAAAAGGCCTCCGTCTCTCCAGTTTCTACACTTAAGCGCAGACTTAAGTGATTAAATTAGAAAATCACTCACCCAAAATGTTTTAGTGTGCTGGCACAATTACCACCTTTAGTTCTCATTAATTCTCCTACGTAAATAGAATTGAGGATGAACTTTGCCATAACCTGTATCGTCCAATCTTCCTCTCCTCTCCAAAGCACAGCAGATCGCCTAATTAGAGAAAACTTGTGCGTGTGTGTGTGTGTGTGTGTATGAGAGAGAGAGAGAGAAAGAGAGAGGGGGAAAGGGAGAAGTAGAGTGAGTATGTATGTGTGTAAGAAAAAAGAAAGAAAAAAATGAAAAGAGAAAAAAGGAAGAGAAAATGGTTAGTCGGGGCCATGGCGGCTTGTTTTGTTTCCCCCCTCATTTGTACACATTAAGACTACAGCAGTGTGGAGGGACGCAGAGATCAGTAGGTGAAGCTTGCTTTGCCTGGACTACTTAAGAGAGAGAAGAAGAAAAAAAAACTACACTTTTCTTATTACTAGGAGTAGCACTTGCACTATTATTACTGGGATTTGTAGTTTCCCAGCTCTCAGGCCACTTACAGCTAATGGCAAATGTTTTTCTCCTTCCTTCAGCATTACTGGCACCCGCCACACCTGATCTTGAACAGATAGGCTTGATGCTGAGTCGAGCACAGGACTATTTCAAGAGCCAAATGCGATTGTTTTAATACTTTAATCCAGCTGTCCTTGGCATTCAGGAGTTTGAAGAAGCTACCTACCAATTTCTGTGTCCTCATTTTGAGCCAGGACTATTGGCTGTTTGTGAGTTAACATGGCTAAGCACCCCCGCCCCCGTCCCCACCCCCACCCTCACCCCAGTCCCACCACTTCTCTGTAGTCAGCCATTTTCCCTAGCGGGTCTGGTGATTTGCCTTAAAATATGGTCAAACCTAAGATGATAGGAGTTTAGCAATGGGGGAGGATAGAGCGAGAGCGGTTTCCTGGTGGGATTGCTCTGTCTTTCGTGTACAAACACAAATATTTTCTTTTAATTAAAAAAATGCCCTGTGTCATCCCCAACGACTGACAGAAATACACACACACACACACACATACAGTCTCTCTCTCCCTCTCTCTCTTTCTTTTTCTCTCACTTTCTCTCTCTCTCTTTCTCTCACTCTCTGACACACACATACACACACACATACACACACACACAAAACTAACATTAAGCTCCCTCCCCCTACCAAACACACAGACACACACACACACACACACACTGCACAAACACAATATTAATTGTTGCCACAAAATCTATTCTTCCTGACTTGGACGTTCATCTGTTAGGGTCTGGTTGTCAAGCGTGCGATGGGGAGGGACACCAGCAGTGACGGCTGCCCAGCTCCCTGACGGGCCCCCGAGGGACAGTTAACCCTCCAACTCCCCTCCTCGTCTGGCCTGGCCACAGCGTCTCCCAAGCCGCGTGAGCGACCACCGCTAGGTAGAGAAGGGGCATTTTTGGCGGCGGGGGGTGGGAGCGCCACTGTCCTCGGTGGTGGGTGGGTGGGGTTGGTCAGGGGGCCGAGGCTTGATAGTAATGCTTGTTGATGGCTTCAGAGATACTTCATTTCAGGAGAGGGCTCATTAAGTGCTGTCTTCATCAGTGAGACGGCACATTAAGGTCCGGAGGAAGTTGGAGGAGAGGAGAGAGTGCATTAGAGGGGAGGGGGTGGGATGGTGGCCGCGGTAGTGGTGGTGGTGGTGGGGGTCTGGAGCGAGATGGAGAGATGAGGAGAAAGAACGGAGGGAGAGAAAGAGACCCACGGCTTTTCCTTTTGTCCTCCCTCATGTCCAGATCTAATGTACTTTCAGAGGGATCGGGGAGAGGGGTCAATAATTATGCATTTTAATTATTAACCTGGGTCCATCTTAATTGTGCTTTTTAAAGCTCTGACATGGACAGGATGGTTTATTGCACTGTTGGTCTGGGTAAGCTTTGGCCAGATCCCTTTTCCATCATCCATAACCCATCTTTATGGGAGTATGCGGTAATGGTGTTTTTTTTTCCTGACAGATAGTGCTGTTCTTCAACATTTTAGTGCACATACTGTGTGTGTATATGTGTGTGTGTGTCTGTCTGGCTGCCTGTGTGTGTCTGTGTGTGTGTGTGTTTCAGTAAAAGTGTTCTTTTGCGATGTGTGTGTGTGTGCGTGTGTGTATGTGTGTGTCTGTTTGTGCCTGTCTTACCCGGATTTTTGTCTCTCATCATTTTAATTAGATGATGCACCCAGCTGATTGACAGGCAGGCTCTGGGTGCAGAAATGGGAATATAAAGGAAACACTCTTGTCTGGTATTGTGACCTCTGAAGAAATTACCTCTAAGCCTTTCCTCATTACTCTGTTAGATAAAATGCCATTTGATATTCATATTCATACGCACATATTCAATTCAGCACAAAGGACCTAACAAATGCTCTGTCGAGTGTGTGTGTGTGTGTGTGTGTTGTACTTGTGTGTATTTGTTTGTGGGTTGAGTGTGTTTGCAGGCCTGGCATGCAGAATATATTGTTGTTTTGAGATTTTGTGTAATGATATTACCACTTCTTATTGGGGAAGAAAAATATCCTAGAAAATAGCTTTAGGTTCTTGAAATGATGAATTGCGCACAGGCACTGATGCTAATAGGCTTGAGTGCAAATTAGCAGGCGAGCGGCTACCCAAACAGACTGGCTTTTGAACAGGAAGTCCTCATTTATGATCACTCCAGTGTGAACATATTGCTGCTGCTGGATCAAGTAAGAGACAGACCATTATTCGCTGTGGGAATGTTTGGATGGGGACACAAGCCTGTTATTGTTGCCACGCCGATAAGAGGAAGAGAAGGGATATGCTAGGATAGCAAAAAAAAAAGACAAAAAAATCTGTAGTTAAAGATTAAACTAAACTAAACAAACCACGTCACAGATTTTCACCCAACACCTGACGTTCACGAAGAGACATTTACGTACTTTTATTTCTTTACTTTTAAACAATATTTCCTGTAGTTTTGAGTACTCCACACAGAAAATAAAATCGTTAGTTTTGTACCTCAGATTTGCGGGTTTGCTGTATGGCTTACATCGCTAGCAGTGGTGTTATCAAGCATCTCAAACACCTACAATTTTACAGTAGGCAGAGCCGCACTTTGCTGCCGTCAGGCGTCGACACCACCAAGATGTGTGGGAGGCAGCATGAGCGAGCATGTTATAATTACTGTCGCCCAATCCATATAGCGATACATAAAATAGCATTTATCCAGTCCGACCGTGTTGCCGTCTTCAGTTACAGAAGGGAGGGGCAGTTTTTTTTGTTGTTGTTGTCTATTTTTTTTTTTGCTTCCTGCACAATAAACAGACATAGCAATCAGTAAGAAATCGTGACTCCTGAAGACAGCGTCTTTTTTCGAGTGTCGGTGCCCCCTCGAAATGGAGTTTTCAACCCACCCCACCCCGCTAGCGCGACCACAACCACCACCTCTCCGAACAGACACACCCACGCACAAATAAACATAAAAAGCTAATTTGTTAGCGCCCTCATTTCGGCAGGGGCCTGAGCCATGGAATATTGTGCAGG
>CM059270.1:11425187-11432687 GCA_030347295.1 Setipinna tenuifilis | reverse complement strand
TCGGGGCCCCAGCACACAGTAGCCTGCAAGAGACGAGCAATACAGGGAATCTCTCTCTCTCTTTCTCTTTTTCTTTCTCTCTCCCTCTCTCTCTCTCTCTCTCTCTCTCTCTCTCTGTCTCTCTCTCTCTCTTTCTCTTTCATTTACTCTTTCTCTCTCATTCTCTCTTTCTCTCGTTCTGGCTATCTCTGAGCTACGCTGTTGATTTGGAATCAGACCCTGGAGTGAAAGGTGACCTCACAATTGAATTTGGCTGCCGATTTCAGTGTGGGCTTGTGTGGTTGTGCGTGCACACGTGCATGTGTGTGTGTGTGTCAGTGTGTGTGTTTGTGCGCGCACATGTACGTGTATGGATGTTTGTGTGTGTGTGTGTGTGTGTGTGTGTGCACACACTCCATTGGTTTGTTAGTAAGATTTTTTTTTGTTGTTTTATTATTGAGCAGATATCCCCACCCCTTCCCTGTTTTCACTCTGACTTGGGGGGAGATTGATGACTGAATTGTGGAGAACATGTTAACAGTAAGTGCTGATTTATTGAGATACTCAGGGTAAGTGAGGCCGCTCGCAGACTCCAAGGGGCAAAGAGAAAGATATAGGCCTTTTAAGTTAATGCAGAAATAGAGCCTTTTTAAGTAATAATTGTGATTACTGGCGGAGAGAGTGTGGGTAGAGGGGAGGGAAGGGAAGAGAGGAGAGGAGAGGAGAGGAGAGCGGAGGAGAGGCCAGGCCTCGGGGTCTCAGTTGCCAGAGAAGCTGGGGAGGTGCTCAAGCTTTAATTTACACACACACACACACACCCCGCACGCATTTATGCACACACACACACACACACACACACACACACACACACACACACACACACAGACACACACAAACAGTGTGGTTTGAGTTTAGTGCATTCAGTTGAATTTCACTGAAATTAACCGGGTATATTTTCAATTTTTTGCCGACATCAGGGATCATGTCGTGCCAAAGCCTTTGAGTCAGAATAACAGAGCAACAAGTGTGTGTCTTGGCACGCAGCATCTCGAAATCCCACCAAAACGCCAATGCAATTTCAGAGGAATCAGACTCTCCCCTTCTCTTTAGCTTGTCTGTCTCCAGCCAATATTTACCTTGATAACGTTCATCCGGCATTCAAACACAGTTCAAGGATCCATGCCACCAGAAAATGATCCTGCCTTATATATTTATTTTATTATTTTAATTTATTTATTTATTTATTTTCCTCCTTCTTCTACAAGCATGGAATAAGGAATAGTGTTTCCTCTGGAAGAGAAATCGTTTCTCGTTTTTTTTTTTTTTTCTTCTGCTTCCTCGAGCCACCTTTTAGACTGAGTGAAATGTTTCCCCCAGTTCGCTCAGGGACGACTTTATTTCTTAGCGGGGACTTAACACTCACTCAGTTCCCCCATAAATACAGCGTTTCCCCCGCAGCCAGCCAGCCATAACTCATCCCCCTAACTCTCCGGCTAACTCAAGTCATATAGCAGAGAGAGAGAGAGAGAGAAAAGAAAGAGAGAGTAAGAGAGGGAGAAAGAAAGAGAGAGAGAGAGAAGAGAGAAAGAATGGGGGAAGGAGAGGTAGAGAAAGAGTCAGAGAAAGAGAGAGGGGGGTTTGTTAGTCATTCCTAACCCCTTCTTTTCTCGCTGTGTGCAGGCAGGCACGGTCAGAGGAGCACAGCTGTACACAGTGCACAGTAATCTCTGTTTGACTACGGGCTCAAAGCCCATGTGGTTTAGTGCAAGACACACAGCAAGCCGCTCCTGCCCCATTTCTTATACTGAGATGTACGGCACAGAGTGAGAAATGACACGAGGTTTGACAGGAAGGCTGACACTACTGTTACTGCTACCACTTATTTACTCTCTCTCTCTCTCGCTCTCTCTCTCTCTGCCCCTCTCTCTCTGTCTCTCTCTCTCTCTCTCACTCTCTCTCTCTGAAGGGACACTGTTTCAGCGTTTATTTTTCCTGGTTCTTAATAAAGACGTTGCTACGAAACACGATGCCGAGTACTCTCTGCCCTGACGGCACCTGTTGGAGTCTATGGCTGGCATACGCACGCCAGCAGAGGTGGCAGCAGCAGTAGTGGTAGAGGCAGCAGCAGTGGTAGAGGCAGCAGCAGTCGTAGTAGTAGAGGGAGCAGCAGCAACAGACAGCAGCGCACACAGCCACCTCAGCAGCCCTACCTACCTACCGGCTTCCCCGCTGAGCGAGCGCTTAGACGTGTTTGTTTTTCCACACTCTGTTAGAAGCCCCTCGGCACTGTGGGCTTTTTTTTTTCTCGGCAGATAAAACCACCATCATTAATAATCAGGACAGAGTGGGAAGAGAGAGAAGTATCGTGCGCGGGGAAAGGAAGAGCGGAGGGGTAGGAGCGGAGCGGAGGCGGGTTTGACGCAGACGGATCTGGAGGGGAGGCAGATGCTCAGGTGCAGGTGATGGGCCAAAGTCGGATCGGCGCTTTTTGCTCGTCCCGGCGCGGCAGCTGGAGGTGGGGGGGTGGAGTGTGGGGGGGTGGAGGGCGGAGGTGCAGCGTCGCGGGCTGGGCTGGGCCAGGCCGGCCGGTCTTGATCTCGGTGCTCGCGCGCAGCCAGAAGGAGACAGTCGCTCTCGGCGGGCCGGCTCAATTGGTTGTGATCCCGCCTGCTGGCACCTTCTGTTCCTGCAGGAGCGGCTCCCAGCGGCCGGGGCCCGGCCCAGCCCAGCCTTGACAGCTCCTCCGCTCCGCAACGCATTTGAAGTCCTCTGAAGTCGGCGCCTACACCTCCCCCCCACACACACACCTCCAACCCACCTCAGCACACACACACATGCACACACACACACACACATACACACATGCACACACACACACCACCAGCCACTCCACCCCCACCCTCAACCCTCAGATATTCACACATGCTTACATGCTTGCCAACCATTTTAGCACTACCCCCTACCTCACACACACACACACATGCACACACACACACATGCACACACATTCAAACACGCACACACATTCACTTAAACACACACACTTACTCAAACACACACACATATGCACAAAAGCATTTTCCTCCCCCCTACCTTTGCCAGTCACCCCTGCCCCCACCCCTTTCTCCCCAAACAGGCATTTTGATGTCTGCTGTGGCACTTTGCATTTTGTTGCGTTTGTTTTAAAAGAGATAAAAAAACAACAACATGCTTGGAGGAATTATAGTCACAGCCTTAGTCACGACACACAACACAGGAAGGTGAGCCTTCGCCGTTCCGTTCGTCCATCCGCCTGCCTGCCCATCCGCCCGCCCATCCGCCCGCCACCGTTTGATCTCGCCATCAAATCGCGTCCAATTTTTACGAGTGCCGCTCAGCGTGGCTAGCGGATGGGACAACACGCCTCCGAGAGGGAGCAGGAGGGAGACGCTACAGAAAATATGCGCCAGCACGCCATCACTTTTGATAAAGACGCCGCGCACAAAAAACCAAAGAGCCCGAGCGCCAAGGAGAAGAAAAGAAAAGAAGAAAAGAAAAAAAGAAACAAATAAGCAATGTGCCCCCCCGTGTGAGACAGCATCACCTGAGGAGCTTTTGTTTCATCTCCGTTGCAAGAGATTTTGCTTTACACTTTAAGTTTTCTAATCTTCCTCAGTACCAGTTGATTTGCGCAGTAGACCACAGAAGAAGAGGGGGGAAAAAAACAACAACAAAAAAAACATTTTGTGTGTGTTTGTGTGTGTGTGTGTGTATTGTGTGTGTGATAGTAATGTTGAGTGGGGGGGGGGTGGTAATATTTTGGGCACTAACTGGCTTACAGAGGCTATGGGGCCTCTGTGTGTTAATATTTGTTTATTGGTGGCACGGTGTTAAGCTGATCAGCGGGGTGACGTGTTGCCTGGTTGCCCCAGGCGATGCCAGCTCCCGGGCTTGGCGGCGCTTCAGAGGATGGATGTCTTCGGAGCAGTGGGGGCCCGACGCTAGCTTTATTGCGCATCAGCTGGGTACCAAACTAATTTGATAAAGCGCCACTTAATACAGCCTGTGCACACACACACACACAAACACACACACACACACACACATACACACACACACACATACACACATGCACACACACATGCATGCATGCATGCAAACACACTCACAATTGCAAACACATGTACACACACACACACATACACACAGGCACACACACATACACACACAGACACACAAACAAACAAACACATACATGTACACACAAACATGAAACTCTCCCTCTCTCTCTCTCTCTCTCTCATACTCACACACACACACACACACACATACACACACACGCACACACTTTGGAGCAGCGATGCCACTATTGTTGGCACACCATCAAGTGCGGTATGCCGGCTGGCACAGGATTGGCATGGCACTCTGCCGTGGCTCACAAAAGGCAAGAGGGCGCACAAGCAAACACACTGTAGAAGGTAACTCGCACTGAGCAAGAACAACATAGAGAGAGAGATAGAAAGAAAGAACGAGAGAGAGAGAGGGGGGAAGAGAAGAGAAAAAGATGAGGAAAGGGAAAGAGAGAGGAAGATAGGAAGAAACAGAGAAGGAGAAGAGAGAGAGGGGGAGAGAAGAAAGAAAGAAAGAAAGAAAGAAAGAAAGAAAGAAGAGATGTTGGTTTAGTAATTACTACCTCTGCAGCATGGCGGTGGAGGACAGTGAGGCGGTGAGTGGCGGGCCGCGTGTTGAGATAATGAAGGGGTAGCATTGCAGCTCTGACAGTGTTAATCTCCACGTGCTCCTGCCGATGGCTTTGTGGGTGTGTGTGTGTGTGTGTGTGTGTGTGTGTTGTAGTGGTGGTGGTGGTGGGGGGGGGTTAGCATAGGGATACAGGCAGGGCTGCCCACCATATTTACCCTGCCGGAGAGAGGCCGTCAAGCCCACCTGACAACACAGTTTACCCAGAAGCGCCCCAACACATCCTCTCCTCACCCCTCCTGTACCACCACACCCCCCCCACACCCCCCCTATTCCTCTCCTCTCTTCCTCCTCCTCCTCTCCTTTCCTCCCCCTCTCTTTTCTCACCGCTGTCGTGAGATGCTCATCGAAGCCTACGTCCCCGCCTCTGTAATACACCCTGCCCAGGGAGAAGCCTTCAGCACCCATACTCATCTTAAGCAGAAAAGAAAGCAGAAAGGGACAAGAGAAGAAAGCAAGAGGGAAAGAGAGAGAGAGAGAGAGAGAGGGAGCGATGGAGGGGAAAAAAGAAGACAGAGCTGAGGAACTTTCTCTGCCTCACTTCTTCTTCTTCTTCTTCTTCTTCTTCTTCTTTGTTTTTTTTTTTCTTCTTCTTCTTGTGTTGTGTTTTGAACTTTGCGAGGCGCTGCTTAAGCATTGGCGGAGCAGCCACCCAGGCCTATGAATATGCAGAGTGCCATATGGCGGTGCTAGCACTGGGACTAGGTGTGTCCAGAAGGTAGAACGCTTGTGGAAGCAGCCCCCCGATTTCTCCCCTCTTCTCCAGATTAGCACCGCCATAATGTGCAAAGAAAACCACTCCTGTCTCTCTCTCTCTCTCTCTCTCCTCTCCTTCTTTCTTTCTTCCTTTCTTTTTTTTGTCAGCTTCTCACAGATTCGCTTTCTTATCCATGGCGCATGCAGAGCTGGTGTTGAGTTATTGTTACAAAACCTCGCTCAAGTGGAAGAGAGAACTGGAATGGAAAAAGGAGAATGGAAGGGGAGAGAGAAAGAGAGAGAGAGTTAGTGAGAGAGAGAGGGGACAGAAAGAAAGGAAAGAGAGAGAGAGAAGAGAGCGATAGCTGGCAAGGCCCATGCTGCGGTTGTATTTTTAGCGTTCAGATGCTGCTGCCCCTGGACGCGGCCATGATTAAAAGTGATATTTCTGACACATTAGGATGCGCACGGGAAGTAACCTTCTCTAAAGCGCTCATTATTAGATGCATGGCCGAGCTGAATATTTATAAAATCGCCTTTAATAATTAATAACAGCAATCTGCTACAGTAATTCAGCAGATTTGCACTTCAACAGAGTATCCGTTTTCACTTTAAAATAATAATAAGGGGAATGCAAATGCCTCTGCAATCTAACCTGTGCAAGTCTGAGAGGCTCGTGGCAAGCTGTAGTTTGCAGTTTAAAGAGGTTTTTTATTAGTATGTTTTCGGTTGTACATATGTGTAGTGTTTCAAAAAATGCCTTTGCAATCAAAATGGTGTCACTACTCCGCTGCAAGAGTACATATCGGCTTCCAGTCAACAATTGTGCATCGCAACCTTGTTTGTTGCTTCCTTTTGAGAGTATGTCACCTCTATAAAAAACCAGGAAACCAAGTGTTTTGGTGTAGAATATACAAGTAGCAGTTGTGGTTTTATCAAAAGCAAATTCTTTGTTTGAGTCAGCCAGCAACACTTCCTTTTGTGTTTGTCGGACCAAAATAGCACGCACTTTCTGTAAAGCACCTCTCTTTTACAGCGGCTTCACTCCAACAGGCCTGGTTTCAAAGAAGGCAGCTCTCGTTTAGACACAAGTCATCCACTTTAGAGTCACTTTAGAGCGGGAACAGAGAAGGAGAAACGTAGCAGTGGTCTGAAATGTGGAAAAAAAAAGGGCTTTGTTATAGACCCACTGACATAAAATACACTTCTGTTTTTCTGTGTACGTGGTATTTGTGGCGCAGTCAGTTGACAAGATGTGGGGAGTGTATCTGCTTCTGTCATTGTGTCTGCATGTTTGTATATGTATGTACGTATGTGTGTATTTATGTATACTGTATAAATGTATGTATGCATGCATGGGTAAATATATGTACAGTACACACATACATACATACAAACACATATAATAAATAATAATAAAATTAATAAACTGTATTTATATAGCACATCATACAAGATATAGCTTTGGCAGGAAAAAACACAAGGCAGCATTTGTTGTGGCTTGATAGCGCAGAGAAAGTTAATTTGGGCATTGTTGACAGTTCCTGCTTGTGTCAATACACATATATACATACATAGATATGAACATATATATGTTTAGGTGTGTGTAAGTAGCATGTGGATTAATTCAGACAGTGCTGAGTGGCAGAGCTGGGGCTGGCCAAGCTGACCCAGAGCACCCAGCAAGACACAGGGACATGGAGATCCAAAGCATTATGAAGGTTGGCAAATATTCTCTCAATACTAATACTTACGTACTCACATACACACAGTCACATGTACACACACAGTCATACACACACACACACACACACACACACACACACACACACACACACACACACACACACATTCACTGCTCCTAATGCATAGATGTCACACGGTTCAACCAACACCAGGGTAAGGGAGAAAAACCAACAGGCTAATCTGAGCGAGTTTTTTTTTGCCAAAGGGCAAGTAGAGGTCTTATAAAATCTTTAGGCCTGTTCTCTACCTGTAGCAGAAGACATTTAGGGGACACCTGCGAGCCATTGCAGTGCACATAAAACAGAGAAAGAGAGAGAGAGAGCGAGGCAGAGGGGGTGAAAG
>CM059270.1:11415187-11420187 GCA_030347295.1 Setipinna tenuifilis | reverse complement strand
CGGGGTCGTGGACCTGCTTATTGTTATTCTTGTGTAATAAAAATGAAAGAGGGGGCCGGTGTGCCCGGGTCTGGGGCTTCTGTGGCGTATTTGTCCATCAGCTGCTGTACGCTCCACTTCCCTGTGGCTGGGGCTGGGGCTGGGGCCTGCCGCAGGGCAGGTGGGTGGGTGGGTGGGGGGGCAGTAAATTCAGAACCTTAAAAACAGACAAGGGATTCTGTGTGTGTGAGGTGTGTGTGTGTGTGTGTGTTTGTTCATGTGTGTGTGTGTATGTGGAGGGGAATTGGTAAAAGATAGGTTTGTGACTTTGGTGCCTTCATAGATGAATTATGTTTTTGTATGCGGCTGTTCTGTCAGTGTTTGAGTGTGGGGGCTTAGAGCCATTGCGGGTAGCAGACAGCCAGAGCTCAGTGAGAAGCAGAAGCAGCCGGATCCTGATGTTTGTGAATCTCCTAAAGCACTTGAATCCTCGAATGGCTGCACTTTTTTTTTTCTCAAGATACAGAACTCATGAAAGAATCTCACGAACAGCAAGCCCATTCACTAATGAAGAAGTCTCCAGGGCTGTACAGTGTTTTTTTTCATGAATTAACATACAAGCTCATAAAGGCTTTTGTTTTGCATTGGTGAAGATGTTGCATGGAGTTAAAAGATTCTTATAGATACAATATCAGGGCCAGGGCCAAAATAGTTATTAAATATTTTTTACATTTTTAGCATTTTGTTTTACAATAGACACGTGTTAGCTTACTGGGAATTTTTTTTGTAAAGCCAGATGATATGAATAGTGACATGACTTCTTTGCTTTATGTCTCCGAGCTGAGAAGTACAGGCTCCTGTTTACTTTTAACTACAACAGTCCTGAGTATGGTGTCATGCAACAAAGCTGTCACTCATCTGTGTACATATAACCCTAATCCCCACTCCCCTCACCCCCCACCCCCCATCCATCCCTCTGCCTCTGTCTGTCTGCCGGCCATCCTCTGCCTTCTGTCTCACACAAGACAGACTGGAGGAGGTGGTGGGGAGTTGGCGGGGGGTATTAGGAAAAAAGAGGCAGAAGGAGGGAGGACAGGACACGCCAATCTAAGCAGTCATTAACACCCCTTATCTCCACCACCTCCTCCTCCTCCACCTCCTCCTCCTCTAGTACAGCGGTGGCAGTGATTGCAGTCTGTGCACGTTCAGGCAAATAATGCACTTCCAACAGCATTATTAGGATTTTGAAACACCACTTGATTGGGCATGATATCATTCTGGCGCATAAACAGAAGCTCGGCGTTAAACAACAACAAGACACGGAGCGGAGGATTTCAAGAGCCCTGACAGAGGAGAGAGTTCACGGCAGCTTTCTCTTCATTTGCTCCATTAGCTCCGTTGCACTTATTTCATTCAGAGCCAAGGCAGGGACAGTAACATCTTTTATGTGCGTCTCTGAGAGTGTAGATAAAAGAGAGCTCTTCTCTCTCTCTCTCTCTCTCTCTCTCTCTCTTTGTGTCTCGTTCTCTCTTTCACTCACTTTTTCTCTATCCCTATCTCTCTCTCTTATTTTCTGACTTTACTTTTCTCTCTCTTGTGCTCTCAGACTCCTGCTTCTGTTATTGTATTTGTTTGAAAGTGTTTGAAACATTTTTGGTGTCTTTTGTGGCTGTTTTCATTCCCTTATAAAGCCAAGGTTTTACAGCAGGCACAGGTCTGCACAGTTTCCACAGAAAAATCTTGTCAGGCGCCACGATAAACAGTGCCAGAAAAGCAAGTTCCATCTAGTCACATCAGCATTTCAAAAGCTTTTTTTTTTTCTTAAAACGTTCCCCACCTCTCCAATAAAATGTAGACAACATAAAATACAACCTTAAACTTCATCTTCCAAAATACACACACACACACACACACAAGCCTGGAAACTAATGTAGCGATTAGATATAGATTAGTGAATTAGAAATACACACACCATACGTTAAAAACATAACTGCGCTGTGACTTTGTTACCTTTTAATATTAATTTAAATATTTATTCCGGATCCTTCTTCGTACGGCTGTGTGTGCCTGCTGAGTGGCCCAGAGAGAGAGAGAGAGAGAGAGCGGAGTGGAGGCTCAGAGGGTCCCAGAGGAGCTCGCTGCTCCTTCATGTGTGTCTCTGCTGATCTTTATCACGCCGTGCGCCATCATGCACACACACATACACACATACACACACACCGCGGGAGGTAAACACCACCATTACCATAGTGATGCCCCTTTGTGAACATTCAAGGGGAGGGGAGGCGGCTCGGGGTGGGGGAATGGGGTGGGGGGGGTGGCGGTTGTTAGCCGGTCACAGATGGACAGACAAACAGATGAATGGATAGACGAATGTAAAGACAGAGGGAAGTTATAGGAGAAGACTCAAGAACCAGAGTTAACCAGGCCTTTTTTTTAATTTATTTTTCTTTTTTTTTGGTTTGGGGAGGGGGGATAAGTGAGGCGCTCATTTAATGGTCACCTGTGTTTATTTAACAACTCTGCGAAATTTGGAGATATCTTCAAGATGTTTACTTGCTCGGTAAAACAAGCTCTCCCAGCTCTCGGCGTACTGGGTGTTACTTCTTCTTTTCCTTTCGCCCTCCCCTTTTATTTCCTTCTCTCCTCTTAGCGCATTAATGTGCACGCAGCGCTTCTGTCTGGCAATCATACTCCTATCCTCCGCAATCAGCGCGTCTTGACCCGCTGGCGGTATAGAGGTTTTGTTTGCTAAACATGCACATAAATACTTTTGTAATGGAAAGACACGACTTCTCGGGGGGTCATTTCCTACAAAGAAAGGCAAGATTGCAATGCAAAGGAAATGGGTAGTTAAAGCATGAAATACAGAGCCCAGTAAACAGAGAAATGACCTCTCCTGGTACGCCCAAATGACCTCAATCTTCCTTCAGAGGTGTTCTGAAAAAATACTTCAAAATTTATGTCTTCCACTTCCTAATAGTTTTTCCAGCTGATTTTTTTTTTTGCTCGCTCTCCCCCACCCCTGAATTGCTGTCCTCCACACCATGACCTTTTCACCCCCCCTCTGCACAATTGTCTTGCTCAAAAATGTACAGTTATGCCGCTGTTTATCCACCCTATCATGCGAGGGACCCGGGTAATGGCTATAGTCATTGTTTTCGCGAAGGAAGTCCACTGTTGAAATGCAGTAACTGAGAAAGCATGTGCAGGGAGCGTCGGGTGCATTGTATAAGTGGCAAGGTTATGCGCTAACCTTGAGGTGAGCCGTTTGGTCATATTGAAAGCTAATTTTACCGGAGCTGAGTAAACAGGTTTAACTGCCTGTTAAAAGTATGTCACAGGAATCATCCCACTCATAAAGTCAGGCATCCGGAGTAGTCTAAAATCAGATTTCAGATGAAGTCGATTAAGGGGGCTTTTTTGTAATCGGTTTGTAGACGTTTTCTTTTTTTTTCCTTTTTTATGTCTGGGCTTTAAGGAGTAAACATAAGCTTGCTATTTTTCAAAAATAGCTGTTTCTGTAGGTGGCTGACTGGTTTTAGCTTCTAATCTGATCTCTTGCCTGAGCTTTACAGTGGAAAATCAAGGGGATGTCTCCCACTGACAACGGCAAGAGATGAGCTCAGAAATAGCCTGGGTGGCCACGCTGAAATTCCACTGAAGATAAAAACCGCGTGGATATTTCGCATCGTTTGCGTGTATGTGCTCTCCCAGCTCCCAAACTCGTACGCTTTTTGCGCCGAGCTACAGTAAGTAGCAGGGATCACAGAGAGAGGGGCCTGGAGAGCCTGTCTTCTCTCTCTGTCTCTGTCTGTACCTCTGTCTCTCTCTCTCTCTTTTTCTCTCTCTCTCTCTCTCACACACTCTATCTGTCTCTCTGCCTGAGCTACAACACAAAGCGCAAAAGGTACCACCGTTTTTCTGCCCTAAAAAGGCATCTCTCCAAGGCAAGGAATGCCAGGGGGGTGGCAGCTGCTCCCTCCCGAGGCCACACTTGCCTTGAGGACGGCCCTAAAATAATGACAGAATAAATGAATCAGTCAGCACTCGAGAAAAAAAAAAAAAAAAAAAGGCATCCAATCCGCCTGTGCTTTTAAAAGCGGCGGTGGCGGCATATCCTTTAAGCAGCGTGTGCGTGGCACATTACAGCCCCTCTCTGAGGAGGATAAATTTAAACGGGGGAGGCAAATGTTGATGGGCCAGGCGTGGGGGAGAGACAGTATGGCCTGTATGGTAAGGGCCTTTGTCACCACCACCACCACCGCTGTCATCATGCATTGTGGCATACTCGAAGAGTCCACCTGCAGTGTCTTGGTTGACCGCTTGCTTGGTTGACCGCTTGTTTAACCATAGTGCACAGAGGTGGTGAGATGATAAGCATGATAACGATGATTAAGCCTCAATCACGTAGTCTCACAGACATGCAGAGGCCAAAGGGGCTGAACCACTTGAGGCACTGGAGGCTCCCTAGTTCAGCTTTCTCCACCAGTCCACCAGCTTCTCCTTGACCAGGCCTGTAAGCACAGTCATAGTCCAGCGGTGGACAGGGTTTCAGCACACTAAGCAGTCACACTGCTCCCCATTCTATTTGCTTTTTACTGTATGACGTGTGTGTGTGTGTGTGTGTGTGTGTGTGTGTGTGTGTGTGTGTGTGTGTGTGTGTCTTCCTGTGTGTCTTTTTGTGAAATTTTATATGCACAAATATCTCTGTGCACCCTTAGCCATACTCTGAGACACTCGTAACCACAGCAGCGTATTTGGTGGGGAGGAGTTGAAAGTCAGTTTTTTTTTTTTTGCTATAGAAAAAAAAAAACGGTGAAGATATAGAGATGGAGAGAAAGAAGATACAGTGGGAGGAAAGCAAAGACAATGACAGAGAGAGAGAGAGAGAGAGAGAGAAAGAGAGAGAGAAAGAAAGAGGAGTAGAGAGCAGGAAGAAGACACAGCTGTGAAGCAGCATGGCCACTGGTGCTCTGCTGGTGTGTGTGTGTGTGTGTGTGTGTGTGTGTGTGTGTGTG
>CM059270.1:11407687-11410187 GCA_030347295.1 Setipinna tenuifilis | reverse complement strand
TCACTGAAAGAAATACCTAAACATGTACAGCCCCCGTATTTATCTAAACGATTGTAGGAGGCCTTTAACAATCAGGATATTGTCTCAGAAGTACACAAATCCAAAACATCCCATGATCAGCGATGGGCCATTCCATGAACGGTAGTCGGTCTGAGTGTTCCATTAAGGATGATCCAAATATAGGCCTCCTCTGTGTCTTTCTATCATCTCAGTCACCTCTCTCTCTTTCTCTCCTCTCTCTCTCTCTCTCCCTCTCTCTCTCCCTCGTTCCGTCTCTCTCTGAGCGTAGGAAGTGGGGCTTGCACCGCGTCCATGGCCATGTTTGGTTGGCAAAAAGGAGATATAATGCCCATTTGTTATCACGCCGTGGGGGAAAAATGTGTCCTAATTGCCTCAAACAGAGACAAGGCCCCCGTGTCGTGTGTAGGAATTTGCCAGCATGAAGTGGATGAGATTAAGGGCCACTTCTTTTTATACTCTCCAGTGACAACAGAAAGAGAGAGAGAGACAGGGAGAAGAGAGGCAGGGAAAAGGGGGGGCTAGCAGAGAACGATACAGTGAGACAGGGACACTTAGACAGAAAGTGAGGGAGTGATAGATAGCAAAGTGAAGAGAGAGAGAGAGAGAGAGAGAGACAGTGAATGAGAGAGATGTGCAGAGTGTAATCTGAAGAGAGAGAGTGGTAGAGAAGCAGAGTGAGGGAGTGAAACATCAGGAGAAATAGAGAGAGAGAGGGAGAGAGAGAGAGAGAGATACAGATAGAGAGGGAGACACAGCGAGAGCAGCCAGGCACATCACACCTTTCCCCCCAAAGCCGTGCCTCCCCAGCTCCAGGCTCACACGGCATCATTAAGAGCGTGGTGCGATAAGGGCCAGGGAAGGGTGGGGTGGTGTGGTGTGGTGTGGTGATGGGGGGGAATCATTTACATGCTGTTTTAAAAGGTTATCTGCCACCAAGCCCCAGCGTAATGTGTGCAGTTTAAGCCCAATCACTCTGCCGACATCGATAGTGTGTTTAAGGGTTTACAGAGCCCAAACATGCATGTCAGTGCACCCCGGCTGCTGGTACTCCTGGTATGATTACTCCAGTACAGTCCGTGAACTATCATTAGGGCTACTATTTCTGCTCCGGACATTTGTCAATTGCGGCCCGTGCTAATACTACTATTACAACTAGCTAACATTTCATTTCTATGGCTACCGACCATACAAATACAGTAATATTGGCGCATTATCTAGCTCATTTCGTGTTAATAGCATATATGGTCGTGATTATTATGAATTTTTCCAAGGAGAGGGAATTTCGGTTGAGGTGGGGGGGGGACAAAAAAGGGGGGGAAATCCCGACTGTTTGAAAGAGTGCCACGCGTGTGGAATACGTCCAATTATGAAAAACCCCATGAGCGCCTTTGATATCTGTCCTTGGAAACTTTTCAGGGAGTGAGAGATTAAAGGCTTTTCCCCTTTACTTTAAAGCTGCCTGGAGTCACGTGACCTCCCATGACACAATCTGCCATCTTAGCAGTTTATGACCTGTGCCTGCGTTCTATTATTGGCGTCATACTTTATCTCTCAAACGTACTGTAGTTCCCTCTATCTTTAGTAGAGAACTGTTGCACCTCCAGCCTCAGCATACCACACACACATGTTCAACAAGCACAGGCTCCTGACATTCTTGCACACTCAGCCACTGTGTTCTTGTTTTATTTTATTTTAATGTTTTCAACACTTTTTTAACACTTTTTGATATAATTGACTTTTTTTTATCCCACTGCACACTCAGCCACTGTGTTCTTGTTTTGTGTTATTTTAATCTTTAAACACACTTTTAACACTTTTTGATATAATTGACTTTTTTATCCCACTGATCACTTGCTACCCTTGCCAGAGTAACAAAAGATAAAGACAGCCTGTGTTCATTCTAATACAGCGATCAAGTCCAGACTGTTCTTAGCAAACATTTGCTCAGTCTGCAATGTCATTTTCCTGATATCAGCTTTGCCACTGTGATATCATAGCTAAGGAGAGCGTGCGCACACACACACACACACACATAGACACACACACACACACACACACACACATGCCATGCTGTTGTAAGTGATCTGAAGCCCTGGGCCCTGTCTGAAACCTGTAAAGAACAGAGGGTGAAAACACTGTGGATTGAGCAAGCGATCCCATGGCCAACAAGCAGGTATTTCCTCCCGAATACCTGATCTATTTCTTTTCAATTTTTTATGCCCTTTCGATCCGGCAGATCCCCTTTCATACCGATGTGCCACGGCCCTCGGAGCAGCTCTGATGCAGTGATGGAAATTTAGGGATTATTTTACATACTGAGAACGAGATGCAAAAAGAAGAGGGGGAGACGGGGTGAAGGGGCTGGTGGGGGTGGGGGGGTGTAGTAGTGTAGATGTGGGTGGGTGGTGGGAGAGAGGGAGGGAGGGTTGGGTTTGGAGTGACCGATTTAGCAATAACACCCGAAATCTGAGACCAAAGG
>CM059270.1:11390187-11400187 GCA_030347295.1 Setipinna tenuifilis | reverse complement strand
CTCCCCGAGTCTTTCACTACACCAGCAGCTTTTAAAAGGTAGTGGATTCGCCATTTAATTAGCCTCATGAAAGTCCATTCAGTGATCTGTTAACAAAAAAGAGAACAAAATTACATCATAAAGGGGGAAAAAAACAACAAGAGAGAACCAGCATGAACACCACACACACACACAGACGTACACACACTTACACACACACAGACACACACAGTATTCTAAAAAATCTATTACTTAGTCGTGTCTTTTTTTTTCTACTCTTGCGCTGTTTCCCTCCCAGCCTGTGCTTCGGCAGATGGTGCTCTTGGCAGCAGCAGCGCAAATGTTTATTTGTGTGTTTTTAGCTGTAATTGGAGGTTTTTAACAGTCATCATCGTCAGGGTTATAATCAGCCTGCAAACACTCAGGAGATGTGCCTCTTTAAACTGCTGCCAATCCGGGGGAGCCCGAGTGAGTGAGTGGGGGAGCGAGTGGGGGAGCGAGTCAGACACACTGAATGAGAGCAGAAGAGGGCGATGGAGGGGTGGTGATGGAGGGGGGGCAGGTGTGTGTGTGTGAGAGAGAGAGAGAGAGAGAGTATGTGTGTGTGTGAGAGAAAGAGAGAGAGAGAGAGAGAGAGAAAGAGTAGTGGCAGGGGGTGGGGGTGGTACTGGGGGTGGGTGGTGGTCGCGTCGAGATACACTCAAAGCTCTCTATTAGGCCTCACCTCTCTCTGATTGAAGCAGCCACTGTTAACCTGAAGAGCCAGGCATTGATTTGGCTCCGGCTCGAGCACTGGGGGCCAAATGAATGAATTATGTCAGGGGTTACAGTTTAATAAGAGTCTGCCAAGCAACTGCTTTTGAAAGCGAACGGAACTAATTTGGGCGAGATTGCTGTGACTAGGGTAGAAATTGTAATGGTATGGGTGTTACAGGTGTGCGAGTAGGGGCATTCGCATACACATTAGTTGTGTATGTGTGTGTGTGTGTGTGTGTGTGTGACTTGCTCTTTTTGTTTATTTATTTACTTTCCACAAAAAGGGAGGGAACGGTTTCTTGTAGAAAACAACACGTCGCTATCATTATCCTTATATCAAAGACAATACATGCAGTAACTACTAAATTAGCAGTGTATATTCGCAAATATATATATATATATCATCATTGAGGACTGATATTAGCTTTGTTGTTCAGTGTGCTGTACAGTATGTGTTTTTATTTTCTTCTGCTGTGGTGCGTTGTGACAGGCGCTTGTTAAACACTCCCTGTCCCTGTCCCTGTCCCTGCCGCCCCCCCCTTGCAGGTTCTCAGGGAGCCAGCACTGTGGGCATGTGCACTGCGCCTACCAGTACAGGGACCACTACCACTGCATGGACCCCGAGTGCAACTACCAGGTGAGTCTCGTCCACGCGCCTCAGCACGCCCGGCGTCCGCAAACACCCCTTACCCCTCCACAGACCTCAGGGGGCTTGGGGGTTAAGGCATCCATACATATTCAGGGGACCTGATCCGTCCCCCCCCCATCTCTCTCCCTCTCACTTCCTGTCCATCTCAACATTCTTATCAAATAGAAGGCAACAAAAGCACAAACAAATGTAAGCCTCCACAAACCTTACCTCCACCACCCCCCCGGGCCCAACCCACCATTGCCCAGTCCACAGTCCCTGCCTCCCCCATGAAGGGTGCTGGGCCCTGGGCAGGAGCGATGCTCAGCTTCAGCTCCGGCTCCAGGCTCAGGCTCTGTGGCTGCGCTGCCTGTGGTTTCGGCAGCCTGTGGGCTCTCTCCTTGGCTCACGTCAGGCGTGATAAATGAGATGGTGTCGGGCCGGTAATGCCGGAGTCTTAGCGGCCATGCTTCAGCACCCCAGAACACTTGTCTCCGCGCGCTAACAGAACACGGGGGGGGAAATTGGGGCGAGGCGTTCCGACACGTACCTGGATGATGTGAAGACATCTCCATAACTCAGTAAAGGCCAAGCACCCCTGCCCCCCCAAACCACCCACCCACCCACCACCAGATGCTAGAGTGGGGGGAGGCATAAGTAGAGCAAAAAAGAGAGAAGAGAGAGAGAGGGAGGTATCTAATTCAGAGTAATGTTACAGGCAATCCTGTGTGACTCCTGTCTGATGACACATGGAACAAGTCATGGCACCTTTACAGACACACCCGAAACCTGTCAGAATTCAACATTTAAGGTCATGTTTGTGAACATGTATAGGTGTGAGAGTGTGTGTGTGTGTGTGTGTGTGTGTGTGTGTGTGTGTGTGTGTGTGTGTGTGTGTGTGTGTGTGTGTGTGTGTTTGCCAAACAGGTTATGACTGTTGGCAGTAGGCCAGCCTATGGGAGAGAAAAAGCTGATTTGAACCACAGTTGGTGTCAGTTGGACAATTGGCCTTTTTATTGTGGGCTAATTGTAAGTATGCTGGAAATATGGTTCCTATTCTGGTCTGGGGGTTTGTTTTTTTTTTCTCTCTCTCTCTCTCTCTCTCTCTCTCTCCTCGAAGACATCTGTTCCAGATCTGAGACCACCTTTAATCCCCTTTTCACATTATTAATCTGCACGCAGTTCCCAGGAGTTGTCATGTAAGGCAGGCGAAAAATAAGCATTAGGCAGCTCACAACATGGAGCCTACATGTGCCTGCACATATGGTGCGAAGAGAGCAGGCAAACACAGACAGATTTGTTAAAGAAGTCAGAAATCCTTTACCAAACCGAGGCTGTGTTTGTGAAAAATGTGTGTACTGTATGTCTGTGTGTGTGTGTGTGTGAGAGAGAGAGAGAGAGAGACAAGACCCGTGTTTGTGTTTTCCCTCTGTCGCTCCTTGTGTGTGTGTGAGTGAAGGCCTCTCTGAGTATAATCTCCCACTTCAGTTTTCTAATCATATGATTACATTGGGAGGGGAAGACACGCCGAGAATATTGCCGAGTAAGTCGCAGCAGCTGTCACACAAAATCTGGACAATATTTACTCCTCTCTTTTTCTGTCTGTCTGTCTCTCTCTGAGTCAATCTCTTTCTCTCTTTCTCTCATTCTCTCGCTCATTCTTCTGTCATTCTTTCTCTCTCTCTCTCTCTCTTTCTCTCATACATGCGCTTCATTTTCACTCTGAGCTGATGTTCCATTCCCAATCAATGGGGCTGAATGGAACAAATGAGCTCACTGTCTTTCTGTTGTTTTTTCTTTTTTTTTTTTCCTTTTTCTTTTTTTTTTCTATATCGAAGGGGGGCTTTGCTGGGCTTTGTGTCCCCTAGTCACCTCCTTATTGACTTATTGAAGCACACAGTGACATGAAACACGTGGGCTTAGAGACACACAGATGCAAAGGCTTGTGGAGGGAGTATGGGTTGGGGGTGGGGGGGCTTGGAGGGGTGGCTGGAGATAGAGGTGGAGTGGGGTGGGTGTGTGTGCAGTGTGTGTGTGGGGGGTGGGGGTTCGAGTGATAGAGTGTAGGGGGTATGGGGGGGGGGGGGGGGGGTAGAGATGGTGGAGCTGTAGGCAAGGGGGGAGAGGGGTGGGGGTCTCTTAGATCAGCAGGCTTTTGGAAGTGATAACTCATTAAATGTTATGTGACCCAGTCCCTGGAATATTACCCCGGGCTCTGCCAGACGCTGCCGCCCCACACAGGAGCAGCAGCACTGCTGTGGGGCACTCTGGCCCAGGCCCCTCTCTCTCCTTTCATGGACTTGTGCCGCTCGCAGACACGCCGATGAGAATCCTAAAATAAGAGCCGCAGGTCCCCTCCACCTTTCAGGACACTCTCCACTCTCTCCACTCCACTCTCTCTCTCTCTCTCTCTCCACTTTTGCTCGCTCTCTCTCCACTTACTCTCTGTCTCTCTGTCTCTCACTCTCTCGCTCTCACTCTCTCGCTCTGTCTCTCACTCTATCTCTCTTTCTCTCTCTATCTCTTTCTCTCTCTTTTTCTCTCTGTCTCTCTCTCTGTGTCTCTCTTTCTCTCTCTCCTGCTGGAAGGGGAATCTCTCTTTTTCCCCTGATGTGGTCTGGCGGACGCTTTAGCTGACAGGGGGGTAAATAAAAGCTTTAGCACAGTCACACTTTCCCACAGAGCTGAGCCAAAACAACAGCCTCAAAAAAACAGACAAGAGGAAATCAAGTGGCCACATTTTAATTTCAATTGACAGATTTTTATTCACTGTTATTTCCTTGTTTATTTTCCCCACCCCAGCAGAAGTGAAGATCAGCAACTACCAGAGTTGTGCATGTGTTTAGGTGTACGTGTGTGTGTGTGTGTGTGTGTTGCGTGTGAGCGTGCATGCAAGAATGTGTGTGTGTGCATTGCCTCAAGCGTGGGTAAGTGTGCAGTCATGCACGTGCGTGCGTTTGTGTGTGAGTGCCTGCAAGCAAGCGTGTGTGTGTGTGTGTATCTGTATACTGTGCTGCCTCTTTTTCGACATCTTATTTCAGTCATTCCTCTTTTCTCCCATTGCATGAGTCCGCAGGGACCAAAAGTGACATATTTAAGTCAGAATGGGCTCATTGATTTCTGCTCCTCCAGTTCCAGTTCCTGTAACATCAGCTTAAGCCCAATTACAGTAGATTTGGTTCCTCCCGTCTCTCCAGAGTGACATTCTTCATCCCTTTCTTCATTCTATCTCTCTCTCTCTCTTTCTCTCTTTCTCTCTTTTTCTTGCTCCTTTTTTCCTCCCCGCTGCCTTTGCTTTTGTGGCAGGCAGTGGGTTTTAATTTTGCAGAGGGGTATCTTAGCGTATTCTCTCATTATTGCAGTCTCACCCCGAACACGGGAAACAAAAAACGAAGCTTAATGCTTTAATTAAAAGTGGAATCATATCTCAGCCGGGGAATTAAAAAAGAGAAACATTTTTGGTCGGCTTGTTTGTTTGTCTCCTCGTCTCACCCACCTCCTCCGAGCCCACCACCCCCCCCCACACACACACACACACACACACACCCCACCTCCCTCACCTCAGCACAACGTTTGCAGAAACCATCTGCACGGAACATAATTTTGCAGAAGCCAAGATCATCAGGACTGTGATCCTGCATGTCAAGTGATCCATCTTAATTAAAAGTGTGGCAGAAAAATAAAAAAGAAAGTATATACACAAATTAGGGCCTAGGATGTTTGATTGTGTGTGTGTGTGTGTGTGTGTGTGTGTGTGTGTGTGTGTGTGTGTGTGTGTGTGTGTGAGTGTGAGTGTGAGTGTATTGTTGATATGTGTTGCAGTGAGACTCTGTCTTTGCCTAGTCATCTAACACCAGTGTTTAACAACAGTCAGTCCCCTAGACTCTTTTACACTCTTATTGAATAAAAGACCATGTAGAGTCAGACAGAGAGAGGGAGAGGTGGAGAGAGGGAGAGAAAGAGAGAGAGAGAGAGAGAGAGAGAGACAGGGGAGCGTTGCGTATAAAGTCACTAAAGAGAATAGGGGTTTCTCCTCTGGCTTCTCCTCCTCCTGCGTCTCCATATTGCTGCCAGTTGGCTCCTGTGGTCGGCAGCTGTTGCCAGCGTGTGAAAAAAATCAACCCAAAAAGAGAATGTGTTGATTGTTACCCCCACAGTGACACAAGGGGAGAAACACACGGTAATGCACACACACACACACACACACACACACACACACACACACACACACACACACACACACACACATACACACATACAAACACACGGAGACACATTTGTGCACACAAATCATAACCTGTTGCTGTTGTGTGTGTGTGTGTGTGTGTGTGTGTGTGTGTGTGTGTGTGTGTGTGTGCGTGCCTGTGTGTGTGCGCATGTGTGCGTGTGTGTGTGTGTGTGTGTGTTTGACAGAGATTTACCAGTAAGCAGGATGTGATCAGGCACTACAACATGCACAAGAAGCGGGACAACTCTCTGCAGCACGGCTTCATGCGCTTCAGCCCGCTGGACGACTGCAGCGTCTACTACCACGGCTGCCACCTCAACGGCAAGAGCACCCACTACCACTGCATGCAGGTCAGCCCTCCGCACACTCACACACTCACACACACACACACACACACACACACACACACACACACACACACACACACACACATGCACACACACATGCGTGCACACGCACACACACACAAACACACTGACACACATTCTTTTTCTCTCTCACACACACACACACGCACACACACATTCTATCTCTCTTTCACACAGACAGACACACATACACACACATACCCACATATACACATTCTCTCTTTCTCACACACATGCACGCACACACACACACACACACACAGACATATACACCCTGCCTGAAGGATGTGAGGGAAGGTTCCATGCTGTTGTGTAAGATGCTGTGTCAGAGTGACGGTGCGTCTGGGGGGGGGCGAGCAGAGGCAGCTTCCTGCCGCAGAGCAGAGCAGTGGCGCGTGCATTTCAAAGGCCTCACACAGGTGCAGCGCTCCCGCTCACCCCGCTCATGCCTTTACCCCCCCAATCTTTATCTTTTCATCTTCACCGTTTCCACAACTGAGCACTAAACACTGAACCTGCAAAAACCTGCCTGGAGTCTATCAGAACGATAGTAAAAGTATCTGTGAGGTCTCTTCTAAGATCCATGAGATGTGTTCAGAAGGAGAAAGAGAGAGAGGCAGAGAGACAGAGACAGAGATAGAGAGAGCAAGAGAGAGAGAGAGAGATACAAAAAGGACAAAAAGCCAAAGCCTCAAAAGACACTTCAGAATGTGAGATATCTAGCTTGATTGTAGGTTGTTTGGCTTACTCATTTGTAAGTCAATTTGAATAAAAGCATCTTCTAACTATAATGTAATCTATAAAATGCATATTATGTCTTTAAAGAGAGAGAGGGAGAAAACACTTGAAAGAAAGGGCCCTGAAAGAGCCATTCATAAGGCATGTGTAGTATACGTTGACATATCATATAAGATCCATAGGAAGTATTGAAAGAGAGAGAGGGAGTTAAAAAAGGCCAAAAAATAAAAGACCCCTGGAAGACCCCTGAGAGATGTCTGACACGGCCGAAAGACTGTCCTGTGCCTGGGGCTTAGCAGCGCGTGGCGGAGTGTGAGAGAGAGGGAGCAGGAGAGAGGAGTGAGAGAGAGAGGGAGCAGGAGAGAGGAGTGTGAAAGAGAGGGAACAGGGGGACCAGGGGAACCAGGATCTCTCCCTCCCCATGCCAGCCCTAAGGCAGAGCAGAGTACTCAGGCACCCACAGGCACTGTGCAGAGGGGCGCAGGCATGGTAGAGATGGATAGAGAGAGATGGAGGGAGAGAGAGAGAGAGAGAAGGAGAGACAGAGACAGAGAGAGAGAGCACCCGGTGCTTAAACTAGGCCTATAAAAGGAAAATACAGTTCTTCCACTTTTTCCATTAGGCCTAAATTACCATTTAAGAGCGGTTTTCGTTCGTTTGACAAAACGTGTCATAAAGTAAATAAAAGCAAAAATTAAAAGGACAGACATAAAGCAGTGCCCTGCTCTCTCTTCTCTCTCCCTCTTTCCCCTTCCCTCCCTCTCTTGCTCTCTCGCTCCTTAATTGGCATGGATAAAATTCAGGTAGTTGTTTATATAAACTTAACATTTTTCATCTTTTAGTACCAAGCCGCGAGTTGAAGATTATTTCCCCCACCGGATTTGTTTAATTTTTTCACATCTGCTTATTTTCAAGGTGTCATCGTGCCGAGTGCTTTCTCACCAGTGTGCGAAAGCTGCCGTCACAGATGGCTTAAGATATATTCTTTTTTAACCCCCCCGCACCCGCACCCTCTCCCTCACCCCCCCCACCCAACCCCCACCCCACTCCACCTTACCCAACAGCATAATTGTTATGAGACGTTTCAGCCCTTGTTTTAACGGCACTGAGATCCAGCAGATGTTGGCATCCCTTCTGCCCTGATTTACTAGGAAAGAAAAAAGGAAGACAAGGAGGGGGGGTGGAAAAAAAAAAACTTGCACAGGCTTCGGGTGGCATTTTTTTCATCCTTTGACTCAATATGGCCAAGTTGCCATGTTCGTACGGTTGAAAGATGCCAGGGGTGATAAACGAGGGCCCGTGTGAATTCAAACATTTTGCGGGCTTCATAATTTATTTCTTGTTTTTTTTTTTTTAATACCTTCTGCCCTTAGGAGACCGAGAGCTCTGTATCAGAAATGCAGTCACACACACACAGGAGTTTAAACAGGAGGGAAAGTGACAGTGCCTTACCCCAAAGACTTGTGTCTTATTGGCGAGTTCAGACAGACATTATGAACTTTAATACTGAAGAAATAGTTTTTATATATTTTAGTTTAAAGCAGGGGGGACTATGTTTACACGCTCAGCTCTTGTTTTACCTGCCCTGGTAGATAAGGACAGTGTGTGTGTCTAACCACAAGGTGTATGTTAAAGGGGTAAAATGTGTAATGTCAGACGTTTAGGCTACCGTTCATGTTTTATGAACCACTTTCTCAACCTTAGTGCCCTTAGAAGAGACATTTTAAGTTTCGTATTCATCGTTTTATAGGTCACCTTAGTCTCGTCTTGCCACACAGAGCTATTTTGGTGTCAATACTCTGATGTTGTTGACAAGTCCTTGCAGTTTGCAGTCTCCTTCAGCTTCCTGTACAGCACATACACACACACACACACACACACACACACACGCACACAGACACACACACACGCACACACCTTGAGCTGTGTCTCGGAAATTACTGACATTCAAACAAACAAACAAATATATAAATGTGTATGACTAATGACTTAGTCATACACACAAACAAACACAAGTCTTTTGTCTCGTAGGTGGGATGCAACAAGGTATACACCAGCACCTCTGACGTCATGACCCATGAGAACTTCCACAAGAAGAACGCACAGCTAATCAACGACGGCTTCCAGAGGTTCCGTGCCACGGAGGACTGTGGGACCGTCTCTTGCCAGTTTTACGGGCAGAAGACCACACATTTCCACTGCAGGTGAGGGTTGCACTAGAAAAACACACACACACACACACACACACACAATCGAAAAGACTGCTGTTTTACAGTCAGAGCTCACCATCTGAGTTATAGGGCCTTTTGGTAGTGTGTGTGAGTCTCTGAGGTTTTAGAAGCTGTGGGAAATCAAACACAAATGTTTGGCTTGGGGGGACATTTTTAAATTTTTCTGTAAGCCCAACGAGACCTCTGCGGTCTTCCAAAAATAAAGAGTTTGGTTTTTTAACCACCAGTGTCCACTCACTCCTCTCCGCCCCAAGTCTTGCACGTGGCCTTAACCTCCTCAACCCCAAAAACCTCAACACACATTGTTTTCTATCGATTCTCACCTTCATCAGGCGTACGGGCTGCACCTTCACCTTCAAGAACAAGTGTGACATCGAGAAGCACAAGAGCTATCACATCAAGGACGACGCCTACGCCAAGGACGGCTTCAAGAAGTTCTACAAGTACGAGGAGTGCAAGTACGAGGGCTGCGTCTACAGCAAGGCCACCAACCACTTCCACTGCATCCGCTCGGGCTGCGGCTTCACCTTCACCTCCACCAGCCAGATGACGTCGCACAAGCGCAAGCACGAGCGCCGCCACATCCGCTCGGGGGCATGCTGGGCCTGGGCTCCTCGTCCTCCTTCCTGCTGCCCAAGGAGGAGCACGAGGAGTCCAGCAATGACGACCTCATGGACTTCTCGGCCCTCAGCAGCAAGAACTCCAGCCTGAGCGCCTCGCCCACCGCCCAGCAGCAGCAGCAGTCGTCCATGGGCGGCGGCGGCGGAGGAGGAGGTGGCGGTCACTCCCTGATGCCGCCCACCACCAGTGTGGCTTCCTCGGCCGCCGACAGCAGGGGGTATCGGTGTCGGGTGGCCTGTCTGTCGGGGGCCTGTCGGTCAAGGCCACGGCCTCTCTCCCCCCCGCCAGCCGCATGTCCAGCCTCCTCTCGCAAGCGCTGCCCAGCAACCTGCCCGTGGCGCTGTCCAACTCGGCGCTGGCCGGGGCCAACCCCTTCTTCCCGCTCATGCCGCGCCTGCCCATGCAACTGCCCCCCTCGGCCGCCCAGGGCCTCATCGCCGCCGCCGTGGCC
>CM059270.1:11320187-11387687 GCA_030347295.1 Setipinna tenuifilis | reverse complement strand
CTCTGTCCCAGCTCCTCTCTCTCTCTCACTCTCTCTCCTCTCTCTCTCTCTCTCTGAGCCCCTCCTGTCTACACTCCTCATGTTTAATTTAGCGGCCTCTCAGAGACACCCCACCTCTGAAAGCCCCCCCCCACCCCCCCACCGCACCCCACCATACCCCACCACACCCCACCTCCCCATCCTCACCTCTCACACACACACACACAACACTAATACACAGACACACACACAGCTAGCTAGAAACACAGTGTGATCGAGCACCTTCTTTTTTCTTTTTCTTCTTCTTCTTTTCTTTTTCTTTCTTTCTTTCACATGTTTTGTTGAGAAAAAAAGCTGTGTGAAAGACTGTGTGTGAAATGTTTAAAAAGAGGAAGTGGTTAGAGAGTAGAGAGTACGGGGGCCAAGCGTGAACTGAGAGTTCTGCGCTCTGGCTAGTTTCAAAGCTCCAGAGAATGAGAGGGGTGGGGTGGTGGTGGTGGTGGTGGGGGGGGGAATAGTAATATTTATTTATTTACTTAGTTATTGAGTCAGGGGCCAGCAAGCGCGATAATCATCTGGAACTGTAAACTTATTTTGCGAGATCGGCTCGGCTCCATCATGCGCGGAGACTTGATTGATGCGGTGGTGCACTGAGGTGTCTCCAACCCCCCCACACCCCCCACACCCCTTCCTCCTTTCCCGGGTCTTTATTTAATATTCACTGTTTTATCAGTTTCACACCAATTTCCCCTGGAGTGTTTTTGAAAGATTCCAGCTTCTGAAGGGCTGGCTAATTGGCACCACAGTACAAATGATCTTTCACAAGCGTTGCAACTTAGCGGGAGTAATTACACGCTATGCTGTTACTCTTGGATAAATTCCAGCAAAACGTTGCTTTAAGATCAAACAAGCTATTTTTCCCCCTTTTTCCTCATTCCCTTTTCTCATTTTTTTCTTTCTCTCTATTTTTTTTAAACCCTCCTTTTTCTCATTCGTTATTTATATATATATCATTTCTCGGCGTGCTTGTAGCATGGCCATAGTAGGAGTGCTTGCTTGGAGGCTGATTGTTAGCCCTGATAAATGTTTTAATGACTTTCCCTCGGCGCGAGGCCCTTGCCGCCTCACCTGCCTCTGCCCTCCGCTGGGTTTGGTGGAGACGAGGCTCAGGGCCAAGGGGAGAGAGAGGCGGATAGGGGGAGAGAGGGAGAGAGAGAGAGGAGGCCGCGCGCTCAACTTGATCTCAGCTGTGACAGCCGCCCGGGCCCCGCCGGAGATCGGGTGACGCGCGGAGCCGAACGAGGTTACCCTGATAATTGGCCGCCCTCTCTTATCCTCCCTCTCTCCCTTTCTCTCTCTCTCTCTCTCCTCCCTCTCTCCCTTTCTCTGTCTCTCTTTCTTCCTCCCTTTCTCCCTTTCTCTGTCTCTCTTTCTCTCTCTCTCCCACTCTCCCTTCCCCTCCTCCCTTTTTCTCTCTCTCTCTTCCCCCTTTCTCCCTTTTTTCACTCTCACTTTCTCTCTTTCTTTTCCTCCCCTCTCTCTTTCCGCCCACTGTAAGGCTCTCGTTGAAAGGAAGGGTGGATGGGTTTTCTGTTGCCATTTTTCTCTCTTTCTTTCATTCTCACTCCCCCCTCTGCCTCTCTCTCTCCCTTTCTCCCTCTCTTTCTGTGTTCCTCCTCTTTATTCAGCAGGGGGGGGGGTGGCTGGGCTGTGGGGGGATGGAGTGGGTGGCGAGCGGAGCAGGGGGAGTGAGGAGAGCGGGGGGAGCGGGCGGTGGGGGGTGGGAGGAGGAGAGGGATTGAGAGTGAATCATTAATCAGATGAGGATTACACAGCAGACACACAATGGGACTAGCAGCCAGCCTGACACGGACAAAACCCCTCCGCCATTGTCAGGCCAATTCCAGCCCTGAGCCGTGACACACCAACGCATCCTCTTTGAACCCAGATAAACACGGGCGCATGCACACACACACACACCACACACACACACACATGCACACACATGCGCGCACACACACACACAAACACTCACCACACACACACACACACACACACACACACACACACACATTTAAAGCCTCTAGATGGGTGCTTAGAGTCAGCCATCCAAGTAGCCTTTACATCCTCCAGCAGTGTGTGTGTGTGTGTGTGTGTGTGTGTGTGTGTGTGTGTGTGTGTGTGTGCTGTGTGTGTGTGTTCTGGGTGTATGTGCTCTTGAAAACGAGTGGAAAGGGCTCATTCCACCCAGCCCCTTAGCAGGAGAAAAGGCAGTGGCCCTTGGAGCCAAAGGGCCAAGGCCACAAGAACTCTGTGGTGTCCTTGCCTGTCACTGCTCCTCAGCATATCATCCCCCCCCACAGACACAGACACAGACACACACACACACACACACACACACACGCACACACACACACCCATCTCATAAACAACACGGCCCCCCTATGAAGCCAATCACTGCTGATGCACTCAGCACTCTCGCCAAGAGGTTATGCCAGGGACGCCCGTTCACATTCCTCCCTCTTTCTTTTTTTAATAAAACACCACTTACTGACTAGCCAGAGCCCTGGCCTGGCCTGCTCTGCTCGGCATAGCCCGAGGACAAATTAATATTTCAATCACTTGGGGATTGCGGAGAAAGCCAGGGAACACATTCCTGTCAGCATTTTTAGACCCTTCTTTATCTTTTCACTCCTGTATCCCTCAACTCCCCTCTCCTTACACACACACACACACTCTCACTCTCTCTCTATCTCTTATGCACACACACACATACACGCACACACACACACACACACACACACACACACACACACACACACACACACACACACTCCCTCTATCTCTCATGCACACACATACACACACATACTGTATACACACACACACAAACACACACACACACACACAGGCACTCTCCTGTCCTCACTCACCACATCTACTGAATACCTATTGTGAAAAATACGATGGAGAGGTCACGCTATTTGAACTGATCTGATTGGCTGTCACCTCCAATCTGACCGACAGCGCAGACGCTCCTCCTGGGCATGCTCAGTGGTCCCGGCCGCCGTCCACTGTCAGGCCAACAAGGACGTGGCGGGTGATGGGAGAGGAGAGGAGAGAGGAGTGTGTGTGTGTGTGTGTGTGTGTGTCTTTGTGTGTGTATCGAAGTGTGTGTGTGTGTGGGGGGTGTAGGGGGGTATTGGGCAGTCTGATGCTGCCACTTTCCCTCAGCGTTAGCGTCCCCTGTAAGGAGCGGTGAGGAGGCAGGCTGCCAAATGAGTTGTGACAAGCGCTGCTGCAAAAAGGAGTCTTTTTCCCCCATTCCACCCGCCGCTCAATCACCATTTAGAGGCCCTGACGGCCTCGACATAATTCCGCCATAATTATCACTCCGGCCGCTCCTCCAGCCCGGGACACAAGTCAGATTGGATCTCGTCAAGACGTAATAATAATGCTGACCAACAATAACTTTGTTGTCTCTGCCCTCTCTCTCCTTCCCTCTCTCCCTCCCTGCCCTCTCTCCTTCTTCTCTCACTCCCTCCCTCCCTGCCCTCTCTACTTCTTCTCTCCCTGCCTCCCTGCCTCCTCTCTTCTCTCTTCTCTTCTCCTCTCCTCTCCTCTCTTCGCTCCCTCCGTCTCCTCAGGGAATGGCCTGCCCGCCTCAGTCAGCCAGTTCAATCTGGTTCAAGTGAAGCAGGAGCCACTGGACGGCGTCTCTGGGGGCTCCCAGGACTCTGTGCAGGAGCACAGCCTGGACCTCAGCAAGAAAGACCACAGGTAGGGGCCCAGGCATGTGTGTGTGTGTGTGTGTGTGTGTGTGAGTGTGTGTGTGTGTGTGTGAGGGGGTGTCTGGGCTAGAGGGATCAATGCCCCCGTGCCCCAGTGCCACTGCTGAGAGCCCTAATGAGGGGCCTGGCGTGTTGGGCGGCTGGGTCTCCGGCTGATTTACGGGGGGGGATAATGCCGTGTTGTGTTAATTAGCCTGAGTGCTCCCGCTAAACTCACCCCCCCCCTCCAGCCCCCCAACCCCCCTGCCTGTGCCGGGATGGGTGTGTGTGCACCGCCTCGGTCAAGGTGGTGGGAAACTGCACTAGGGCTACCCCCCTTAATAAATGATCCAAAAAAATGTCACAGAACAACAAAATAAAAAAATATATTCAAATATTTTGTCACCCAGTAGAATCATATGCAGCACGGGCATATATATCGTGCATTTGGTTGTTTGTTTTAATCAATATATCCACCCCTTTGTATAAAAACAGCCTATTCTTATTTTCATGAGTTATATAACTCATTTTCGGCAAGCGATCGCTCCTGCTCCCATGTCTTGCATATTCACACGGCTGTGATAAATAAGAATATTTACTATTCCCATGCAAATCTTGACTAAACATTGTTCATTTTCCTTGTTCCAGTAATGAATCAAACGGACACCCTGCACCGGCAAATACATCTCTTTTATCCTCACTTATGAATAAGGTAAGATCCATCCATCAAAACGCTTTTCATCCCCCCAGACAAATTAGCAAGGCGCGTTGGGGGATGTTTGTTTTTTTAATGTTTCGACCACTAATAAGATGAGTTTGTATCATTTAAATTTTCCAGCCATTTTTCACCCAGCGTAATTTTGGCCCACCGCTCACAAATTAATATAATGAACCAGGAGCTGCACGCCATGCCAGATATATAGAGATGTTTGTTTTTTGATGAGCTGTTTTGAACTCGGCAGGCATTTTTTTTCTCTCCCTCCCTCCTTTCTTCCCCTCTTTCTCTTGCCCGTTCGCTCTGTC
Source organism: Setipinna tenuifilis (assembly GCA_030347295.1). NCBI lineage: Eukaryota > Metazoa > Chordata > Actinopteri > Clupeiformes > Engraulidae > Setipinna > Setipinna tenuifilis. The sequence goes on along the minus strand of CM059270.1, from coordinate 11,382,915 downwards.
TTTATTTATGGAGTTTGTAAATTATTTGATTAAAAAGTCAGGTGGGAGGAGGGAAAGAGCAACCGTCACCCTCATTTTTTACCGCTAGTAACTGTTACTGGACGGATATTTAAATGTTGTGTGTTTTGGTGCAGATTAAAATGGACATTGTTTTAATCATACATCTTCTGCCAACTCCACCTTCTCTCTCTCTCTCGTTCTCTCTCGCTCTCTTTCTCTGACTAATACAAATGTGTGGCGCTGGCTTCCATTACCTTGATGATTTAAAGACGTCTCAGAATTCATTTTTCCTGCGGGGGCCTCACTTAGGCTCCAGGAGCCTTCTCTCTCTCTGTTTCTCTCTCTCTCTCTCTCTCTCTCTCTCTCTCTTTCTCGCTCTCTCTGTCTCTCTTTCTCTCACTTTCGCTCAGCTCTGCTTCTGCTGGATACATTCTTAGGAAGCAGAAAAACAGCTACAGCTTTAAAATATGACACTGCTTTGGCTTGTAGCGTTAAACATCACACCCTGAATGTGTCAGTCCATTTGACTGAGGAGTTGGGAGAGAGGTCACATGAAAAGAACACATATTATGAGAGCAAGGCTTGTGTGTTTGGGGGGGAGGGAGTAGAGGGAAAACAGGGCACCTGATATGTATACCTGGCTCTTACCCTGGGGGTGGGGGGGGTTGACAGACAGGCCATAAACTTAGCAGGTCTGTGTTTAGCTGAAGTGTGTACCCTCTGACGACGGTAGCGGTGGCAACAATGTTAGCCGAGTGGTAACCGTGCCTCTCGTTTCCTGATGCTTTGCAGATGTCGCAGGTCAACCCGGGCTTCTTCAGCGCCCTGAACCTGAAGACGGAGCTGGAGAACAACCAGGGCACAGACACATCGGAGGCAGCCCAGTACCTGAGCCGCGTCATGGGCAGACCTATACCAGAGAAGCCCGTAGAGCTGTGGAAGACCTACCTGCGCAGGTACGGCAGCTCAGCTGTCTGGCCTGTAGTGCTCTGCACAAGTCACACTAGAGAACAAGACACATAATGTCAGTGTTATACCCTGTTATACCAGATGCACAGCAAACCAAAACACTACATGTCAATATATTTAGCTAAGCTGACACCCACATAGGTGTTAAAACCATATAGTAACCATACATATGCATTGTTCAAGTATAGGAAAATGAGCTCGTATTTGTTTTTGATAAGATCTTCTCTAACTTCCTTTAGGTTTGACACTGATGATTTCTGTGAGTCCCAGTGTGACTTCCTACACAAAGTTCACTTCCACTGCCTGGTGGAGGACTGTGGCGCTCTCTTTAGCACAGTGGACGGAGCCCACAAGCATGCTAAGTACGTATCCACCCACCCCTCCCCAAAGCTAACTATAGCATTTATAGTTGTAATATAGCTGTGGCTGTGACTATATGATACTTGTGATATAGCATTGTGGTCTAATAAACACGAAATGCGGGAACACATCTAAGAGACGTTTTTTATTTCAGCTTCCACTTCAGAGCCAACCTGAAGGTGAAGTCCGAGTCCCCTTACAGCGACGGGAAGGAGGCCACCGAAGGACCTCAGAGCCAGCTGCCCACCTCCATGTCCATGGCCAACACCCCTCCCATGGACGTCCCCAGCCTGGCCACCTCGGGCGGGTACAGCGCCGCCGCGCCCTCCCTCCTGGCCTGGAAGCACCTGGCGGGCTCCATCCCCCAACTTCCCGCCTCCATGCCCAACCTGGCCGCCTCCTCACCTCTGGCCACCACCTCACTGGAGAACGCCAAGCCTCAGGTCAAGCCTGGCTTCCTGCAGTTCCAGGACAAGTAAGTCCCCATATTAGTGTCGATACCAGAGATGTTCAGCCTGTGGTCCATCTTCCCCTAGGGGTCCTTAGAGTGAAAAATGTGCTGAAAAATGTATGGACCAGAAGAAAAATGTATGGACCAATGTATGGACCAGAAGACCTCTGGTCCATACAATTACTGTGAATATCTGATCTGAGAACAGTCCTAACCTGATGCGATGTCCTCTGTCCATCAGTGACCCTTGCCTCGCTACCGACTGCAAGTACTCCAACAAGTTCCACTTCCACTGTCTGTTCGGGAACTGCAAGTACGTGTGCAAGACGTCCGGGAAGGCAGAGTCCCACTGCTTGGACCACATCAACCCCAACAACAACCTAGTGAATGTGCGAGATCAGTTCTCCTACTACTCCCTGCAGTGTCTCTGTCCCAACCAGGTGGGTTCAGCTCAGTCATGTCTACATTATGCACACTTTAAATGCAAACTTTCATCCTGCCAAAGACACACTTAGAGTTAATCTGATGTTGTAAGGAAGAGTAAGTTGGGTTTAGGAGATGCCTTCATGTAAGGCAGCAGGGGACTTGCGACTTTTGAGAACTGAACCTGGATCATTTATTTATAAATCCATGAAGCTGTTCCTTCACCACCCTCAGATTTACACCAGGTAGACTTGATATTGGCCAAGAGCCCTAGAATGGAAAATACAAGTTAGTTTTTTTAATTTAGTGATCTTAAAAATGAAATGTAAATTGTATGACTTAAGCGATCAGGCAAGAAGGAAAATACCACCCCCACCCCCCCTACTTCCTCATATCCCAGCTGATCTCCACCCCCTCCTGCTCAGTGAGAACTTGTTTGCAGATGAATGTTTCAAATGACTTCATCAACAGTATGCATCTCCCAGGATTCTTTCCCAAACATCCCCCGCCCTCCCCTGCCGCTCCTGAGACAGGCTCATCCTGTTTGCCCCACCACTGTGAGACTTTCTATGGCACTAGCAGATGGCAGTCCACAGGCAGGAGCTGTGCTTACACATACACACCCCTGCGTGCAAACACACACACACACGCATACACACACACGCATACACACACACAGACACACACAGACACACACAGACACACACAGACACACACACATACACACACGCACACACACAGACACACACCTTTCATTTCTATCCTTATGGGGTACTCTCATTGAGTCCTATTATAATATAACTAAAGAATGCTAAACTGTGCCCAAACCAAACCTATCCCTAACCCTAACCTGTGAGTAAAGCAATGGTTTGGCACTTTTTTGTTTTATCAGTAATAACACAATAACCACAAGAACACCACAAATCACCCCTTGCCTGGTTTTTCTATCTTAGTGGGGACATTTGTGCCCGATATGTGTAGGTTTCACTGATGCACATTACACACAAACACACAAACACACACACACACACACACACACACACACACACCTGCACCTGTGAGGCCTAGTTCGAAATGACGTGGAGGAAGTGGGCTTCTGACCATCCATGTCAGATGATCTTGTCAGGTTGTCTTACTGTCTGTCAATGTGGTCTGTTAGAAAAAAGAAAGGAAAAAAAGAAAAGGGTGATTTTTTCATTAGTGGGCCAGTGGTATTTTAACCTACTTTCACTAAAAGCTCAGCAGTCATTTTAAAACAATTTGATGGGTTTTTTTTTTTGGTTGTCGGTTAATTTCTGAGGTCAGAATACAGAAATTCTCACAGTCAAATGTACCGCTTAGGTGTGTGTGAGTATGACTGGCCTATTTTTGGAGTTCCCATTCGCTTATTTTGCACTCCCTTTCTCTCCTCTCCTCTCCTGTCCTCCCCCCCTCTCTTCCTCTCTCCGTACAGCACTGTGAGTTCCGCATGAGGGGTCACTATCACTGTCTGCGCCCCGGCTGCTACTTCGTCACCAACATCACCACCAAGCTGCCCTGGCACGTCAAGAAGCACGAGAAGGCCGAGAGGCGAGCGGCCAACGGCTTCAAGTACTTCACCAAGAGAGAGGAGTGCGGCAGGCTAGGTGAGAACTACATCCCCCACAATGCATTGTTCCTTAGGTTCAACTTTAACTGATCAGTTTAGCCAGGTCGAATTCAGCAGCTCTTCTTGCTGCACTGTTTGTATATGCAAAGTGAAACACACTCTAAGGGGGTGTTCTCCAGATTCACTGATCTAACTGATCAAGGTAGCCAGTCTGAATTCAGTCACTCCTGCCGCACAGGAGTTTGTAGGCAGGAACTGACCCCACACTGGAAAAGCTCAGAGGGGCATGAAATCCTCCTCGTTCGCACCGTTCCGGCGTGGGAGGCGGAGAGAGAGAGATGAGCCAGACGAGCTGTGAAAACTGGGGGAGGGCCGAAAAGCGCACACACACGTCGCTACAAACGAAAGGGTGGAACTAACTAAGCGAACTAACGCAGCACACACTCTTTCCACACGCTCCAACTGCCCCGTGAAAAAAGCGCTCGCAAACCCCCCCACACTGAGATGTTAATTGTCACACCCTCACAGACCAACGCACACAGTGCAAAGAACAACACTGACACACACACATCACACACACATACATGCACAGACACATATGCACTTAGCAGCTTTTTGCCAACTTTTTTTTTTGGTCCCATGTATCCCATTAGACGCTGACATCTGTTTGCTGGCATGGCACCCTTTTAGTGTTTAACATCCAAAGTGACACAATCACATCAAACAATGACAGTGTTATTCAAGGTTTCCGCTGATTACTGTTTTGCGCGACGTTCTGGCCTTCCGAGTTTCTAATTGTCAGGAAAGTGTGTCGTCGCGTTTCCTGCAGATTAAGCAGTGCCCTCGGGAAACTAAAAAAAGGGCCCTGGGTTTTTTTTTCATACATTAATACTTCTGTATTTATAGCAGGCAATCAAAGCAAAGTTGTTTTCTTGGGTATATTTAACCTGTCAGGAATGAGCAATTACACATGTTTGTTAATTACCCAGGCTGGCTGCCACTGCTTGTCTGTGTGGCAGTGTGTCGCTTGCTCTTTATTTCACATTATCACCACACATTTTAACATGGCAAACTGGAGCTCTTTCTTTTTCTTTTTCTTTTCTCCCCCCCACCCCACAACACATTACTTTTTTATAAAATGGGCTGGAAAAAAAAAAAAGTGTCTTGCTTGAAATCTGAGAACAAACTGCACCTGTAACTGCATAGGCGCTCCAAAAGTGTCTATGGACTGAAAAGCTTTGTACAGCGAGGGAGAACGAGAGAAAGAGAGAGACAGAGAGAGAGAGAGACAGACAGACAGAGAGAGAGAGAGAAAGGAGGGAGGGGGTATATTACAAAAGCAAGCACTCGAGTCATAAAGAATTGATGGTTCAGCTGGACTCCAACAGTGGTATCCATGGTAGCCACATTAAACAGAGCCATGGTGATGATGTTACCTAGATCCGGTCTCACACACACACACTCACACAAACACACAGGGGCCCCTGATATTTCAGCAGTTAGTGCTATTTACCCAACTTTGCATCGCGCGCTGTCAAGTGCACCGACCGATGTGTACAAAAGCAATTTAACGACAACAAGCACTGCACAGCACTGTGGCTGCCATGGTAACTGACAAGTCGGCACCTGCCCCACATGTTACTCTTTCGGTTATTTTTAGTGTGCATTATTCATAATAAAATTATTACCAGCTTCCTACGATATTTGATTAGCCTTCACAAAAGCCGGCATTTAATTTGAAAACATATAGCAATTAAAATCTGTACAGCCTCCACATTTAAAAAGGAAAAGTGGAAGGAAGAAAAAAAAAGTGGAGCGGGAAAAGGAAAAGAAAAAAACACACACAAGACAATAGATGGGTTTGAAAAATGAATTTAATATAGAAATAATTGTATGTTTACTTCGGTTTGCCTGGTTGTGCATTATTGCCTGGCTCAATGTGAGAATTTATTTATGTAAATTCCAAATTGAATAAAAGATGTCATTGTAATAAAAGAGCACCACAGGTCTAATCTTCAAAAAGCCTTCACTTGCTCAGTGTGACACCGGTCTCATCCATATTCCACCTACGGCCCAGTTCAAAAACCAAGTCAGCCTCGCCACTACACCCCTCTCTCATTGTTCGTTTATTACATTTCGGTTCTCATCAAACATGCTTTGCGGTCGGGGAAGGCGTGCTAAATTATGTCCTCTTTTGAAGAAAAACATCTCTGACTTTCTGTGGCTGTGTGTGTGTGTGTGTGTGTGTGTGTTTGTGTGTGTTTTTCCTTTCTTCCGCCGCAGGTTGCAAGTATAACCAGGTGAACAGCCATTTTCACTGCATCCGTGAGGGCTGCCAGTTCTCCTTCCTGCTGAAGCACCAGATGACCTCGCACGCCCGTAAGCACATGAGGAGGATGCTGGGGAAGAACTTTGACCGTGTTCCATCCCAGGTGAGGCACCAACGCACATGGACACCAATTCTCTATGGGCCCCTTAACGTACAGTTGACTGCATAAGAAGATAGTTCAGATGATTCAGTCAATCGTTATAGTGAAAACTGTTTTCATATTTTGCCAATGCTGTGTCTAGTAATTCAACCACAAAAGCCATGAATTGGTTGGTTAGCGCGCTCTTGTTCAGCCTATAGGCTCAGCACCTCCTGATTTTATCTTAAGTCTGCGTGATGCCCACTCGGCTGTAGGCCACTTTCTGACATCTTCTCTTCCTTTATCACCACCCCTTCCACGCAGATGATGCCCCTGGGCCAGCGTCCAGAGGAGATGCAGCAGATGGCCAGCCTGGCCGCAGGCGGGCATGGGAGGGGGCCAGTCCGGCCTCACCTCCGGCTTCTCCAGTATGATGGAGGACGGCGACGACTATGTGGACTACGTGGGCGGAGGTAGCCCGCTCGGCCTCTCCTCCGAGTCCTCCAACCAGGACCGCAGCTGCACCAGCACCCCCGTGGGCAACGAGAGCTCGCCGGCAGGTAGGTGTCCGATGCCACCAACTCCCCCCACCCCAAGCCCCCCCAGCCCCCACCCCAGTCACCATAAGAACACAAGCCCATGACTCAAGCGCCTCCCAAAACAAAGAGACTTTCTAGACAAAGCGAACTACTGGCGACTAAGGCCCTTTAGCATCATTAACATAGCAAGCCAGCACTAAATCCTTTTTACTTCTATCGGCCATGATAGAGATGCAACATGACAGGCTGTCTAAATACACTTGTCACGTTGTTTAGTGGACTTGCTTATAGCCCTTAACCGAGCTTCTTGAGTGAACACACACACTAATGTAAGAAAGCTGCATCAGGTTTCCTACGGCCCTGCCATTATGGACAAACACTCAGGACTATTTGCTGACCTACACTCTTAGATCGGTTAGATATTCTTAAAGTCACTATTGTGTTACACTGCTGTCCACTCAGGCTAAGTGTTCAGGGAGAAGAGAAGGCGCGTCTTTGTGTTCGTTACCTACACCACCCCCACCGCCACCACCACTAACACCACCACCACCACCCCACCCGTCTCTGCTCCCTCTCCTTTTCCACTTCGCATTCATTCCCTTGTAGTTGAGAGTCTCATAAAAGTAACCACTTGTCCATGAAACATCAGACCCGCCAAATGTTTTCCACAGTAATGGCATTTATCAAATTATGGGGCAGTAAATTTATTATATGGTTCCCTCCACCTCCTCTCGCACATTAATGTCATCCCCTTTGGCAACTTCAGAGAGGAAGCTGTGCAGGCTGACAATGAGCTCGAAAAAACACACAGATCTGATGCATTGCTTTCTTTCTCTCTTTCTTGCTTTCTTTCTCTCTCTCTGTCTGTTTCCTTTCCATGTTTTTTCTCTGGTAAATGCAAGTTGATGTGGTTTAGCTTAAGAACTTTGATTCTGCTTAATGAAAAAAAAAAACAAATGAAACATTTTAGTGGGCTAGTCTTCTTTCACTGAATGATTTTTTTCTACACTCTCATCATTTTGTTCAAAATGTTGTTCTTTCATTCTCACCATTGTTGCTTTTGGCTGTTGCTTGGGTTTGGTCATCTGGCTTGCTTTATTTCATTTTTTTATCTTTCCCTCCCCCTCTTTCTCTCTCCCATTCCTGTGTGTGTGTGTTTGGGTGTCTGTGTGTGTCCACTGTGCACCTGTCTGTCTTTGTGTCTGTGTGTGTGTCCCCTCTTCTTCCTCCTCTTCCTCTTCCTCCTCCTCGTCCTCCTCCTCCTCCACCCACTGGACAACCCTGTCTGCTGTAGGACCAGGCTGCCAGGCCAGTGTTCCTTCTGCTTCCTCTGGCCCAGCCGACACCCCCACCCCCCCTAAACATCCCCCAGCCACCTCCACCTCCTCCTCTGTCCGTCGCTCCGCCACCACCTCCACCACTGTCCTCTCAGGCGTCCTCGGTCCCGCTCCAGTCCCCGACGCTCTCATCCTTCCCACCGGCCCTGCTGCGGCCGCCCCTCCCCTCTCTGCCATACCTCCTGTCTCCATCCTGTCTGTCCTACTCTCTGCTCAGCGCCTCTCTCGGAGCCACTCGGAGCGTTGTCATGCCAACCAACACACCAGCTTTCAGCCCCATCATTGCCACTCCGTCTCCAGTTAAAAATGACGTCCCTATAGTGCAGGACGCTGCAGGTACCTACCCCCCACCAGCCCACCCAGACACTGCAGCAGTCACTCTCAGTCTCAGTCACACAGGCCTTTTGCTTTTTATTTCTTCTCTCTCTCTTCTCAGCCATGTTGACTTTTAGCCTACACCAGCCTGCCACATTCATGAACACTTTTAGCCAACATTAGCTATCACATTCATAAGCACTTTTATTTGCGGTTGGGGTTGGGGTTGAGTTGTGTTGCGGTTTGGGTGGGGGTGGGTGGATGGGGGTGGAGGTGGGGGTGGGGGCGGGGTTCAGACATCCGCACATGATGGCAATTTGTCTGTTTGTTTAGCTCGTATTTTCCTTTTCCCTCTTCCTGCAGCCGAGGGTGACACCTTAGCTTCCATTAAGCAAATGCCATTAGACCCAGTTAGTAATGGAAGGTAGTTACGGTGTGGCGGTGGTGATGAGGCAGTATATTACACACCTGCCATCCAGGGTCCTGGGCCCCCCCGGCACCCCCGGCTTTGCCTTCCATTAGCTTCCTCCTGCTTTAAGAGGGGCCCCTATTTTAATCATGCTAAAGTTTTATCGAGGCCTCCGATTCCTCGGCGGGCCAGAACAAGGATCACATCATTAGCACTGACCTCAGGCTGCTCGCCCAAGCGTGCCCCTCCCATAAAGCACCAGGAGGTTTAGAGGTGCCTCAGGTTTTTTCCAGGGCCAGACTCGCCCCTCGCCTCGGTGTTGTGTAAGCTGCAAGGCACACCCCCCGTTAAAATGTCAAGCTCTTATTATCCCTTATTACTACCAGTGACTAATATTCATCGAAGGTTTCGCTCCGTGTCATTGTGTCACTTGCGTTATAAGGGAAAAATATTAAAAGGCTTATGTCACATACAGACCTGAGAGAGGATCTAGATTAACCAGGTTAATACATATGAGAGTGTCTGTCAGGGTGGGCGGGGGGGTGGGGGGGGAGTTATGCTCTAGACAGGTTATATAGGGTTTTTTTTGTTCACTGACATGTAGGCTGATTGGGTCAGCTGACTTGTTGGGTCATAATGTCTTTCTCCTTCTTCTCCCACCATCTCTCCCAGGCAACACCATCTCCATCCCCACGGCGACAGGCGCCAAGAAGCGCTTCTGGATCATCGAGGACATGTCGCCCTTCGGCAAGCGGCGCAAGACGGCCTCGTCGCGCAAGATGCTGGACGAGGGCATGATGCTGGAGGGCTTCCGGCGCTACGACCTGTACGAGGACTGCAAGGACGCGGGCTGCCAGTTCTCGCTGAAGGTCACGCACTACCACTGCACGCGCGAGAACTGCGGCTACAAGTTCTGCGGCCGCACGCACATGTACAAGCACGCGCAGCACCACGACCGCGTGGACAACCTGGTGCTGGACGACTTCAAGCGCTTCAAGTCCACGCTCAGCTGCCACTTCCCCGACTGCCAGTTCTCGGGCAACAGCACGCACTTCCACTGCCTGCGCTGCGGCTTCCGCTGCACCGACAGCACCAAGGTGACGGCCCACCGCAAGCACCACGGCAAGCAGGACGTCATCAGCGCCGCCGGCTTCTGCCAGTTCAGCTCCAGCGCCGACTGCGAGGTGGCCGACTGCAAGTACAAGCTCAAGTGCTCGCACTTCCACTGCACCTACCCCGACTGCAAGCACACGGTGGTGGGCATGTCGCAGATGGACTCCCACAAGCGCAAGCACGAGAAGCAGGAGCGCGGTGAGCTGCCCGCCGTCTCCCCCGGCCGCGAGGGCAACCACCAGGCCGGAGTGACCGCAGGAGGAGGTGGAGGTGGAGGAGCAGGAGTTGGAGGAGGAATGGGAGGGCTGGCCATGGCTGCGGTGCCGGTCAGCATGCACTCGATGTCTCCAGGAGTGCAGGGGCTGTCTCACGGCCCCGGGTCAGGGGGCCACGGGGGTCCCATGTACCTCCCCTCCTCGGTGGACCGGGCCAGCGAATACGAGCACCACCACCACCCCGGCTCCGGCATCAGCCTGGACAGCTCCCTCAACCTGGGCACCTGACGCCAGCAGCTCGCTCTTCTTCCTGAAGAACGCCGCCGGCCTCGGCCTCAACGACTCGCTGGACCTGAGCAAGAAGCTGGGCCACCACGAGAGTCTGAGCATGACGGCCTCAGGAGCTGGCATGGCGGCAGTGGCAGCAGCAGCAGCAGCGGCCGCCGGCGGTGGAGGAGCGGGGCCCATGGTGGGCCTCAACGCCGGAGCGAGGAGCCAAGACGACACCACCGGCACGTCCGGCGAGGCCGAGGACGACCTTCTCCCCCGAGGAGGAGCCCATCGCCGAGGAAGAGGAAGAGGAGGAGGAAGAGGAGGAGGAGGAGGAGCCGGAAGATGACCTGAACACCGACTCGTACGAAGACTCCATGCCGGAGCCCGACGGCGAAAAGGACAACGGCGAGAGCTTCGAGGCCCCCACCAATCACGCCGAGAGCTCGCACCAGGACGACAAGGACGAGGCCGAGCCGTGAAGCACGACGTGTCGTTACCGTACCAGCGCTGGCGAAAAGAAGCCGTCTCGACGACTAACTATGAACAAACAAGAAACGAGAATGAAAGTGGGCTCATTCATCATGGTTAGCAACATTGCAGATGACAAGAAAACAACTACATAAAAAAAAACGTGAAGGCCCAAAAATGATTTATTATGATGTTTACAAGATGACCAATATAATTAATTTAATTATGCATTAAGAAATGAACACAGAAACAGACAGATGAGGCCCTCTTTTACACATGGCTGGCAGTGTATACCGTTTCCTATACATCAGTCTTTTTGTGTGCGTGCATGTTTGACTAATTTATTTCTTTGTTTGTTTCGTTTTTTTACTTTTTTGTGTGTGGAAAAAAAAAATGAGGAAAAAAAAACTAACAAAAACAAAATCTATCTATCTATATATATATCTATATACTGTAGTTGTGTGTGGACATTGATATACAATTTTTTTGTGGCGCAGTCATAATATGAACTGCAGGACCCTTTACACCTGATAAAAAAAAGGGAAATAACTTGTACAAAAATACTGTACACTGACGGGAAAAATGAAAATTAAGAGAATGTGCTCAAAATAATTGATTTCAACTATTGTTATTATTATTCTATGACTTATTTATCAGTGAAGTTGCAGGGGCCTGCATGTGCGCTTTTTCGGCTCGTACATCTCTCCGTTGACTCTTCTGGCAGGGTGACCGTTTGTGTTTGTGTCTCAGTTTGTTTGTTTGTTTGTTTACTGGACCTTTCACTCACACACAAACACACACACACACACACACATACTCATAACGGTCAGTTGTGATACTGTAGGTTTCATTCCATGCGGACAGCTGACTCCCTGGACCCCTCAGTTGAAACAGAGACCAGTAACTGCAGCCAGGGAACTCCGAACATGGCGTATGCAGCTCGTCCAGCACATTATGTTATGATTGTACACGCAAAAAAAAAAACCAGACACCAAAAGCTCATTGTTTCCAACATTCAATTTTTTTTTGTTTATCCAGTTTTTTGTTTGTTGTTTGTTTGTTTTGTTTGTTTCACTTTGTGTGTTTTTTAAAGACATTTTTTTTGTGTTGAGGACCCTGTTGGCATTGCATATGGTTAGTGCACTTTTGTAGACGAGAAAAAGCTAAAAACAAAACGCATATTCAGAGAATTGTTTTGTTACCATTCGCATTATTTGCTTTATTTTTATTTCATTTTATTTTTATTTTTTTGGCGGCATTTTCCAGTTGCACATGCATGACCAGTTGATGCTGCAGTTTTACCTTGCTGATTTGATGTGTGTGCAGAGACGGGGTAAGCTAGTAGGGGGGTCAGAGAGACAGAGAGACAGAATACGTTGGTGCTACCTGCCCAGTCACTATGAATAGCTGGCGTGGTGGGGTGGGGTGGGGGGGGGTTACTGGACGTCATGTGGGTTCCAGGATCCACCTGGTCTCAAGTAGCCATCCACATGAAGGGCCTGTGAGGTCTGCATGTTAAAAAAGGACAAGATGAGAAAAAGAGAGAGAGGCAGGGGGATGTAGCAGATATTCTTTTCTTGTTCCTTGTTTGAAATAAGATTTTGTTGCACGAGAGGAGGGGAAAAAAAAGAAACAAAGCGGAGGACACAGCAGAGTTCTTGAAGCTTCCTTTTTTCAGAAGCCTCATGTGATTACTTTCGAGTGGACGAGGCTTCGCCACAGGACTATATTTGAGCGGCCCCAACTGACTAACGTGTGGAGAGACAGCAGGTCCCGAGAGGCTTGCTTACAGACACTCTACCAGGGGGGCTGGGGGAAAAAAAAAAACGTGTTTGAAATGTACAGACAGAAAACAAATGTGTTGACATTTTTTGTTGTTTTCTCCTTACCATGGCTGTGGTTGAGCTCCAATTATAATGGTTTTATTTAATATTTATGTGACCTTGCAATGGTAAAAAAAAACAATTAGGGTGTTTTTTGCACTTTTTAGGTTCATTTTTACTTTATGAAAAAAAATATGGCATATATCTTTTAACAGGGAACTTTTTTTTTTGCTTTACTATGTTGTTTTAGCTCACTTTGCGTTGATGCACAAATAGTTGTTAGTGTGACGAAGAACTCCTGTTCTGTGTTTTATTTAAAGAAAAAAAAAACAAGGACTGATTTTATTTGCTTCCGTGATTGGATGAATTCAATATGGAAAAAGGCATGCCAGGTCCTAGATGCCCTAACGAGCAACACTAATGAGACCTGTGATTGAAATGAATTCTAGACAGAGGAAATGATTACAGCACTCAGATAGAACCAAATTACCACAAAAAAAAATATTTGTAGCCCAGCCGCAGTTTGAAACAAATGACTGTATAAGATGAAGATGAGGGGGAAAAAAGGGGGGAAATAAATGAAAATGGTGGCAAGGAAATTATGATTAATTATTTCTTAAACATGGCTTTGAAGAAAAAAAAAACTATCAGAATAGAGCTAATTAAATGTGTAGATGATTATCTTCAAGATACTGTTTCAAGAGGGGGAAAAGGGTTGTATAGTATTTTCTTCTGTAAAAACTATATATGAACAAAAAATGCTCTTTGATGAAAAGCTTCCTTTAAAAATAAAATAATAAAAAGGAGAAATAAAGAATAAAAAGTCAAAAATAGAAAAAACTACGAGAATAGTTTGCTTGTGTGTGTGAACTCTTTTTGTATAAATACTCCCAAAAACAGAGAAGCCCTTTGGCCTGTGGCACTGAAACACAGCAAGGAGAGTCCACTCATCCTCTACTGTCTTTCCATCTTTTCCACATCCCATTTTTAATGTCACCCACAGCAAAGTGATATGGAGTCACTACTGGATGTTTCTGGTTGCTTTAACACCATCTTTTATTTGGTTTTATTTGTCATTTGTTTTGTGTGTGTTATTTTTTTCAATTTTATTTAATTGGATTATTTGTTGACATTTCTCTCTGGCATGAATCCTTTCAAGGCGTTTATTTTTATTTTTTTTGCTCTGTCCGCGCTGTCTGGGTGCAAGACAGGGCTTTTTTTTCGTTGTTTGTTTTTTTTTTCAGATTCAAACAAAAAAAAACTTGTTGAAATGGCTATTTGGCTGGGAGATCCGTTGTGCACTTGAATACAATTTATGTGTGTAAAATAGCAGGATTTGTAAAAAGTCAAAAAAATAAAATCTAATTATTATAACAATCCATGTTCTCATGAATGTCTAGGGACCCCTAAAGGCAAAGCTTGCTCTGGTTATAAAACAGATATTTTTACACACAGTACCAGTACTTGTCAGCATAGGGTCCTGGAAGACTCTTGCCACCCTCTTGGCTTAGCTAGGGGTCATAGCAGGCAGCCCCTCCCTCAGTCTCCGCTGCCACTGCTGCGGGATAAAGAGACTTGGTGACACTAAGCAGATCGTTCTCCTGGGTGACAGAATGAAGGGGAGGGGGGGGGGGGGGGGGGGAGCGGTCCCCTCCACACTCAAGTGGCACACGGAAGAAACCAGGCGCTGGTGCTACTGTAGCCGAGCGCAGCTGTTAAAGTAGACGTTTTTACTAGGAAGTCTGTGTGTGCAGAAAGCCTGTTTTCACCCCGGCTCACCCTATTCATTACACTGACTTATGACATAACCTTGGCTTTTCTTTGTTGGCTTGAGCCCTTATTGTGTGTGTTTTGGTGTTGTCTACCAGGGGCAATTAAGGGCTATTGAGGAGCGGCGATATCTCTCAAGAGTATCAGCAGGGTTGCATTTATACCCTCGCTGCTGCAGTCCGCAGCCTTTTCCCCTTATCTGTGGAGAGATCCGTCAGGGGTGGGGTGGGGGGGTGGGGGCATCATTTCTGAAGCAGGTTTTAATCTGTTTATCTCTAGAGGGTTGGCTGGATCTGGTCCATGACTCTTACTCAGTCGCCACCAAACACACACACACATGCACACACACACACACACACACACACACATACACGCACACATATACACGCACGCACGCACGCACACACATACTAACACAGAGACACCATCCCTCAGCCAGCTACTGAGAAACCACACAATGGCCAGAGTAGCCCTCTGTCTACAGCTGTTCCCCGCCCTCCTCCTCCTCGGCCCCGTGATGTTCCCTTAAAGAAAAAAAGGGGGGGGGGGGGAATGGGTGAAGGCATCGCCATCTGTCTGCCAGCTGGCATCCTGTACATAATCTCACCAAGAGGGGAAAAAAAGTAGAAATAAATAAAAAAATAAATAAACACATGAAAATTATATTACACAAAAACCAGACGGAAACAACCTCCAAATCCTGCTTAGTCTGCCCGCTGAAAGGCCCGGATCATTTGACCACTTTAATTAACAATGAGGACACTACAAAGGCAGGGCAAAGGGAAAAGACACCTGATTATCTGTCCTCTGTTAAAGGACATAAATAACAACACAATTAAAATAAACACAGTGCACTAATCTTTGGTCAATATGTGAGACTTTCAGGGAATTTCATGTGGAATCATGTGGAACATGTTTAAATCGAGGGGTGAAGCTTCATTAAAAAAAATAGCTTTGATGAAAAAAAATAGCTTTAATACAAAAAAAAGTTGTTGGGCGGACACACAAGTGAGGACCTCATGATTCCTCCTAACACATTTGCTACACGCCGCCACCAAGCACCTGTTTCTCCGGCATGATGAATGCGCCCAGATGGACGCAGTGCAGTTTTAGCCAGTCCCTCTCTGTTTTATTTACTCCTTACTTCTCCCGCATGACTTGATTTCCACTCACTAAAACATGAGCTGAAGGAGGGGGCAAGAAAAAGAGAAGAAAAAAAAACTCACTTCACAAAAAAGCTCACTCAATCATCTCAGCCATTAAATCATTTTTTCTACAGTCATTTCATGAACAAAAAAGAGTTTGTTACTTAGGGTTGTGCTGTGGCATGAAGTGTTTTTAGCATGAGTGTGGTATAAAAGAAAGAAAGAAACAAAGAAAGAAAGAAAGAAAGAAAGACAGACAGACAGAAAGAAAGAAAATAGCTTTTGGCATGTGTTTTTTACCATGAGACCGGTTTTAAAAAAGTAGTTCAAAAAAGAGCAAGAAGAAAAGAAAAGAAAAGAAAAGAAAAGAAGCGAAAAAAAGAGAAATAAAAAGCGCAGAGTCTCACGCAGGGGCTGCGTGCGTACGGCATGGCGGGGGGGGGCGAGTGGGAACCGGCCTGCTCTGACGAGCGCCAGGTTGACGTGCCAGGAACAGGTTGCGAGAGGGATGGCAGCAGTCAGCGCTGGGAGAAGGCGACAGGTGTGCGATGCATATGTTTGAGCCGCTGTAGTCACATGGCAGCTACATGGCAGACTAAGACACAAACAGACCAAGTGCTCGTTAATGGCATCTTCTGTTCAGTCCACACCAGAGTGGAGGGTTGGGGGGCTAGGTGTGGGATCTGTGGGGTTGGGTGGTGTGGGGTTGCGGTGGTGGGTGGGGGGGTGGGTTGACTGCCCTTATTTGCCCTGTTTGAAAAGTCACTGCAGACATTTCAGCAAGTTTACCCAGTCAAAGCACCCGGTGCAGGTCTAGCTTTGAGGCAACAGCACTGGTCACCAAAATGAGAGTTTGATGTTACTTAAAAGCAGCTTTCACACGAAAGAAATGGGTCGCTTTTTCTTCCCCTCCACACGGCATCCTTTCTAATTCTTATCCATTTCCAGGCACTTCTGTGAGACATGTGGGTTCATTTCAGGGAAGCCATGGTCACAGTACAAAAAAGGACCCCTCGGTACTATTGGCTGCAGCTGTTGCCCGAATGAAAAATTAACTTCAAGGACCCCAAAGGGAAAAAAAAAACACACCGGACTTCTATGCAGCCAATTTAACATTAACAAGACTTTATTGGCTGTGTCACATTTAAGCACCACTACATGCTTGGCTTGGTGGGAAAATATTAATTCACTCTGACACACAATATCTTTAAATGCCAATTGGTCTATTTATGGGAAAATCTATTATTGAAATGCACTGCTCGTCGCAAATGTCACTGCGAATGCGGCTCGCTCAGTGGTGTCTTGAAATAAACAGAGGTTTGTCTCACTTTACCCTAAAAAAAATCGAAATCTGCTCACGGCACAGTATCAGATGCACAGTATCAAATGTATTTGTTTCCGTGGATGTCATGATAAGAGCTAAAACACACCCTGCTGAGTGTGAGCAACTCTGCAAGAATTTCACAGCATGCCCAACCAGTGACACAGGCGCACCATCACAGACTCATGAAACACATCTAATGCAAGAATACTGGGAGAATGTCTTTGATTGTGGTGGATGACTGACGCACTCGAGTTACTTCCATTTGTGGTATTCAGTTCAGACGCAAAGCCAAGCCTGCGCAATAAAATGTGGATATGTTTAGAATAATTTGGTAAGTTTTTTTTTTTCAGAAATAAATGAAGACCATTTGCAGAGAGGGAAATCTGTAGGTTATTTATATGCGCTTGTATCTAATTGACTTTGTTTACTTGTAGTATTTATGATGGTAGCAAGCGCCTCCAAGAACTCCTTCAAACTAATGTTAAGACAGAAGAGTTTTAGAGGTGGCTGCAGTGGGAAGAGTTATTCTGAAGGATAGTTAATGATTGCGCAAACATTCATTTGCTCAGTTAGGTGGTGTGATAGTCAACAAAGCCCAGGGATAATTAAAGTTGGGTTTCAATAAATTCAATTAACAAGTTAGCAGTCATTAATAAACATCATATAATTTTCTATTGCACTTACTATATTGTTTGTCTTAATGTGCAATCATAATTGTACCTGTTAAGAATTTTATTATACGAGCTCCCTCTCCCTCACACACACACACACACACACTTAAACACACACACACACTGATCGTGTTGCCAGATCTTTTCATCCATTCTTGTCTGTTGCAGACTGTTTCCAACTCTCTCTAAAAAAAAAAAAAAATTGCGGGGTTGTTTATGCCACAAACAGCAGGACTTGAAGTTACATAACACTTTAAGGTATACTTCTAAGTATTAATATTTCATGATAAATCCACAACACCAAAACAATTAGCTTTCCTCATTCCGGCGCGCACCAAGTTTACCCCCTACTATAAATTAGCCATCCACAGGCTTGGACAAGACCTTCCAGAGACATAAACAAGATGCGGGTGGCAACAAGCACAGAGCACATAAAAGTGTTAATCTGCCCTGGCCCACTTCCAAGGGCCCATTACAATTCCAGCAAGTTTGCTTAAAAACCCAACCAGGAGCCTCTGGAGCGAGAGAGAGAAAGGGAGAGAGAGAGAGAGAGAGAGAGAGAAAGGGAGAGAGGGAGAGTGGGAGTGAGGGAATGAGTGAAAGAGGAAAAAGGAAAGAACACTGTAGCACTTTACAGCCTGCAGTTTGAGAAGAGGAGTGCTGGGAGCGACCAATGCAGTGCTTCATAGTGAAGCCGGAGCAGCTCTGCCCGCACAAGCTTGTGTATAGCCCATTCAGGCGAAGCCCATTTCTCCATCGCCAGAGCCTGGGGATTCTTAACTGGGAGGCTGTAAATTTGGGTAATTTGACATGATTCACAGGGGACTTTGAGGGTGTGGGGTGGGGTTGTGTGGAATCACTTGCTGAGGAAGGGGGAAAGACGGGTAGATTTGCCAAAAAATTCTCTAAAATGGCACAGCGTGCTCTGAGGCGAAAAAGGTGGCGGCGAAAGGCCACACACAAGTCCGCCTGCGTGCACACACACACACACACACACACACACACACACACACACACACACACACACACGGCCGCCAGGCTTAGTGAGAGATGAGTACTGAGGCCTGGGAGACTGTGTGATGTGCACGGGTAAAACCTGAAACCATGTCATGCACCGCAACATGGAAAAGAAAAAGCCCAACAGACAGATGGAACGACAGCGCAGGAAAAGGTTGAGAAGAGCTCTTTGGGAGCACCTAGGACATCATGTACCACAGTGCATTCCTTTCTATTCATACGCTCCCCTTAATCCCATCTAAGTGTTCGACAGAATAGCGATCAAACAGGAAATGTTTACGAAGTGATCCGGCGTTCTTAGTTAAGTTTAATAGATGACTTATAAAATCACAAGGGCAAAAGAACCTCCAGCGCATACAGCCCCATCAGCAAGCGTAAAGGGGGCGGGTGGGGGTGTGTGTGTGTGGGGGGGGTGTTCATACAGTTGGGGGGGGCACCACTGAGCTCCGGCTTTGAAAGAGCCCTTCTGTCAGAAGTCCAATGCTGTGGGGACGTGCCGTCTCTCTCTCTCTCCCCCTCTCCACTTATCTGTTGTTCCTGCCAGCAGCATTAACCGGAGAGAATGACTGAATGTCCAAAAGGAGCATCGCACACAAGGGTCACGCTAAATAAGGAGAGAGGCCTTTTAAAATGCCCTCTTTTGGGGGGGGGCGCAGCTGTGCCTTCTTTATACATACATACACACACACACCCATTCACACACACTTTCGTAGTACTGTCCACACTGTGTGTGTGTGTGTGTAGCACAAACAAAGTGACAACAGGTGTGTCTTTGCTTGCGCTAATCTTCCACATTATGGTTGTCGATAGGACACACTAGGCTGTCGTCCTCTCACTTAAAACTCAGTAATTTAATAGGGAATACATCAGCGACGTGACATTTGCAGCAAGGAGGGTAGGAAGGAGAGGGTTGGGAAGATTCTAGCGATGCTAAGAATAGAAAATGCGCACCATTGACTGTGGTTTTCTGTTACCAGAGGAATTTTGCGAGTACTTCTCTCCTTCCACAGTGGAGGTTAAGAGTGCACAGAGGGATTTTGGGATTGCGTTTTTTACCGCACCCCCCTCCCCCCCCACACACACACACACACACTCTCCCTCTCAGGGCTTGGAAAATATGGATTGTGTTTCGCAGTGACAATCCAGGCCGGGTTTGGAGGACAAAGTCAACGCATGTGCGTCCCCCCTCCGCCCCACCACCACAACCTTTGACCCAGCATCCCTCACCTCAGCCCGGCCACCACACGCCCACTGACCACGAGTAGCCTCAACCAGTGCCACTAACTGACAACTGGTGGTTCTAAAAGCACAACAGACAAGGAATTTCTCATTCTCGTAAACCGTGTTTCTCCCCGTTCTCACACTTAGTTTGCATTCTATACTCTCCACAATTACTAAAGTATAATACCCCTCATCCTAAGCCTTCAACACAAAAAACACTGTTTCTTCTGGCAGTCATTTTGTCTGTCATCTCTCCCAGCTGTTCTGCTCCAGTCCCCAGGATATAAGAGTAAACAACGGGAAATACACAGGTGTGTCAAGTAGTCAGTTGGGGATCATTTACTTTGGTCCTCATTAAGCCAGAAAATACAGTACACTCCCCTCTGCCTACATGTGCCATTTCTCTTTCATTACAACAAAAATAACTGTTGCTTAAGTGTTCTGGTTGTTGTGGGGGCTGTATGAGCTAGGCTAAACGTTCCAGTGGGGTACATAATGCCATGCTCCATGCCTGGCACAGTAACAAACACCATGGAGCTACGTTCTGTGTTTGGTACAGTGATAATACTGCCATTACAGTGCAGAATTCAGAGTTGTGCCTTATCAGACAAATTTTAATGGCATGCTGTGTATTTGAATAGTGCAAGTCCTGTGGGGAAACCTCTTTTACATGTGTTTCAAATGACACTTTGTGTGGGAAGGTGGAGGCTGGTTAAAGAGAGACAAAGAAAGACAAAGTAGGATAAAAAGAGAAATGCACATTCATTTTAATTCCCTCCATTTTTTCTTCCCTCCCCTCTCCTCTCTGTAGCAACTGCCACCTCCGCCCTTCACCCTCCACCCCCACCTGCCCTAGCCGCTGGCATGCTTCAGGTGTTCGGCACATGGGCCTGTGATTTGTGTAATTTGCACAAACGCCGGAGAGCCTCGCACCTGTTGCCTCCACGATGCCTGCAGTGGTTGGAGGCGGGGGGGGGGGGGGGGGGACACGACGCTCAACAGGCTGACGAGCGCCCCTGGATAATCCATTCTTCTCACAATGGCAGCGCCTGCCGCTGCCGCCACCACCACTGCTGCTCTCCACCGGTGCGGGACAAGGGCATTTTTCTCCCGCCGAGTTTCTCATATCCGCCACGGCTCTGATGCCTCATTACTGGGGCAATTCATAAATATTGTCTCCAGTATTACCACTCGCAGGGGCTCTTAGCTTCCAGAGAGATTTATTAACCTCTTTTCATGGCCTGCTATTGTTTTTTCCCCCACTCACCCTCAAACCACTATCCCTCCATCATATCCTACTCTCCTTTTTTTAGCCCATTGCTAACACTCACACCTCCCTCCCCCCCCTCCCCTTCCCTTCCCTTTCGTGTCCAAACTAAAAGCAGCTCGCTCTGAACGGGCAGCTATGCCACTGTTCCCTGTGCCTGAGCAGCCAGACACATATTTGTTCCATTTAGAGTTGAAATAGGGGCCAGGAGGACATGGGGTGGCACGGGCAGCGCTGTGGAGGGAGGAGAAACGCGATCCCGCTCGATTGTGGAGAGTTTATGTAACGAGCGATGACAAAGTGCTTTATGACTTGTGTGGTATTGCTGCCACCGAGGCCCGCCGAGGCCTTATATGGGAAAGCATTGGTGACCTTGGCCCAAAAAGCGCTCCCTTTTTCCACCTTACATATGTCGGCAAGTCTACGGCAAGCAAAGCACGCACCTTTCATTTCATCAGAATGAAAAAAACAATAATGGCGATGTAGACATCTGCTCAAGCGGTCACGGTTGAAGTCTAACGTGCCTCCACTGTTTGCAGAGCTGTGTTTTGCATTTTCCCCACTGTCTGTTGATGGTATCTTTGGGTCTCCCCATAATGACAGCACAGGAAATACTGAGGTGTTCCACACATCAGACATCAGGAGACAATCTGTCCTCTTTACTAACTCAATACTAGCTCTTATCTCGACGAGGAAAAGGGAAACTCTGTTTCACCACCTCATTCCGCCAATGTTATCCCTGCCCTTTTCTATGCAAAGGCACTCTATCAAGAGGAAACTACACAGGTTGTATGCCCCCTTTACCTCTGGCTGCGATCCATTCTCCAGAATAAGACAGTAAGTGTTACTGATGAACAGCAGGCTATAGACTGAGGGCCCCCAGATTTACAAAACCGCCCACCAACCGCATCCCTTTTGGCTAAAGCTGGGTATTGCCTTCAACGGCCAGAGTGGGAAGGGGATGCCTGGGAAGGGGATAACCGGCCTTCACATCGATCTAAAAAGGGAGCAGCTCGGCCTCCCCGACCTGCTGAGTGCTCATTTCGGGGCGGACACACAATGGAGCTCTCCTCAGCACGGCCGGCATCAATACGGCCAGGCACTATCGAGTGCTACCCGTTTAGCGCGCCAATTGATGAGGTTAAAGCGGCCCGGGCTCCCGGAAAAACACAGCACTGCACACAAAACCACGGCCTGCTCTTCACAAAAAAAAATAAAGAAGCCCACCTGCTACTAGCACTTTATCTCTCTTCTCTTCCCTCTAGTTTTCACCCACTACACCCCACAACCCCCTCTACCCTCCCTCCCTCCACACACACACACACACACACACACACACACATACACACCAGACATCCACCACCACCCCCCTCCCCTTCCTGGTTAATTGTTAGGGCCAGCTGGAGACGGCATGGGCCGAATGACTGACTGACTGACTGGATGGCTGACTAACTGACTGACTGGCTTACTGACTGGCTGGCTGGCTGACTGACTGGCTGGCTGCTGGGCTGGGCTGGGCTGGCTAGCCTCCTTAAAATGGAGATAAGAATTGGAGATTAGGGCAGACAAGGCTTTCTGGGCAGGAGTGCACTGCTGGTCCCACAAGACACTAAATGATGTACAAGTGCATTTATTACAGCTGGGCCTATAAATCTCAGGTTGGCCTGAACTCCTGGGAGAGGTTAATGGATTACAAAGGGATGCGGTATCGAACCTTCAAGAAGTTTATACACCCCATCAATATGTGCAACGCTATTGATCATGTGGACCTTGACAGACAAATTAAATTCATAAACTTGATAATGCACTGGAATATTCGGACTGCTTACTACAGGGGAATGGTGTTTTTTTTCTGTCATTTTTTTTAAGAATGCTGTTTTAGGATCAAGGTTTATCGATTGAAATTCTCTTAATAGAGATCGCACTGAAAAAGCCACGAGGAGTGCTGATCCCTTGTAAAAATTGGTGCGCGGAGGCGACAGAGTCGCTGTTAAAACATGCACAGCAAATAGCCCTCTCGAAACATGAGTCAATTGTGCTATCTGTGAACATCTTGTTTTCGCTGCAGTGTTGCTAAATGACGTACATTATTTTAGGCCTGTTTTTTTTTCTCTCTCTCCCTGGATAAATATTCAGACATTAAAGATTCATGAATACTAATGCACAGAACAAGATGATGGCATTTTTTTTCTCTGGGTTGTATATGAGTGCATAAATGCAATGCATATGATGCTTACGCCCACAGATACATACACACACACACAAACACATGTAAATCGTGTATACTGTATGCTACATAATGGTTGTTCCTGTATCTTTATTGTACATGAAAAAAAATGACAAATTGACAAACACACTATTGTGCTTTGTGTTGACTTTATTACAAGTACATTATTTACATGTTTTCTGGTATTTCGTAATTGCAGCAAACATCAGCTTGGTACATTTTCTTGGTAATGAACAGTAGCCAAATAGGCAATTTTAAGGGAGCCATTACAACAAACAGAAGGTCTCACCCTACGACTCGAGAACAGTCAGACGCAAAACATCCACACGCTTTTATACACAACCAACCAATGAACAAACCAACCAAGCCACCAACCAGCCACACACAAATGCGTACACACACTGGGACAAACACACAAGCACTCCATCACTCACTCACTCATTTACTCACACACACATACACACAGTCCTCTCAACCTCCCTCCACCCAGAGGTAAGAGTGATGGTTGGATCTTTACACCCCTTCTTCAGTCATCATGGTCCCCCCACCTACGTCTCAGTCAAAATGATTTACCTTGGTCGCTTCATAATCTTTTACTATTTTGGATCAATAGCAATCCATTAGAAAATTAAAACAACTTTCGCTGGCATTACTGTATGTCGCAAGCGTGCACGGCTTTATCCTCGTCACCGTGACAATGGGTCGGCTCTGATTAAGGAGAGCGGGGAGAGAGAGAAAGAGATAGAGAGAGATGTTGCTCTGTGCCTTCTCACTGGGGGAGTGACAGAGAGAGAGAAAGAGAGAAAGAGAGAAAGAAAGAGAGAGAGAGAGAGAGAGAGAGAGAGAGAGAAAGAGAGAGAGAGAAAGAGAGAAAGAGAGAAAGAGAGAAAGAGAGAGAGAGAGAGACTGTGTGGGATGAAGCCTCACCTGCCTCTGTCCTAATCATGTTACTTTTGAAGGCCATTTGTTAAAAGTGAAAATGCCACAGCAGAGCCTGCACGCTAATTCTTACTTGTGGATCTCTCTCTCTCTCTCCCTCTCTCTCTCCGTCCCTCTGTCTCTCAACCTTCCTTTTTTCCTTTCCTCTCTCCTTTTTTTTTCTCTGTTCATCATCTGCTGGGGGGGTGGGGGTAATTGGGTTAGTTAAGTATTCATACGTTAGCCTTCATTTACATCAGGGGTGTCAACCCCCTCCCCCTCCCCCACACCCAAAGCCACCCCCGCGCCTCTACCCCTCCTGAACTCCTTTACGAGGGGCCCAAATCCGAGCACAAGGAAAAGCAGAAGTGTCAGCCGTGCCGCAGCAAACATCCATTGTTTTACACGGTTTAATTACGAAACCCCGGCACTGTTTCATGTTAAGATTATTCACTGTGGGAGGCCCATATAATTTGGACTGGAGGGTTTGTCGTGTAATATAATATCATATAACAGGGCTTTCGGTATTAGATTTCCGATTTGAGCCTCCTTGACATTTCAAGCTGCATGAACTAATACATCTGTTATTTGTTGATCATTTGATTATTAACAGACTTCATAAACCAAATCAGCCCGCCCTGCTGGAGACCGCCGGGACACACACGAGAGCCGCCAGCCGCCGCTCCCCTCAGCCCTGTGTGGGGAGAGAGATGGAGAGAGATGGAGAGAGAGAGAGAGAGAGGGAGGAAGAAAGAGAGGGAGAGAGAGAGCAAAGAGGGAGAAGAAGGAGCCCATAAAAAACAGCATTTATCTTTACCTCACTCCTGCAGTGTGTGTGTGTGTGTATGCATCTTACACAGATACACACAAAGACACACAGAGCAAACCTTCCCCTATTACAGTATGCCCCCCTTTCATTCAATACCAAAACAATAACATGAAGACCAAGCCAACAAAAACAAATACCATCAAAAATCCCCAAGGGTGTTATTGTGGAAGTCCTCACAGGGTGCAGACTCCTGCCTATGGGTCTACAGACATGACAGGACAGACAGCACACCACCAGCTGGTGAGGCAGGGCACCACTATCAGTATGTGATAACGTGCGTTGAATACGAGTCCCATCCGTGTGTTACTGCTGAAAAGTGCTGCAAAATGGGCTTGGGTGGCCCTTTCACGGAGCAGAGTGAAATGTACAGTTGATCTTTGGTGTCCATCTTCAGCGTTTTTTTTTTTGTTTGTTTGTTTTTATATTTGTATATGTAAATGTCTACAGATGTCTATAGGACCTTCAAGTCTGTGTTAAACAGTTACAGTTGTTTTACTAGCAGAGTATAATTGTTACACTGGGAGTAGACAGCATCAGTAATTACAGATCATAAGGTGAGACGAGATGGTGAGCGCGGTTCACACTCTGGGCACGTGCGATCAGCGAGACACACTCAAACAACCCCTAAACGAAAAACAAACTGGAGGCTTCCGTGTTGATCTAACCGTTGAACTGCAACGTGTTCTTTCTTCTCCGGTTTGTTTGTCTCTGTCTCTCTCTCTCTCTCTCTCTCTCTCTGTCTTGCTCATTCATACGGCGGGCTGAATTCCAGCGTGCCTTTCTTGCCCAGACACGCAACAGCTTTGTGCTGTAACGGAAACGCCATGACATTTTTTTTCCTTAAAAGAGGAAAAAAAAGGGATTTCAAAAGAGAAGGAAAAAATGAATGTCGAATGAGCCACATCTCCGAAAAAAAAAAACCAGAAAAAAAAACCACATGGAAGGCGTGATTGGTTTTCTTGCTTTTTTGCTCTTTCTCCTCTGACACATGGTAGACTAGGACTAAGCTCTGGGAAAAACACACACACACACACACACACACACAAACAGGTAAACTGAAAGCAGAGCAGGGGAGGGATGGACAGACCATAGCGTTATGGCATGGGTTTGGCATGTGTGTAAGCAGGAGTAAATATGTGTGTGTATGTGTGTGTGTGAGAAAGAGAGTGAGGGTGAGTGGGTAACGTGTGTTGTTTGTGTTCTAGTCCACCTCGCTCTCGTTGCTGGCTCCCTCCGGACGCCTCAGCTTGTCCACCTGCTCGTGGAACTGTCCGTCCCCGCCCCTCCTGTCCTCCGTCTGCACGCTCAGCCGCTCCTCCTCCTCCGCCCGCCTCACGCCATCCTCCTCCTCGTCCTCGTCTTCATCGTCGTCATCATCGTCGTCCTCCTCTTCCTCCTCCCTCTTCTCCTCCTCGCCCTGCACCTCCATGCGCACCTGGTCCTTGAGGTCGAGCGGCAGCATGGCGCCCAGGCCGGCCTCTCCGTTGAGGGTGTGCGCGCCGGCGGGTGTGGGCTGGGCGCTGTGCGGGTCCTTGACCGGGGACGAGCCGGCCGACTCGTTGCTGACCGGCGAGATGTCGCTGCTGCTGTTGGTGTGGTTGGCCGACGGCGGGTTGGACAGGGAGTTGGGCTTGAGCGGGATCTGCCAGGAGGGGATCTTGGGCACGGAGGGGGACGCTGGGAACTGTCTTCTGGGGGGAGGCAGAGGTGGGATAGTCAGAATGAAATGTGAAGGAAAGGGTGAGAGAATTACCCATGCCTTAGTTCAACATGTCTGAATACCCATGTGCTCTAAGTACATGAAAAGACTGAACAATAATAAAAATAATAAAAATAACAATAATACCAATTACTTTAGATATAATATATATAATAAAGTTTAGAATGCTATATTAGTTTATTATACAAGTTTCATAAAGTTTTATATAACAAAGGATTTTGGGGGGGTGGGGGGTGGGGTGGTCTGTCTAAATACAATTAGGAAGATAGCAGGTGAATTCAACAACTGCCACCAATACCATGACTCAAAACAAAATACCAATTCCTAACACAGATGAAAAGTACTAACACCGATCCAACACACACTGATCCAGGATAAACAACAGGTTTAAATCAAACGTTTTGATTAGATCCCACATTCAAGTTTACACATATGTCTAAACTTAACTGGATGCCATAAACATTACAGCTAAACTATTGCAATTATATTCTGTTCTCACAGGTTTTAAATTGTCACAACCTCTCCTTTAAGCCAACCAGGAGCTTTTATTACATCTTCCAGGCTGTCAGCAGCTACAAGGGACCACGCCAGATGTCCCCCACACCTGGCAGAGACGCCAAACACAGCTATTTAAGTAGCTCCGGTAAGTCTTCAACAAAGTTAACGTCAGTCTTTAAGAGAGATCAATTGCAAGATAATGCTGCATATAATTTGGACAAGCCTGAAAAACAGACGGTGGTTTTTTTTTCCCCCTTGTACATTTCACTATTGAACCCCCTGTATTAAAGAAATTACAAAGTTACAAGTAACAAATAACATTATCTAAGGAGAACGATGCAGATGCAGAAAATGCAAATGACAAAACTGCACCAAATGGGGTGCTATTATCTGAGCTTTTTTATTCTCCCCCAGATGTATATGACTTCTAAGATCTTAATTTGCATGATATACATAATCAAATGAATATTAATGAGAGAGATAGAGAGAGAGAGAGAGAGAGAGAGAGAGAAGGGGAGAGAAAGAGAAAGAGAGAGAGAGAAGATGTGTTTTGTGGAAGTGAGGGGACCTGTTGGGCGTAGAGCAGGGCTCATTAACCAGTAATGAGCCGGTTCCACTGACGTGCCCTGCTGAAGGGGAAAATATGACAGCTCCAGATTCAGAATGTTTCAAACGCACTTATCTGCTAAAACATCCATGAAGAAACAAACACAGCCGGAGTGAGCGAGCCGAGAGGGAAGCCACACACACACACGACTTCCCAGAGTAAAGTCCACGGCTATGCAAATACTGCCAACTGCAGACGCAAACGCCACACCACCGTGACATGCCACAGCAGCACAGAACAACACAACATGGTCTGACTCTGTCAATTACATCTTTTCATTCATAACGAATGTCTGAGAACCTCAAACCTCAAAACACCTGCAGATAATTTGTGTTTAAATTTGCTTAAAGATGAAGTGAAATTCTTCCTGTGACAAGCTGGGGACTTCCCGCAGTGTGCAAACCCTCCAAAGTCAACTAAGAGTCACAACACGGCTACAACACGCTTCGCATGTACGACCAGAAACACCTTAAATGATCTTCCATCACAGTAAAGAAACGTGTAAGTGATATTTGTCTCAGGTCATTGGTGGTGGTGGTAGAAGAAATTGTTGTGACACAGACTGCAAATAGGTTTCCGCAAAGTATTTAACTTCAGGGACTCCACCTCCATTAAGCATAAACATGAATAGACTAGTGAGTGTTCAATGGGCCTCGTACTGTACTGTACCTGCTCAGGAGAAGGCCTTTAAGGGACACGATCTCGGCCTTCAGCTCACTAATGGTCTGGGACTCCAGCATGCGGTTGGTTGTGGAGGAGGCCTGGGGGAGAGGGGGAGAGGGGAGAGAGAGAGAGAGGGAGAGAGAGAGAGAGAGAGAGAGAGAGAGAGAGAGAGAGAGAGAGAGAGAGAGAGAGGAATCACAGAGTAAACACACTTCTCTGTCATTTAAGTGATCAGCTTTTGGTCACCTCAGTGATAATGAAATGTTCTGTGGAAATGGACCACCACAATCATACACAAGGCACAGAAAATAGCTTGTTTCTAAAAAGGGGGGGGGGGGGATCACAAGTAGTCACTTTGTACAAAGACGCGTGTCACTATGTGAATGTATAGCTATGGGTGCACTGATGCAATGTTGGAGGGCATATGCGATTTCCCAGCACAGGCATACTCTTTACGTGCTAATAGCAGAAACTGACACACTTATGCAAAATGAGGAAGGACCGTAAATATAGGGGGGAAAACACCACACATTCACACGTAAGAGTGTGACGCTCACAGCTACGGGGAAAAAAACACATAGAATACAATTGAGGCTTTCAAGCTTGGTTTTATGATGGAGGATGGAGGTTGAGGATATTTCCCGTGATATTTTCCCACAGAAAAAAAAAGCCAAGTGGGAATTTAATCATGGCGCTTTTACATATTTTTCCATATTTCCGACTGCTGATTTGAGCAGGACAGGGGCGTTTGATAAGAGTTCTCCCTCACAACAATGGCAGCATTCATTTGGCACCTACAACTGAAAGGCGGAGTGGGGGGGTTATTAAAAGGGGACGTTATCACATAGCGGCTGGCATGGGATGAACTGCCAAAGGGAGTGATGCCAATTGAAGCGGCCTCCAAACATTTGAATGGCAAATTACCTTCAAAAAATCCATCTATCCGTTTTCCTTTTTCTTAACTGTATTTTTAAGGCCACATGGCGTAATGAGGTCATCCAACAATGGCAGGTGACATCAAGACTAGAGAATTAGAAATACAATGGGCGCAACCTTTTTAAAATAAACTGTCTGGGCTCTCGAGCTTGCAGGAAAGAGGCCTCTTTAGGAGAGTGTTTTACAGGGCTGTCTTTTTCAGCTGCCTGCTCCTGGCTAAGGACTGTGCGCAGTGGCACTTGTGCGTTTTCGAGAGCCTACTCTTTTTAATTCAACGGCCAAGCCTGGAGGGGGGCTTTGCTTGTGCACAGGCAGACAAACGTTTGCCAAGATTATGAGAACGGCTCCTCCTGGTCTCTGGGTCTTGAGTAAACCAGCAACAACCCACTCGGGAGGTACCTGATGCTTTTGAACCGTCCGTGCAGCAAACAAGCAGGCCTGTTCTCCCTACCCAAATCCTTCTCCATACGCCCACCACCCGCCTCCCTTTCAACCCCCCCCCCCACCCGCATCCCCGAATACTCTCACCAGGCCTCCGGAGGGGACAGTGGAGAGATGAAGGAGGGAGGGAGAGACAAAAAAAAAAGAATGGAAGCGGGAGAAAGAAAAATAAAAGTGTAATTAAGAAACCCAGACTCACTAGAGGCAGCTAGTTAGGAGCCACAGACCCCCTATTGAGTTGGAGGGGGAAGCTGGGGAAGGGGAGGTGGGGTAACTTGGACTCTAGTGCATGTAATTTAATCTAAAGGAAATTAATTGAATCACATCTGAAAGGGATCAGACTCATTTACAGTGGAAAGAGAGGGCTTTGGAGTGTGGGGTGGGAGAGTTGGGTGGGTGGGAAGGAAGGAAAAAAAAAAAGAGGTTGAAGTTTCTCTCTCCTATCGGCTACTAAACCGTTTCTGATAAGGTCCTGTGAGTGACTGTGTGTGTGTGTGTGCGCAATGTGTGTGTGTGTTGGGGAAGGGCAGTCTTTTTCGTGGGCCCATCTGATCTAACCTATGCACGTTACGACTGATGAAGACACTCTTATTACAGGCTTCCCCTCATTACAGCCTTCTTAATCCCTCCACTCCCCACGGCACCCACATAATACCGCTGGAATGTGCCTCTTCCTCACTTCACCTTTGGATAAAAAAATTAATTGCTTCGGAGGCCGAGGCTTACACTTCCCGAACATAAAATCAAAATAAGAAAAGGGGAGGAGAAAAAAAGAAAAAGGCTGAAGATATTACACCGTGGGTGTATGGGGGTCCATTGCTACTGCTGCTGCTGCTACTCCTGCTGTTCTCGCCACTACCTCAGGTTCAGGTAACGCCCTGTCTCCCAGCGCTGTCACTTCCCATCATGCAAAGCTGCGTCATGCCCCACAGCCATTAAAGCCCCAGTTCTAGCCTAGGCCTGGTGCTAACGGGAGCGTTCATCCGGTTGAGTGCGGTTACAGGTTTGTGCGATTGTGGGGTGGTGTTGGTCGACGGCATTTGCCGCCCTTACGAACAAACACACGGCTCTAGTTTGGTCTGGTAATTACTACATAAGGCAGAGAACAGCCCTGCTGTGCAGTGCGAGGGTGTAATACAAACACGCGTGAGGGCTACGGAGCACACAGGGCCTAGAGACGGCCAGACACCGAATACATTAAAGCCGCGAACGCCTGCAGACCATTAGTGCCCCGATAATATCTTAACAAGCAGGAATTTAAAAACGTCTGAATGCAAATTAATTCAGTTACCAGCGCTGATAGTATTCCCCACCACTTGTAAAAGGAGAGGAGAAAAAAAGGGGAGCATGTATATTTATGGTGGAATCGGCTTCAAAATAAATCCCCCGGGAGGGTTTTGAGTGAAAACACTAGAACAATTTATTTCAGTCTATTTATTCGCCATCCCAGTGGCAGAGCCCTCCTGCTACAAATTGAACAGTTCCTAATCTTTCATGCGCAGCCGCTAATAGAGCGAACTATCACTGAATTTAAACAGCGCAGCAATTAAAGCAAACGAGTCGAGATCTGTGAAGGGAAGAAGAGGAGAAAAAAAAAAACGGGGGAAATGAACACTTTTCTCTTCATGTATAACATGTTGAAATAAATTCATTTAGCCAGAATGACTGGAAACACACTTCTTCTGCTTGGGGAATTAACATTAACGAGTGATGGCGAAGCAGGGGATTCCGTGAGGCGGAGATTAGATGCTAGCGTGAGATGTGACACAGCATTGAGAGAGAGCCTGTGCAACAGAGAGAGCGCACCGAGCATGTAAATGCAGCCGCCGGCAACCCCGGGCGCACTCGCTTCACCACAGCGAACCCCAGTGTGTTTATATCAGCCCTGCCTTGCAACATATCCAGAGGACACACTGTAATTCGGCGGTTTGGGACTATAAGACGTGTTTACTTAGCTGCCGAGGAAACAGAAGTTGCCATGTGTTTTGGGTTAAAGGCACATTTCCGCGTTTTGGGCTTTAATTGCTGAAAGCAGCGTGCTTTAGCACTGTGAAGAGGGGAGTGGGAGGTGGGTGGGTGGGGGGGTTAGTGGATCGGAGGGAAAAAAAACAGCAACTGAAAATGATAAGTAGCTCAGCGGTTAAACATGTGTTTTTAATCGGTCGCCCCAGACCTGAAAACAATTTTCCAATTTCCCATATGGCTTGAGACAACAGGGGCCAGCATCTCTCACAGAAAATTTAAGATCAACGCCACGGCCATAAAGCAGAGTTTATGATTTGTTTAATGGGTGTTTTGATGTGAAATATACTTTTTATAAACTAGTGCCGTCCAACAAGGCACTCATGGCAAATGAGAGTGACACGCTTTAATTCAATTTCTCTCTTTTCTTTTCTATTTTTTTCCCCTCATGTTGTTGTTTACGCCTCTCCTTTGACTTTGAAGAAAGGCAACAGTCCAGCTGAAGTTAGCCGGTCAAAACTAAAGCACAGACAACAATAGGAGGCTGTGGAGCTCTCTGTTGCTACATATATTTGAAGAGTCCTGCCTAATGTGGCACAAGTGTTTTTCTTTTCTTTTTTTGTCAAGTCAGGGAGCACAGATAAAGGTCCATGGGGAGAGGGCCCTATAATTAGGAGGGGGTACTGAGTGGTGAGTTTGCAGTTTTGATAAACTTCAGAGGGAGCAAAAAGAAAGAAAGAAAGAAAGAAAGAAAAAAAAGAAAGAAAGAGGGTGGGGGAAGGATTCATATTTTTCTCCCACAACTGCGCTTGAAGGCAGATGTGTTCGCATATGCTTTCCCGCAGGATCCAGATGCTACATCCAAACACCCATGTGCTTAACAAGCTGTGGACATAAAACATTATCTCAGTTGCAATTCAAAAGCTTTTTTTCTCCCCCATTTTGCTGGCAGCGATTACAATAAAGATTTTGCCGTGGTGTTAGAAGATACAAAGCGGGTAAGGCTTCGACACTAAAAAGGTATGTAGACACAAACCTTAATGCCCAATTTTTCTCTCAGATGCAGGCAATGGATTACAGACACAGGCATTTAAAGAGGTAGTGAAGCACATATAGCCATGATGAGGACTGTAATGAAAGGTAATGAACAACCAAATGGCTGAACAGTGAGACGGTGACGGGGGAAAAAAAGCGTGATGTAGCACCATGAATGACAAACACAGCGGAGCAGATGTTCGCACAACATGGTGCAAGTGGTGTCTATTCAGAGGCTCGACTTTTTTACAGACATCCTTTAACTCTTTCGGAAATATCTATTTAAAACACACTGTATTGTACTTTGGGAATTTCCCTGACCCACTAACTGAAATTCCACTGTTATTGGGCCAATTCCTCCAGTTTTATTGCTCGCTACACTACTTGCTCACTGAATTGCTTTAGTCCACTCTATTTCATGTAAAACTTACAAGTTTTCATAGGAACCAGTTTAACCATGGTATGTGTTAAAAAATGCATCTTCCTTTAATTACTAACCAATTGCTTACTTTTACTGTAAGTGCTGTGGCTAACGTGCGCCACATCAACAGTGTCGACATCTCACTATATGGTTGGCAGATTCGGAGAGACTGATGAGCAAAACTGATGCCGGAGATACGCAAAAACCGAGAGGAAGCAGAAAAAGAGGGAGTCTGTAATCTGCGCTGTCTCAGACACACAGCAGCTGATGATATGAGAGATTAGATGTGTGGTTTTTCCGAGAGCAACGCGTTTCGGGAGGCGCCCTCAACATCCAAGCAGCCCGGGCAGGAAACCCGCTGGCCTCAAAAAGCCTCCTAAAGACAAGGCTGCTGGCGGGAGCTGTGGGCCCCAACACTGGCGAGGCCGGCAGCCACACCTACAGAAGCTTCCTGACAACTATCTTTCTCTTTTCACACGCATGGTGCGACGTCAATGGGAATGTTTTCTGTCTGGGCACAGTATCAGTGTTGATGCCACTTGAAGAGTGACGGAGGGAGAAAAAAAAAAAAAAGAGAAAAAAAAAACATGGTGGTTATGGTGGTGTGGGTGGTGGGTATTTTTTAAACACTTAATTTGGATCTTCTTGTCAGTCCTGCCTCTGAATGAGAGACAGCTAAGAAAAATAGAGACAGAGATTTTTTTCCAGCCACATCATAAATCTACAAACAAACAAACAAAAAAAAACAACAGGTCAATGTGGGATGCCGCATAATGCCATTGGAAAATCAGCATTAAGAGAGCAAGGCGCCTAATTCAGTCACATTCATTCTCATTTCTGAACAGGTTCCTTTGTAGAAAAAAAGCAATCAAGGGAATGTACAATGAAAGGAATGCCTCTCATTTTTTTGACTGGTGATGAATATTTGTATGTTTGGGTCAGTGTCATGGGAGGGACTGCTTCTGAAAATATGCAGACATGTGAAGGAAAAAAAAGGCTTGATGACAAAACATGATGATAAAATCTACCAGGGCAAAGATTCTTGCGTTCTTTGCATTATTTATTTCATCATACTGTCTCAGTTACAGACCACACCTAATACCTCAACAAGTTAAAATGACGTGAGCATATAAATAAAATCTGGAAAAGAACCTAGATTAGGGAAACCTTCCTGAAGAGATGTGCATCAATATTCTAAAATGACAGTATTAAGGGCTATGTTTTTCTTAAAATAAAATGCAGTGAAGAATAGAGTTTTGAGAGAGTGAGAGTGTGAGTGTGAGTGTGTGAGTGTGTGAGTGTGTGTGTGTGTGTGCATGGGGCGTAGCAGAGGAGGGAGGTGCTGTGAGTGTGTAATTGAGTGGGAGGGGAGGGGATACCTGACAGGTGGCCAGCTCATTAGACAGCTCCTGGATCTTCTGCTGCTGCTGTACCAGCAGCTCCTGCACTGAGGCCAGGGTCACCTGGAGCTGCGTTACTGAAACACACACACACACACACACACACACAAGTATAAAGACATGCACACAGATGCAGATGCGCGCACACACATGCACACACACGCACCCACGCAAGCACGCGCACACACACACAGTACACAAATACAAACACACACAGATATACAGACACAGACACACCCACACACATCTGAGAGAAAGAGTCAAAGATAACAAAGTAAATATCAAGAGACTACATTAATATCTTGGATTTCCATACAAACAAGGTTGTGAGTCATCAATGCTCATTTCGGACAAAAAGCATGATAAATGATCACAACCCCTGATGAACTAAATCGTTGAAGTAGCTGCACCCGTGTCAAAAACAATCCAACACAACCCCCCCACCCCCCTCCTTTCCTCGTTTTGCCAGAGTCAGGCTCATTCAGGTTTTTAAAAAGCACATTTTTCTCCAATTACCTCCAGCTCCAGCAAACTCCTGTGATTTGATTTGCACCTCTGTCAGTAATGTAATGGATACGTACGCAGGGAACGGAACAGAGATTAATCACTACTGTCTGATCTTCTATTAAATCACAGTCTATAAACTTCCATTAGCTGTCTAAACATGGGTTTCAGATGCATCTCCGATGCTTCAAACAACCAACAAGGCAAGGAAGGAAAAGGAAAAAAAAAACAGACTCCCTCTTATTTGGGGCGGAAAGAGTGGGCCCAGACAAAGCGCGCTCGCTAATCTCAATAAATCTTTTGCCCCTCCATTTTGTTTTTCTTTTTCACCGACTCGCCTCCACTTTGAAGATTGAATTATGCGTTTAAAGGGCCGGGCATGGCTCGACGGCGAGCGCCGCGGTGGAATAAGGGGTAATAACGAAGGAGGAGGAGGAGGAGGAGGAGGAGTGACCCATGCTGTTGGACTGTCGGCCAGTTGGAAGGGCGGGGTGTATCGTTTCAGGTGGCGGGGAGACTGCTGCCCCCCCGTCCAGACCTTCCCCATGGCAAGACTTCCAGTCACACGCACATTTCCAAACAATACATTCAGATTCTCCCCCCCCCCCCCCCCCCCATCCATCCCCCTTGCTGATTATGTTACAGAAAACCAATAAAGGACACCTATAAATCACGCTTGGCCAAAAAAGTGTTAAGTCTAACTGGATTAGCATCAACAGATATTAGAGCTGTCGACTGTTGGCAACGCAAACGCACGGCGCGGCTACTAAAACCCCCCTCGATCATATATGATCGCCCCCCCCCCCCCCCCCCCCCCCGCTGTCTCGACCCCTCTGCCACTACTCTGCCGCTACTACCTCGCACACACACAGTACACACACCCACACAAACACACACACACATACACGGTCACATGATTCCCCATTATCTGTGGTACTGCCGCAGACACCCTGTGCCACGAGCCACCCAGAGTACGATGGCAGCAGTGGCTTGGTGACAGCTGTTGGGCAGGCAGGAGGGCTGAGCTGCAGAGAATGTGGGGGTGGGGTGGGGTGGGGGTGGTGGGGGGGTATGAGGGGGTGCTCAGGAGTCTGGTTAAGAGGCGTGTGAGAGACAGGTTGGGCTTATCGGTCACGGGCCACTGTCAGCCATTGAGGAATCATTTTCTTTTATGGTCAAAGGTGTGAGGCATATCCTAATACCTTCACAAAATACAGTAAACATGAAAAACATCGCTAAAATAACATCTACAAGCAGGACCTTAGTGCAGCTGCCATATACAAGACAGTAAAATACGTACAGTACTTCATGTTCTGGTTAGGTGCTTGGTTCAATACTTACCGGTTTCTGTACAGCACAGAGGCAAAAAAAAAAAAAAAAAAAGGTCCTCGGGATATGTTTTCAGACGCTCAACATGAGTGACAGACACTGTCTGCCCCTGGCCGCAGTTGAAACAAATGCTCTCTTTGTAGGAGCACGGAGGCAGGGGGTGAATTTGAGATGCTGTACCAGTGGCCTCCCCAGCTGCCATGCGGAGGAAGGGCTGTGTGTGTGTGTGTGTGTGTGTGTGTGTGTGTGCCTGTATGTGTGTGTATGTCTGTGAGTGTGTGTGTGTG
Source organism: Setipinna tenuifilis (assembly GCA_030347295.1). NCBI lineage: Eukaryota > Metazoa > Chordata > Actinopteri > Clupeiformes > Engraulidae > Setipinna > Setipinna tenuifilis. Next base: position 11,346,032 of record CM059270.1, on the reverse strand, counting down.
TCTGTGAGTGTGTGTGTATGTATGTGTGTGCGTGTCTGTGTATGCGCGCCTGTGTGTGTGTATGTCTATGTCTCTGTGAGTGTGTGTTCAGTAAATTATTCAGTAAATACCACCACATAATGTACACTACATATGTCCAGGCCCTGTCTCTGTCTTTAATGGCCAGCTGGTCACCAATATGCTCCTGTGGGCCGACAAAAGGGGGACCAGCAGCAGCCGCCCGCGACTCCATCACGGCCCCGCTCGTGCCGCTGAAGGGCTTCCAAGATCCATTCATTAGCTGTCTGTGTGTGAAGTTGTGAGGGCCTGGGTGGAGTGGTGTGGTGTGGAGTAGGAGTGGTGTGGTGTGGTGTGGTGTGGTGTAGAGGTGGTGTGGGAGTAGGGGTGGGGTGGGTGGGGTGGATCATAATGGGAGTCAAGGCCCACTCGGAGCCAGCCGCCGCATTCAAAGGGGGATACATCACTTGGGTGCGTTCGGTGGCGGAGAAACACATGAACTTTAACAAGGGGGCTCGGGCAGAGGCAGTTCGCGGCTATTACTCACATTGGCGAGGAGAGGAGAGGAGAGGAAAAGAAAGGAGAGAAGAGAGGAGAGGGAGAGGGAGAGGGAGAGAAAGAGAGGAAAGGAGAGGAGGGGGAGGAGGGGGGGTTGTGGGGGGCTCTCACTGTAATTGCAACCCTCTCCCAACTGCTAACTGAAACAGTCATTAACTACAATAGCAGCTTTGGCTATTGCAGCCACAGCAAATTATATCAGCGGCGTGACGGACTGACTGAGCCGAGGTGGCTTTTTTTTCTTTTTCTATCCGCGAGGAAATTTCAAGTAGAGGAGTGACAGGTTTTTATTTTTCCTCTGGGCAAATTCGAGAGGGGTGTTGAGGTGGTGGATGGGGGGGGGGGCAAGACACTTGGACACACGTTACACACCTGAGACTAAACAACACGCTCCTTGCATTCTTCAAAACAATGACAGAGACACACATAGACAAGAGAGAGAGGGAGGGAGAGTGTAGGACAGGGAAAAAGAAAGAGAGAAAGAAAGAGAGAGACAGAGAGGGAGATGCTCGTGTAGGAAATCTCTTGTTTTTGCATAGGTGGAGCACAAAAAATGACAATGAAATGACAGTGTCTCATTTGTTAATCAGATAGTAAAAGCCGCACTAAGCCTTGCACGCCATGTGACTCAATCGCTCTCATTCAACACACACACACACACACACACACACACACACGCACACACCCACACACACTCATCCTCAACCCTATCCAAAAGGCATAGTACAATATACTAGCAAGATTAGATTCAAATACTGACGACACTGAAATGCCACTTTATCTTCAGCCGGTCTGAAAACTCGCCCGCCACCACTAAGCCCCTCCCCCAGCCCCCCCACCCCCCCACCCTGTGCAGAATGATGATTTAAAGATGTATTAAAACACGCCAGAATGGATGACTATGCTGGCAACTGGCAATGTCCTCTGCCAACTTAATTGTGCATTCGATTTGCTTATTTTGCAACCCGGGGCCTCGTAAAACAATGGATGTGTTGTGAGCACACCAGAGAGAGCATGACGGACAATGATATCCGCGCAGGGCCGGCATTAAAACAAAGCATTTGTTTCCTCTGTTTGCCAGACTTATGAATCAACACCGGCCACGCGGCTTACCGTTGCCTTTTTCGCAGACTGCGGTCAAAAAAGACAAAACAAGGGCTGTTGTACTTCTCACTGCGGATTACCTTTCTACGGAACTCTTGTCATATTCCAATGAGTCACTGACAACGCGGGTTTAGCCCTAATCAACATGAATAAACAAGCGAGCGCAAAAAAAAAAAAAACGGCAACGTTGCACTAACAACAAAATGTTGCTCATTTTACTGTGGTTATCTGTCACAAACTGAAGTGAAGGAGGAGAGGCTTTATGGGGCTCTGGTATCTATCTAACGGTTGTGCTGTTGGTTGTTGTCCCCCCGTGTCTGTTGGCACTGGCCCAAGGCGGGCAGGCAGGCACCCTTCAGATCGGAGGGGGAGAAATTAAAGGGAGAGTGGCGCAGTGGGGCGTCTGTCCTCCGCCACAGCGCTAACGAGACAAAGTTTCTTTGGGTGAGAAATGTCCTGCGTTCAGCTTTCATGCTTCCCAGCTTGTTTAATTACACACGGGGGTGGCGGGGGGAAGGATGTGAGGTGTGTGTATGTGTGTGTGTGTGTGTGTGTGTGTGTGTGTGTGTAAGGGGGGAGGGGGGTTGGTGGTGATGGGAGGTGTCCATCCCTCACAGTCAGGTGGGCTGAGATTCCTCACCTGTCCGACTGCGGCAGACACACCTGTCACCGCGCACACTTAATCACCACCCCAATCCCGGCCCCACACACACACACACACACACACACACACACACACACACAGATACATAAACACATGCACTCATACAGGCATGTGCACTTACTATGAACATGCACGCACACACACGCACACAAATACGCCCCACACACACATACACACACACACACACAACACACACATGTACACACACACTTCCACGCCAGAAATTAAAATGAACTTTCTCGCCATGGAGTTTAAGGGGGTGTGGGGGTGGTTTATAAAAAAAAAAAAAAAGAAGAAATGCTGTCATTTCTCTCGCCCTCATTAATATTCTGAGGTTAAGAGCTTTTCAGCGAAACGTAATTAATTGAGGCTGAGCTGACAGTAAACAACCAATTTCAAATTAAAGCAAAATGACAGCGGCGTCATTTGTAAAATGTGAGCAGATTTTGGCGACAGATAAATGAAGGAAAATGTTAAGGAGAAGGAGGGAAAAGTGATGAAGATATTAATCTTCACCTGTCTGTGTCAGCGTGCCACTCATCTCCGCCATGCTGGCCTCCATACGCTGCAGCTGCTTCCTGTCCTCACGGCTGCCCATAATGAGGGGAAGGATATACTTCTGCAATTAAAGACATGACACACCATTACAATCTCCCACTGGAAAGCCAAGAGGGGGGGGTGGGGATGGGGGGTGAGTGGGTGGGTGGGATGGATGTATGTGGGTGGGTTGGTTAGGTGGGGGGGGGGGGGGGCGAACTGGAGAAGGTGGTGTGTGGTGGGTGGAAGGGGTTTAAGAGAAGGAGAAGGAGGGCATGGCTAGGATAGTCATTTCTTTAAAAAACATAGAGAAATGAACAAAACAAAAAGAAGGGACAAAATGCGGGCGGCGGCCACCAGGCAGTGACCTGTCGTCTGCCCCTGACTCACGGGCCTGATGGATTTGGGACGGAGTGAGGTCACGGTTGTTTTTTTTGGATGCCCCGTGCTGGGAAATAAAACACCCCAATGGGTTTTTTTTTTTTTTTTTTCAAAAAATCAAAGCTGAGCTAAAAAATGACAACTTTCCATTGGATCTTTGGCCCTCCTGGAAAAAAAAAAAAACAGATTTAGTCTGAAGGAGATGTTCATTCTGTGGAACATAAGAGAGATGGATGGGGAACGGATAACTGAAAGTCAATATGAGAAAGCAAAACCAGCAAGGGTTTGACTTTCGGATTTAGACGCAAAAATCTGACAGACAGGATACTGGTCATGGCGAGGCTGACTATTTGACCTGACTGTAGGGTTAGTGCGAGACTACATTACGTGTTTGTGGTTGTGTCGTAAGTGGAATACGACTTACATGACTGAGAGCTAACCCCGGTGTGTCTGTTACCCTATCCTTTTGGACGGGAACCCAGAGGAGAGCGAGGGAGCCTAGCGACTGAGGGCCTACCCCACCTAAGACTGCTCAAGCAGATCACAGATCGCAGGAGATATGCGAAGGATGTGGCTTATGAAAATACATAAAACACATCTTTCCAGTAATTCGACTTACGTGATCTGTGACGAGGTACATCTTAACTGTGGTCTAAATAGCTAGGATGTTTTCAGTGTTTGCTCTCTTTTGTTAACTTTAAAAAACTGCAACAGAAACGATCCATAAGTGTTGGATGTCTGTGTGTCTATCTTTCTGTCTGTCTCCCTCCTCCTCCTTCTCCCCATCCTCCCCCTCCCCCTCCTCTCAGCTCTTGGTGGAAAGTCTTGTGGTTTTCTCACTTCATCCGCTGCACTTTGACTCAATCGCTGACATCCAGGCCAAGAATGAAACAGCGGAGCGTGACTTCAGGTTCAACTTCATTAGGCCCTTTCCCTCCCCACAGCCACCGGCAGATCCATTAGAAAATGTGTCACCTTCGGCAGACAATTGCCTGTCACGGGCAAGCAAAAGCCTTGCATGATAGCAGCCCTTTTGTGCACACTGCCCACAACAGCCAGGTTGGCAGCCACTTCCATTCTTTTGTTCCTTTGAAAATTAATAAATAAATAAATAAACAAATTTACATACATTTTAAATAATAAATTATAAATAAATAAATAAAACTCAGCCACCACTTACGCAGTGGCTATCGAGAAAACTCCGAGACGAGGAATGGCCAAGTGCCTAATGTGTTTTTTAATTTTATTTTTTTGGTTTGGTGGCTGTGGCACAAAACAGAGGGCAGAGATGAGTGCTAATGAGGCTCTCACCAGCCAGAGCTGCAGCATGCCCTGTTTGCGTCAGATGTCACATTCACCCTTTGAAAAAAAAAAAAAAAAGACACAGCAAAAAAAAAAAAAAGAAAAACACAGGTGTGACATCTTTTTGAAATCTCGGCACGCACACACGCAAACAAAAAACTTGCGATGCGCAATGGCAAAAACTTGTTTTTCTGCCTTCGGTAGGCATGTGTTCAGAAGACGTCAGAAGAAGGAAAAAAAAAAAAGGAGGAAAAAAAAAAGGAAAAAAAAAGAAAATCACCGGAACATCATGTTCTGACTTTTTTCAGTGTGGCTCATTCCTGTCTGTGCGAGGCGAGGAGCATGAGCATATGTTAAAAAGGGTCACGCCACCACCAAAAAATGCGGCGGGTGACACCGTGACAGACAGGCCCCAACAGTATGAACAAACAACCCGGCGGGGGCCCGTCTCTCTCTCGGAGGAGCAGTTGGCCCGGGCTGCTTTTTCACAGCCCCGCCGGCGTTGTTGACACCGGGTAGAAGTAATAAACACTTTTAAGTTGAAAAAGATTAAATAAGTGTCAACACCGTCGTAATTAATAAGCGGGCTGCTGGGCGCGCGGCGGTGGACCGGCGGTGGACGGCGTCCTATAGCATAGGGTAGCGTATACAGGCGGCAGGGAGGGGGGGGGGGGCATGCGAGGCCATATGGGCGCCACTGGGGCCGCTCTGGTGACATGACGGCAGCCCACGGGCTCACGCCAGGGGGGTGGGCAACCACCACCTCCCACCTCCCGTACCAACCGGGGGCCAAGCGCCGACCACACCGAGGTAGGCTAAGGGCCGACTATACGGGGGGGGGAGGAAAAAGGCAGATGACAGACAGGGTGTGAAAGAGACTGTGAGAGGGAGTGAAAGAGTCGAAGAGAGAGAAAGAGGCAGATAGTGAGTGAGAGCGAAAGAAAAAGAAAAAGAATGGGAGATGAAAACAAGAGGATAAAATGTAACAGATACGAGAAGGGAGGGAGGAAGGAAAATTGATGGAATGCACACAGATAAAAGGCCTGATTGCTTTGAAAATACATCTTAGACAGGACACGAAAAAAACACCAAAACAGAATGATATCCTTAAGGTTTATCAGATTGCACATCACTCAATCCATGAACAATGGAAAAAAAAAAGATCATCATCATCAGAACACATGGTGTCAAATTTCCACCATCCTGTCTCCCAGCAGGGCAGTGACAGCTCCAGCACTGGTCTCTGCGCTCTGGTGATCCTGCCCCGACTCAGCCGCCCCCCCCCCCTTCTCCTTCTTAACCCCAACCGCACCCACCCCCAGCCCCCACCCTTGGCCAGCCAGGGCAGGCTGCCACTGTGCCCGTTACAGGCCCAGGCAGCGACAGCAGGCCGGGGGCCCGTGGCGACTGAAGTGGGCCGAGTGGCAGTCCTAGCGGGAGCTCACCCGCAGCAGCTGGACGCCAAGTGGGCCGGAGCAGCCCGCGACGGCACATAAAGAGGAAAAGCCTGGAGCCCCCACTCCGCCGCTCATGACATCATGGGAGTGCTCACAGTCCAGTAGCAGTCTTACACACACATACAGACACACGTGTAAATGCACATTCAATCATATACATACACATACACAGACACATACACATTACACAGAGACAGACATGGACACAGACATACACACGTGTACATGCACACTCACTCACTCACACACACACACACACACTCACCCCCCCACACACACACACACGTTTGGGGGGTGGGGGAAATGGGTGGGTATGGTGGGGGCAGTTATTACACTCAACTCCGAGCCACCTATAAAACTCACTAATCGACTCCACATGCCACTCTGCGGTCGGGGTGGGATTAGTGTCAGTGGGAAAGCAGGCCTCTGCGCGCACAGGGCCCGACTCACGGCACAGCACAGCAGAGCCAGGCTCGGGCCTGCTCACCACGGCCCTCCGGGCCAGAACCAAATGCACAGCCAAGCGAAAAATACATCCTACACGCATACATCAAAGGGCCACGTGCCGGGGCCACTGAAAGAGACTCTTTCCTTCTTTTCCTTTTTTTCCCCCTTAAAAAAAAAGTGGGGTGGGAGAGGAAAAGCAGGGAAAAAAGGCTAAAAAACAGAAAATATTAGGGCTTTGTGGAGAAAAAGCGAGTTGAGATGAGGTCATGGTCAAGACACACACACCAGACTGGGTTTTGGCAAAAGGAAAAAAAAGAGGGGGGGTGGGGGGGGTGATTCTCCACTGCACATTTGGACTAAACGGACTTTCTACTCAGTTAACCTTGGAGACACATGTAGACTTACAGCAGCAGTAAGATGGAGAAAAAAACAACAACAACAAAAAAACCTAACCTTCCCCAAGGGGGACAAAGACTTAAGCATACAACTAAACTGCATGATGAAAAAAAAAAAACCTAACCTTCCCCAAGGGGGAACAAAGACTTAAGCATACAACTAAACTGCACGGTGTACAGCGTCTGCTCAACAGGCTCATTGAGCGCATCTGCTAAAACTGACAAGCCCTGTTCCCTCCTTGTTACAATCTCTTGCGTGGACCCTGGAGACATTGATGCATGATCGGAGGAGAGGGGGGGGTAGGGGAAGCGAGGGTTGACCTACCCGGTAAAGGTGGTGGAAGCCAAAGGCCATGCCAGCCATGATGATGGCCAGAGCCCCATAGTCCCTCCATCTGTAGCCCGGAGCACCTGTAGGAGGACGCGGACACAAACAACAACAGATGAGCACCACGCCGCATATTATTCCTTCTTAAAGATGACAAGAACTCAAGCAAGTTGTCACACTTGCACCCAGTTATTAAAACCGCCACCAGCTAGACGCGAGTCTGGGAGGAGGTAGTAGTGGTGGCGGGTAGGGTGGGGTGCAGTGGGGTGGGGGTTGGTGAGTGTTAAATGAAAAATGCAGATGCCTAATTTATTTTCGCTCGTGATGTTTTTTAGTCCAAGCTGTGTTTCCACACTAAACAAGACCATACTTATCCTCTAGAAACTGTCAAGGGGATTAAATTTGTGGTAGATTTTCAAAACAAACAAACAAAAAAAATGGTTCCTAGTCAAAACTGACAAACCGTTTCAGTTTGTCCTGGATGCCAGATTAATTCTGACAGGTTTTGCATTCAGATACAAAATGCTGTTTGCAGACTGAAGGAAAAAAAAATTGGCTGCGTGATGTATATCTGAGGCTTTGACTTCACCTGCATCTGCTGCAAACGTTACGAGAGGAGGTTAAGAGACCGTCTGAGTCAACACGGGGAGTTTAGTCATGGCCCTGGAAATCCCCTCCGCAAAAAACACCCATTACTTTTCTCTTTTTTAATTCTCTCTTTTCTTGTTCACCATTTACCAATGATGTCACTGACGGATGTTAATGAAAGTTCAGTTGGAGAAGGTTCTAGTCATGAGGTTCGCCTACACTTTAGCAGAGTCACCAGCAGCGTACTACACGTCAGGAAATGCTAACCACATCAAACCCCTCTCACATCCCCTCTGCTCTCACCCTCATTCTCTACAAGGTTTACCTAACAAAAGAGAGAGAAAGCATGCCAGAGAGACAGACAGAGAGAGAGAGAGAGAGGAGGTGGAGGGGGAAAAGAAGAGAAAAGAAAAGGACTAAACTTGCCTTTGATATAAAGAAGTGAGCAACTTGACAGGTAATGGCAGCAGACATTTGCGTAACAGACAAGCCCGTCTGACAGGACTCATCTGAGATACAAAGCAGGCCCTAACACCTGTGCATACTTCGCACCTGAACACGGCACTGCCAGGAACACACGAATTATGAGTCTGAATCGAGAAAAACAAAATAAGCGTGGGGAATCAAAGTGAAAACCATGTTGATCAGGCTCAAAAGCTATGTCCTGCTTGTTCGAAAACAAGCTGTTGTTCACACATATTAAAAAACTTGCAAACCAAATAGTGCAACAAGATACAGTAAACATTAAAATGAGATAAGTTAAGCATAACAAAAAGATTGGTTTTAGTAGTAAAACACATCACCTGTCAGCTAGTAGGAAATTAAACAAGAAATGTATCAAAGCTCTTTCATTAGACACACTTTTTAAATAATAGTGTACCTACAATACGGCTGAATTAGTTAACTCGAACAGTAACATTTCCGTTTTACAGAAGATGTTGTGTTTGTTCGAGGAAAAACAAATCGCTACGGTCAATTTAGCAGCTGATGAAATTTCTGGTGACACGTGTATAATTTGACAGGCAAATAAAATTCTGAAGTCATTCATTTTGCTGTACAAGGTGAGGCCAGGTGATGTTCCTTGCCTGGGGGCAGGCACTTCCCCTGCACACACTCAGGTATGAAATCCCAAATACTTCAACTTGGCGTTGCCTATCAGATTCTGTCATTCCAGCCCAGACAGTAAACAAGCACATTTCAAGAACGTTTCGAGGCATTCATCAGATTTTGAGAACAGGATGTTCGACACAGGATGAGCTGTGGCACGCAAAGGTTGAGTTGACTTGCATGAATTCAAGAGACATTCCACTGATTTGGGCCTTGATATAAACTGTAACACCTTTACTTCAGTTTTATGACTTAAATATCATCCCAACAGGTTGGTGAACAGACTTGTACAAAAGTAACACCTGCTGTTAAAGTTGGGCTAAGCTGCAGGACCTACAGAGGGTTTAAAACAACGATTGGCTTTAAGGCGAAACGCAAGTCTAGAGTTGAGATGCATCCATGTTTCCACCCAGTTGGGTGGTTGACAAGCTGTTACTGTTACTGCTGCCGCTGTGGCTGCTGTTAGTGTGGCCTTGGGAGGAAGCCATAGTTAGGGGGGGAGGGGTCCGAGTCCTTGAGTAGGATGGCCATCGCTTGGTACACCAGGAGGCCAACCCGGCCCAGTACTCAGCCCAGTCTAGTTAAGCCCATCCCAACTCTCCACCCCCTCCAAAGCCATCTTCCCCACTCTCCATCTCGCCCACTCTCCGGGGCTGCCTGCTTTTTTTTTTTTATTTGGTCACTTAGGGGTGTGAGGCTGGGCAGTCCATTCCCCCCGTTTTTCCAATCTCCTCTCAAATTTATTGGGTTCAGAAGAGGCCTTACTGTCCTTCCGCAGGTTGAAAATAGAGATCAGAGTATCCATTACTCCGACAGAGATGGATGCGGGTCCCCGCGCATCGTCCCCGTAACAAGGACATCAAAGAGAGGTGGCCCCCTCTTTTCAGCGTGACCCCCGTACAAGACTCGCTGCACTCACCTCATTATGCACTTCTCTTATAGCCGTTTTGATATAAACCCCCCCACCCCTCCACCCCCCCACTCCACTATAGTCGGGCTGGAGCCTAACTACATGGCCATCCCATCAACATCACTTTCATTACAAAACATGAGATGCCGGGGGAGTCAAGGACGGTGCAGTAATAAATGAGGGTGGAATGCATCTGGAATCATTGTCATACGGGTTAAGCAGTATGCGGACTTCATTCTGCATTGGTAAATCAGCCGGCGGTAGTGCGGTGCGGGCCGGCCGAGCCGCTCATAACCTGGCCTGGTAATAAAGATACCGGTCGGTCGGCCAGGCCCTTTCCTGTGTGGCCTCGAAACAGAGGGAGAGAGGGAGAGAGAGGGAGAGAGAGAGAGACAGAAGTGTGTCTGTGGGTGGTGGGGGGGTTGAGAGAGGGGGGGGGGGGGGGCAGGATTGCAGCAGATCAGCTTGATGGCGTGGTCAGGATATCACATGGCCCACATTGTCATAGAATCGGCCGGGAATTAATTACAACAGGCCTGAGCAAGTGCCGGGTCTATGTGTTACAATAACCCCCCATCTTCAGAAACTGGCAGCCGGAGACTTACTGTACGTTTTTTATTGTAAATACGGCAATGAATCGAGAAGACTGCAGAGCAGACTGGAAGGGCTGAGTTATAACCAGGGATATTGGGTCTGTTTAGTCTGTTCTGGGTCAAACTAAATGTGTTCACTTACATACTTCCATTCATGGTGCTGGCAAAAATGAGCTGTTGTAAGACATTAGGGGCACTCTGGTGGAGGACGGCTTTCTTTGGTCTCTCCCCATGGTCACAGTAAATCACTGGGGGTTGGGACTATGTGTGTGTGTGTGTGTGTGTGTGTGTGTGTGTGTGTGTGTGTGTGTATAGAGGGGGCGTTGGGGGTGCGACTAGAGTTGAGCAGAAGGGCACTCACTGTGTGGTAGGGGAGCCAGCTGGGAGGGATGCAGGATGCTGGGGGGGCCCAAAGGGGCGGGGGCCAGGGCCAGAGGCTCCTCTGTGCAGCCCGAGCGCTGGATGGCCAGCTCCACCTCTTCATCTGTTAGACCTGCCCAGAGACACACACAAACACACACACAAGCACGCACACACACATGCACACACGCACGCACAAACACACAAACACAGGCCATCAGATACCACAGCACTTCTAGACAGGGTTTTATATCTTTAGGCTTGCAAATGATGGCAAAACAAGACTAAGTCTCTAGCAAAAAAACACTGCAGATTGATTGGCTGAAAAACAAGGTTTTATTACTTCAACAAACAATCGAGTTCCAAAGGGAGATCTTTTGGAAAGCTATTTTGCATTAGGGGTGGATTAGGACCACTACCCATCTGTCTCAATGAGAATAAAGGATGACTGAAATTTCCTGCTCATCACTGCCTCTGTACCAGCAGAGAGCTTGTCTGCTCAGAATCCTTCGCTTTGCCTAAACTACACTTACAGTAACAACAGAATAACCGCCCCCCTGAAACAACAGAGGACGTGGTATGTGGACATACGGCAGTGCATGTGCGCAAGACCCTCCATAAAGGAGCCCTCTGTTCCACTGGACCAAGAGAGAAGAATCAAGGCAGACCACCTCCAACACCGTATATTTCCCAGGTGGAACACTCATAAACCCCAGCCGGCGAAAATGCATTATTTTAATTTCTTCATTGTAATGTAAATGTATTACATAATTTTGCAAATGCTAATATAATTTAATCTTCAGATCTTTTTTATAATGATTTTAGGGATGATTAAATTGCGAAGAAGCTCCCTGCTGGAACATGAGAGAATGGGGAGGGATCTAATATTAACATTTCCTTTTGTGCAGGGACGGGGGCTTTATATTTCCAGTGCCACGCTCGGGCGCTGGTGTCTTTTTCTTCCTTATTTGGCATCGGTAAGTAAACAAGTAATGATATCCACGGGTGACTGCAACAAACTCTATTACTGGCCTATTTCGGCGCTCCTAGCAAGAAAATTTGCCCTGAGTGGGAACTTCAGATAGAGAGTAACACATTAAATTAACTACATTCAATCACTGGGCTATTTAGGAGTTAGCTGGCTTCCGAGCAGCCTTTTTTCCCCCCCTTCTAGTATACGGCGCTGGTTAAAGACATATCACATCGAGGGGACATCCATTCTGCCACCCTGACCTTCTGTTAGTCCAGCGAGCGCTGGAGGTCTGTCACTTCAGCCTTTATTTATTTAGCTCCGCGCCTAACTGAGTGAGTGGGCTTTCCCTCTCCGCTCCGCGCCTGCCTTTCTCCCCCGTCAAAGGGCCGCTGAAAGAGCTGTTTACTACAGGGGCTCCCGAGGGCTTTCAGACCTTTCAATTCCGGCAGCTCTCAGGCTCCACTGTAGCGAGAGAGAGCGGAAAAACAGCCAAGAGGATTTGCTCCAATTTAGATGTTTGGAAGAAAGAGGGGGAAAAAAGAGACAACACAGACATTTCTGCTCTCTTACACACACAGAAGGCAAAGGCAAACACACACAAACACACACACACACACACACACACCCAACCTGCCTACTGTAATAAAGCCATCAGACACAGAGTAGGGGCTGCTGCCCATGTGTTTCAGCAGGCTGGAGAAGGCCCAGGGGGAGGGGGGAGTGGGGTGGGAGTGGGGGGGGGGTTGTGCGCTGAGCCTCCCGGCTGACAAGACAGACACCTGAAGCGCACCACGACCAGGTATACGGATGAGCCCCCTATCCTCAGGGAAACGCGCTCTTGAACTCCGCCAAATGCTGACGCGCATGACAGCGGTGAAGAAGCGTGGCACTTGGCTGGTTAAACAAGGGTTAAAACACGTGCTGTGGAGAGGGGGGAGAGCGTCTGTTTTTGTTGGGGGGGGTGGGGAATATTCTCTATGTTCAGCTGTGCTTCGGCACAAGGGCGTTAATGTAATTTATACACCTTCACCATTTTCATTAAAATGAGCATTTAGTCACTTTTATCACTCTGGCAGAAAATCCTGAGGTTAAGGTCAAAGCTACAAGGAGGGTCTTTTTATAAGGCAGGAGAGAAAAGAAAGGGGGGGGGAGAAGAAAAAAAAGAAATCCGTTTTACGGTTACGCACCAACCTGGAGGGCCTCTGGGGGACTAAAATGGCCATGAAAATTGTTGAATAATTTAGGGCAAATATTGGCCAGCCTGTCTTGCGTGGCAGTCAAGGGTGCCAGGAACCAGGCTAGTCCGCGTGCTGAGCTGGCGCGGTCCGTCTGCACTCGCTGTCCAATAAGCAATAACGTGTCCCTGGACCCATCCATTCATCTGACCACAGTAGACTTGGTGGTGGCAGAGTATTGAGTGAGACATGGATGCTCCCCCATTCTTACCGCATAGCAAACATACCCCTGGGAACTTCGCATTGCCTACTTTCACCTTGCAATGTGAGAGGCTCGCTCTCTTTCCTTTTTTTAAAAAAAAAAAGGCCTTGTTTTCTTGAAGTGCCTCAACAAAGACAATGCATGCACTCTTTTGTGTGTGAGGATTGCATGCCGTGAACAAAAGGCTTCTGCTTAGATAAAACGAATGTAATGCATGCAGATTTATTTTAAAATCTATTTTTTCTTGTTAAAATTAAGCTCCCATTTCTTTCGCTCTGATCTCTTTATTAAGAAAATGTGGTGTCGAAATGAAAAGGCGCTTTAGAGATGCATTTGGAAACAACAAAGACAGCAAGGTGAACACCAAGTTTTACATATTAAAGGGAAAAAACACCACTTGTGCGAGAAAACCCTGAAATTTATTACAGTTTCTCAAACCTGTGGAGTGTGACCCTTAAGATCCCCATTTCAGATCAACCCACAAAAGGATGCTTTTTTCACCCCCCTTGCAGCCCCAAACATAAATTACACCTAATGATGACACCGTAAAAAAAAGAAGAACAATAATGGAAAGCTATTCTGTATTTCATTATACTGTATTATTTGGCGCACCTGATACACGCACAGCCTGTTTATGAGTCACCGTATTAGCAGATGCTCAGCCCAAGCATTTGCTTTGACCTTGCCATTCTCATTGGGGCATGAAATTACGGTGGTGGCACCTCGATATTACAGCTATAAATACTGTAAACTGCATATCTGGGCTACGTTTTCTATTGTCTTTCAACATAAACCTGATCGGTATTTATTTAAAGGAAAACCCATTGCTCCTCGCGTTATTTACAGCTCTATTTCCCAAGACCTTCTTCGCGGCTGTTTTCTTTTTTTTTTCCCCTCTTTCACTTCTCTCATTTTTTTTACCCCTATGGCATAAAGGAGACACGGTCAGCCATAAAAAAAAAGCATTTCTCCAATTCTGGCACTTCTGAACTTTATGGGTTAAGAACAAGCTCGAACAACCAATTATAAAATTGCTTACTAAAATATTTTGGGTGCTAAAAGGTGAATGCTGTTTTACTGTCCTACAAGGACTGAATTATTAAGTTGTCCTTGAGTGAAAATTACTTACATTTTGAATATGAAATTGTGGGTTGAGGGGGGGGGAATATAATATAATAATAATGTCAGGGGTCATAAATAGATGGAGGTCAATGGGTTATGGAGCGGCTGAAATGCAACTCTGGCCCGCTTCTCATGCAGGCGTTTGCATGGCGAGATTTCGCATGTCAGGCTTGTGTCCCCGGGAAAGGTGTGTGGGGGCCGCCGCCGCACAATTGCCTGCCCTAAATAATGACCACTCTCATAGCTTATTCATTTATGTATTAAAAAAAAAGCGGAGTCTGCTCTCATTTCCCTGCTTTATCGCCTCCCTGTTGATGACAAAGTGGGCAGAGAACCGGGGCTAGGTGGCGCCGTGGAGTAATTTATAACCACATCAATCCCTTTTGCCTTCCGCGCAGGCCTTGGTCATTGCCATTTTTGTCCGAGAGGTGAGTCAAATAACCTCCCTTGCAAACATCAGCCCATTAATATTGGGGATGATGAACCATACCTTTACCTTCATGCCTTGGGCGCGGTGTTCGACCGCTTGCGCCTCCCTCTCCCCAATGGCCCTTCATCATTGCTGAGCACAGAGGGACACTAACAGGACTACCGGGGTCAACACTAGTGTGCCCACAAACGGGTCAAGACTATTGCATCTGGATCTGGATCTGGGCTTCAGTCCCAGAGTCGACTTTAGTGTCCTTCTTGTACCAGAGAGAGGGAAAGTGACATATTCTGCCCTCTTGGAAATGAAGGACCCTTACACGCTGGGGGTAAATCTGAAATGTTTGCTCAGTCACTATAGTACATACTAGATAGTGAATCTGCCAATGTAACTGTCACACTATTTAGACTTCTACACAGTGGATGAAGTATGGAGTATGATTACTCCCCCTGGCACCTTTTCACATAGACTATGATTTGTAAACAAAATAATGTTATTAGTCATCAGCACATGTCTTTGCAACAATGAAAATTAAGAAAAATAACAGGAAAACACATCCTCTTTGCTTTCAGCTTTCTGTTAATTTGGTCATTTCCGGTATGCCGTACACGATGCCATTTTGATAAGGTGCTTTTTGCAAGACAAGCTTATGTCATGCCAAGTTTAAACAAATATAGCTATGTAAGTTTTTCAAGACTAAATGCATTTTTAAACAAATTGCATGTTGGAAACTTTACACTTAACAGTAAATGACTGTGAGAGAACACCAAACACAAGTGCAGTGGTGCTCAGGTGAATCAAACGCTTGGTCCATTTGGTCCACATCCAAATTTAGAAATAAAACAGCTTTCACATTAGCACAACAGACCGACCTAACAGCTTAAGCACCAAACGTTCTTATGTGAAAGCAGGTCCTAGAGGTCAGATAAACATTTTTTCGGTTTAAAATCTGACATTATGATACAGCCTTAGAAGTACAGACAGGCACTGATGATTCCCCGGTAGAAATACATGTGACCTACACCCAGGTCACATCCGAGTGCCAGCTGCATGCAAAACATGTACTTGTGCGCGAGACGCTGCAAATGAAACTTCTTGTTTTGAGACATCATTTCACACTGACAAGGAGACGCTCTCCTAATCAAAGCACTGCAAACGGCAAAGTGTGCGGCAAAAGCCAGAGGAAAAAAGGTAATTGTCAATTCATGGTGTGAAATTATCCGTTTACATAACATTAGCACATATTTGGCGCGTGCGTATCGAAACCAATCACGTATCCCCTTGAAAGTAAGCGGGCTAGGACACGACGGCCAGGAGAGGCATCTTCCAGGGGCAGATTGGAGCAGAGCGGTGCGTGTAAATAATAATATCTAGAGGAGATTATTGTGTAAAGAATCGGCTACATGTAATCAAAGTGCGGCCCATTTTACTCTTCATCAGCTACTCCCCTGCGCCCTCTCCTACACCCTACCACAACCCCCCCTCCACACGCAACAACCCCATACACGCACACACCTTATTGTACCCCCCCCCCCCTCCCCCAACCCCCCACCATTTGGCACAGCGTCTTCTCTGGCTATCGGGGGGAATCCAATTTAAATTCCTCTCCACCAGGAGATGATATTGTTTTATTTTATGTGAGCTTTGACATTTCTAGCGGTTTAAGCTGAGTAAAATCGGGAAATATTTACATAAAACTGACATTAAAACGAATTAGAAATTAAGATGGACGGCATATTTGAGCCAGTGACTCTGTGGGGGTTGGTGAGGGGGGAAAGTTAAAAGGGTGGTGAGCTGTGATTGCTTTGGGGTGTGTGATTGCAAGGGTTGCTCAAGGAGGCCACAGTGCTGAAAGCCGAGCATACCAGAGCAGTCGGTTTATAACAAGACAAACAACAAAACTTGTGCGATCGTGAGGGCATCCATGGCTGGCAGACAGGCGAACCCATTACGCAGAATCCTGTGCTGAAAACAGACAGACAAAGCAAAACCAGAAACATCCTCTCCAGTCTGTAATGGCCACAGACATTATGTGAATAAATGATTTATAGCTAGGGCTTGGTTAAAAGACATTACATGAGTCTAAACAGATCCAGAGCCAAGGATGAATGAAGTAAGTTTGGCTTTTGCAAAACTCAGGCTCTGCTGCTTCATTAACTTCTTGTGGGTACCTAAACCTTTTTATGTGCAGTTAGAGGAACATGAAACAAGAAACAAGACAGAATTAGTTTTGCGGTTCATTCTGTATTTAATTGTGATTACGATGACCTTGGCCTAACCCTAAACTTAATTAATGGGTATTAGCCATAAACAGAGAAAATTAAAGGTCAACCTTATAATCACCAAGCTGTCGTTTCTTGATACTGTATTTAAGGCGCGCTTTTAATGTCGTGCGCACCAAAAAATCAAACTGAATTTCAGCATGAAATACACAACATTAACCCATTCAGACATCTGCGAACAAAACATGTCAGTAGTAGCTTAGCTTAGATAGACTGCTTGTGTGAGTCTACTTACAGAAAAAAATACACAAGATTTAATAAAGTAAAATTGGCTCAAGATTAGTCAGCACTTTGCCAAGAAGATTAGTTTCCCGCCTACCCTTCAAATTGCCTGAGCTGTGATACAAAGTGATATAACACAGTGACATAATTACATTGTTCAAGGTGAGGCTCTTGTAGCTGTGGCCTTCTGCTGACACAAGGCTATTTTCACAGAACATGCAAATGTATGGGGCCGTTCACCCTACAGCACAGACGTGCTATTCAAAGCTGTCTGGGGCACAAGATCATCGGTGGAGTCCACCAACACCCACCTCCCCAACCCCCCCAACCATCCACCCCCCATGTATGGAAGTGCAGAGTGCCACTGACCATCACCAAGAGACTGAGTCACAACTGAACATAAGCAGCAGCTTTTCTCAGCATACTGGCATTTCCATATGACTTACTGTTAAGTTGATGGTTTTTGCGGCAATGGGTTTTAAGGGAGTTGTAAAGTGCATTACAGTAGAGGTTTAAGAATGTAGCTTAAGGTTAAAAAGCAAGTTTTAAAAACCACAACTAGAAACTACATGGAGGGATTTTGTTTTTAAAAAGATCTGACAGTGGCTGCATGCTCCTCTCCTGGCAGCGTTTCCCCCAGCGTCAGGCATTAGTCCGCTGAAACGGCCCGAGAAGTGGGAATGTCACATGAAAGTCAGCCTGGCGATGGATGGAAAGCTCCATCTTCCAGAATTACTGACGGCACGGAAAGAAGTAATCAAATGATATTTCAAGGGGGCGAAATGAAATCCCCGGTCGCGGCTGGCAGCTGTAAACAGCGATCGGCTCGCAGTTGTATCAATAACCTCACGGTTACAAGGTTTGGTAATTAAAAGGCTAGTGACCTGGAAAGTCTGCCCTCATTCGAAGATCTCCAAATGTCCACATATATAAAAAATAAATTACAAAAACACCACTGCTCCCAACACCAAATTGGAATGGCAATACAATGTGCCTCACCCTTCAAAACGTATAGATCTATTGACGCTCCCTAATGCCCCTGGGGTGACATTGTTTTGATGGTCCTGGGTGCACGGCGCTTCTCAATCATGTCTGTCCCGGCTATATATTCAGATCTAAGTGAGTTTTAAAAATGAAACTGTGATGCATTCTCTCTAATCTCACAATAAAAGCTGTCAGATCTCGATGAAGTCGCCTGAAATAAGTGTCTGTGGATTTTTATTGCGGCAGACTAAATTACACTGGTTTTGCTGCCGCCAAGAAAAACTATTTCTGACGGGCTCTGAAGCGAGTAAAAGGGGAACACTATTCTGAAAATCAAAACCTTTACTTCTTTTTCATTATTTTGTGGACACTTTCGGCAGTTTGTTAGATATCTAGACAGTAACGTTATTACTCGAGTGACAAGCATAAAGCTTGGAGAAAACGGCCATTTCTAAGACAATTATAAGATTCCAGTGATGAAAATATTTTGTTATGAGAGCATTTTAGCCAATCTGAACATTTAGGCTTTGACAAGCAGGCAACAGTGTGTGGACAGACATGCCTTTGTGCTGTTTATGTTTGCTAGGTCTTTTCCCTGCCCCTCGCTTTATACATATGCACCCATATGCTGCTTCTGAACCCACTTGACTGGGGAAATTGACCTATTAAAATGTAGCAGCCTGCTGGCATATAAATATTTAATGCACTAATAGAGCCCAAGGAGAAAAACATTTTAGAACGATTTCTCATGCATTCCCTTTTGTTTTTTAACATACGTATAACCTGATAATGTTTGTAACAGAATACGATGTTAACGGAAAACACTTAGGCTACAGGAAACCTAAAGAGCACCGTTTCATGTAAACCCCATAATATATTCAACGTGGGCAAACACGGCTCTGAATTATAAATAAAGCAAGAATTGTTGCTAATGAGAGACGCGGATCAGGGGGAGGGAATTTTCAAAAGATATGGGGGAGTCATAATACACCACTCACGTGAATGATAGCAGCCGGCAACAATAGATTTCATCTCCGGTTTCGCCCGCTGATCATGGAGCTTTTAGGCTCACTTTTCACAACGCCCCTGCCGCAATGCCCGAGGCCCAAGTCACCGGGCTTTTTGCAATTAATTAGTCCCAGATGTATACAACTCTAACAACGAGGGATCAAAAAAAAGAGATACAAAAAATATGATTCTTACATACAAAAGACAAGTGTGTGTGTGTGTGTGTGTGTGTGTAGGTGAGGGTGTGCACATGTTGAAGTATATGTAAAGAGTAAACTAGGTACAAAATGAGTTTCAAAAAGCAAACAACCCCCACACTGAGATGATAACCCAGATTATCCATGTCGACCTGAGCACAGGGAAGGAGGCCAATTTGGAAACTGGAGGGCTTTGCTCCTCTGAGAGAGAAGCTCATTGGCCTTAATGGATTACAAATAGTCTAATAATAACAAATGATTAGAGTGGCGTGGTTTGCAAAAGCATGGAAATTTGCATTTTGATGGAAGCTGATGTTAAATATCTGACCCCTTGCAGCACTGAACGGCAAAAGAGACTTGGCTTGCCAAAGACAGGGCATGAAATGTATTTACTCATCTGAAATAAAGAGACTGACCAATTTTCCGGTTAGATGTGGTTAACTATTTATAAAGCACAGCCAGTGACAGCCTGGTGCACGGATATTTTAAGCGAAAAAATATTTATGATTGCAGCGAAGCAGTCATTTGGTCGATACAGCCCAACTCTCCCTCAGCACGCCCTGCTATATTTATGATAACAGCTAAATTAAGTAAAAGCCTTAAAATGCTGGGAGGTACCATAATTGACAGTTCCAGCGAATGTGCAAGCAGAGTTTGTCAATATTAATTTTCTGTTTGCCAAAGATGCGTCCCAACTGGTGGGTCATTTATCCAGCGGGGCAGCTCTCTGTGGCTGAATCGACCTGTACCTGACCCCCCCACCCCCCACCCCCACCCCCCTCGGGGCACACGACCAGGGCTGCGACCTTTGACCCTGCAGGCAAATGACCTCATCAGATAAACATTCAAGGCGAATCTTTAGATATCCCTGTGTGTGTTTTTCTCTGTATCTTTTTACAAACAGAAGTTGTGCCACAAAGATCCTGTAAATGTATGTTTGTGTGTGTGTTTGTGTGTGTGTGTGTGTGTGTGTGTGTGTGTGTGTGTGTGTGTGTGTGTGTGTGTGTGTGTGTGTGTGTGTGTGCGCGTGTTTATGTGTCTGCTGGAAAAGGCATAAAAACAGACAGGAGTAACACCACTCAAAAGTTGAACGAGCGGCTCTGAAAGAGTTGAAATGTTGAAAGATGGGTGTGCGGAAGAGCGGAGTGTTGAAGGATGGGCACTGTGGAAACACTCTGTATCTCGTCAAAATCACAACACCTGACACATCACAGTGATCAACCCGGAGGGATACAAACTCACCGAACCGCTCTGTTTTTCTCCTCCTTCAACTAACTGCTAAACACTGCAACAATTAATCTTACCTTTCCTCTTCAGGAAGGCTTTTCGCGTGGCCAAAGGACTCTGACGAACTTTCTGGTTCTGCAGAAATTTAACGGCTGTTGCAATCTGTGGAAAAGAGAGAAACACAGGGCTATTTAACTGACATTCATTCGCAAAATGAATCTGCACACTGTACTCCGAAGCAATTAATGGGAACGTCTGTCTCACATGTCATAAAATAAGCCACACTCTCTCTCTTATAAAACACAAGTACATTAGCTGATTTGATTGCTTAGAGCCCTGTGAAAAAGTTCCTTCATTGCGTGGGGCAGGAAGAGAGCAGACCACCTAGCCACTTTAGAGATAAATCTGGGGAATGTGCGAATCAGCAGTTATAAAATTAGCCCATCAAGGTTTGCTGAACAAATGGAGGATGGAGTTTAATTTGCCATTATCCTCTTTAAGACAAACTCCAAATCTTAAGTGAGCGCGGGTGAAAATCCATACTTAATGCAGACGTGGCCGTCTGGATCTAATAGCTGCACAATACCTGCCTGGAAAGGAAAGGAGAAAAAAAAAAAAGTCGGACCAGTCTTAAGGCCGAAAATGCATTATGATCAAATCACTGGGTCTAGCACTACGTAATGACTAAGTAATAATGCAGCAGGAAATTAAATATGGGCAGAACACGTGTAGTTGTAAGTGCCTGGCGTTCATCGATTTGACCATGTTTTCCTTCGAGGTCCACCTTAATTTGCCACTTAAAACACTCTTTTCCCCGAATTAAGAAGGGTGGAAGTTGGTGGTGTGTGTGGGGTGTGGGATGTGGGGGGGGGACCACCACCAAACCTTGAACGCTATTAAAAGTGGAGTTTGAAGACGGTCTAGGAAAAGGGAGGGGAACTTTGAAGTGGTGCTTTTAAAATCGAGATAAACATGAAATAACATCTTGCCCGCGTGGGTGGGGGGAAGAAACACGCTCTCAGGCCCTGGCACTAAGATGAGTCGTTATCGCACCTGTGGTCCCCGTGATTCAATTGTAAAAGTCATCCCTCTAATAGGTTGAAAGGTTTTGATTACTGTTCTTTTCTTTAAGCAGCCCCCAACCCCCCACCCCAAAAAGAAAGACATAAAGAAAGAGAGAAAGAAAGTGATTGAGCGCACTGTCTCTGGTAATTCATTTTGGGTAATGCATTGCATATACTAAGGACCTGTTTCAATCCAAAAGAATTGCATTTTGAAAATCGGCTGAGGGGAATATATAATAGAGACTGAGTGAAGGGAACTGAAGGGCCATATTATTCTCCAGCAGCAAATCAAGACAAAGTGGGTTAGGGGACATGGTTTTGCCATCAAAACCTATGATAAAGATATAGCCATCGGTTTAGAAGAAGAAGGCAGGATTTCCGAGGCTTTTGCAGCGTAAACAAAATTTAGGGGTGGTGGTGGCGCACTCAGTTTAGTGCAGCTAGCTAGGAAAACAATTTCGTCATATGGTCACAAGTCACAGCAACAGAAATAACCATGTGTTAACCTTATTAGTTATTTGATTCGCACGCCAAATATGGTCCTTCCCTAAATGAATACCACACATGCACAAACATACACACACATACACACACACACACACACTCGCACGCACACCAAACATTCAATACATCTGAGGCCATTGCGTTCTGGTGTCACCATGACATTATGGCGACCTTTGAAGTGCATAAGGGTTACACAAGGGGTGTGGAAATTCCTGCATCTCTATATGCTGAAGGCACATTAAGCCCAGTCACCCGGAACCTTCATTGTGACAAGCAGATGAGAGCGTTTGCCTGGTGAACCCACCCCACACACACACACACACACACACACACACACACACACAAACCAATCCCCACCCCCGCCCCGTTGGTTTCCCTAGCGGATGTTTGAGAAGAGCCAGTTACAGTCATAGCAGCACATCTTGACTATCTGTTTCAAAAGAGAGTGTTGATGCTTTGCAGGGGCTTCAAACACATGGATTCTTTCTGATAAGAGTAATGGAAAACAGCTCTTGGTAAGAACAATGAGAGGGGCACTTTTTCTTTCTTTTTTTTTTAAGCACAATACTTGCATTGAGATGGCAAGGTGGATGGCACCTAAACAACATGATTAAAAAAAGTTCCATGTTTCCATGTTTAAGCTGTAATGGCTGTAACACGTTTCCATGTTTAAGCATGTTTAAAGTCTTCCATGTTTAAGCTGTAATGGCCTTATGTTAAATAATGTGCATTTTTAATTTCACTAATATTCAATAAACATGAAAAATTACACATTGGAAATAAAAAAAATAGCAAAAGAAAAACTAAGTAAAACAAAAAGATTACAAAGGCAATCAATACTGCAGAGCTATCAAGTATTAAAAACACTTCTACAAAACATTAAATCCAAGACAGATGAGGCAATGTCCATTTATTTTTCAGGGTTGCTTCTGATCTTTGGGGAGCACAAAAGTGCTTTTCTTTGCAGATGACATAGCTTGCTTTCCCCAAGTTCCAGCCAGACATCTCAATCAATTATAACCACATTGCCCAGATTTTAGTCTTATCCAGTTATTGACTTATAGATCACCCCCTTGTAGTGTAAGGTAGCACACAATGGTGCTTTTAAAGGAGGGGCCTGCATCACTATATGTCAGTACAAGGCACATTTGGTTTGACAGGCTAAATATCAACTTAAATTAAAGAGCTTGGTGTATGTTGCCTTGCTGAATACCAGTAAATACCTCTTTGTTAATCAACCATTATTTTCTAATGTTTCTTGTAAGGCTAAAATTGCTAATGCACTGAAAGTGCTCCCGAGATCTAACCGATAATCTTTACAAACAAGATGACGGTTTAAGTGTCAGGTGTAACCGAAAAAGTGGCGAAAACTCAATCATAGGAGGAGACAAACATTACCCATCGCGCCTAGAGACAGGCAAGTTGATGAGCAGACAAGATCTTGGGAGTCCTGCTTGTGGCCATTATCGGATTTAAATTGGACAGCACTTTTTTTTTCTTGACACTCGTCCCAAGTTCTGCACAGAAAACTGAGGCCTGGGTGACTCGTTAACACACTGAATTCGATCTGCCCCCACCACGACTGACTTTGCGGAGGAAGCAACCACGCCACTGAGCTGTAGCAGATGTCCACTGTAGGTTATTAGGTTACGAGCTTTAGAGGAACAAAAATTCAGTATTTTACTTTTAGAACCTTCATTGTGGAAGTGTTACATTTATTTAGAACAGATTCATAAACTTGAACAACCTCCACAGTCATCTACCAAGCAGAGACTGAAAATAAATAGCAAGAGTGCAGTTTGCTTCAGAAAAGTCATGTTGGTCACGTACCCTGAAGGACTCACTAGAAAAGTGTGTTTCCAGTTAGACGTTTCCTCTCTCTGGCAAGAGCATGTGATGTTTGACTGTACAAATATATGTGCTGTAAAATAAATTTTGAGCCATAAAAGATAAAAGGGAGCCTTGCTTAGAAACCCTGCCATATAACCGCCACATATGAAAGGGAAGACTTCCGGAGTGACTTTGCTTCAGGGTCAACCAGGGCCAACTGGAGCCAACTGGGGAGTATTCGTTTCTCCGCTCTCTCGCTCTCTCTCCCTCTCTCTCTCTGTCTCTCTCTCTCTCTCTCTCTCTCTCTGTGCTCCGCACAAGAGTGACAAATCAGCCGAGAAGGCTTTGGCCTCTTCAGGGAGAAAAATGTCGCCAAAGAGGTGACGCCAAGTCATTTCATTGTGCTCTTGGGGCCCTGCGTTTAACTGTCTTATATAACTTAAAATACCCAATTAATATAGACAAAAACTAACGCCACACATCTTTAATATGGCTACAACAACAATACCTCAGAATCTTCCCAAAACAAATATTCCTACCAAATCAAGACAGAACGTTTCAGTGACAGATACATGCACAGCATTTCAGCATTAAGCGTTTAAATATTTAAAGACAATAGTGGCCATAAGTACTATATCAGGGAGATTTAACGTCTTCACAAATGGCCTCGTGGTTAACTTCTAGTTTGCAACAGTTTCTGCTTACATGCCCGCGCTGTTGCCGCTCCATTACAGCAAATCTTCTGTGGCACAAAAGGTAGGGCCGCGCATTTGTTAGTGATAATGACCGCTGTTTTCGAAAGAAAGCGAGAAGGGTAAGAACCAGCAGGAGGAGGGAGGGGGGTGAGGGGGAGGTTGGAGGGGCGTCAGCATCAACGGAGGAAGCTAAAAGGAAATCATTAGCAAGTCTAGGATCCAGTCTCAGTGTGAATCAATTCATTTCAAATTGCCCTGTACATTTGTGGAGAAGCACCACTGATATAATAAAAGGCTAATAGACATGGTGGAAATTGTGTTACGTTGGCTCTCATATTTCGCCCAAACAATAGTTTGGCACATGTGGACGGGGAATGAGTACATGTAAGAAGGGTGGTGTTGGGTTTGCGGGGGGGGGGAGTTGGGTGGCAGTTGAGTGTGGACAGGTTAAAAAGGGTAAGAAAAATTAAGCTCTATATTAATTAGCTGCCTTCCTCGTTGATCCTACGCTGGAGAGTGCTGGTCTCACAGATGCTTTCAGCTCTTGATAGCGCCCTGACACCAAAGCCTGGGAAATGGAATGGGATTCTGATGCAATTAGGTGCTTCCCCTCAGCCTGCCTCTGACTCCGCAAAAGGGCTGTTTTTAATCTTTTAAAGGCACACCTTTAAAGGCCCTGCTAATTATGACATCTTTTCCGCTTTGGGGCGACCTTTAGAGAGAGGGGAGCAGGTCCTCTGGGGAGCGACAGCGGAAAAATGACATGCCAATTGGAGCGCAGGTGCCAGCCACTATGTGCATTCATGTGTGCGTGTGTGTGTGTGTGTGCACGTGTGTATACATATAAGTCTGGCTGTGTGTGTGTGTGTGTGTGTGAGAGAGAGAGAGAAAGAGAGAGAGAGAGAGAGAGACACAGAACGATAAAGAGACAGATTGACAGTCTGAGAGGAAAAATGCTGCCAGTGTGACTGTATTCAAAGAGAGTAGTCATCAGACTTCTCGGCGGTGGCAGAGAGACCTTTCAAACCCCGCCACTCTGGTTGTCTGAGCTCTGGTATCTCTGTGTGAACTTCTGGAAAAGTCTGTCAGCAATGAAATAGGGAAATAAAAGGAAATGCAAAAAAGGGACCCGGAAAAAAATCAGA